>BJBW01002111.1:180778-215120 GCA_004320125.1 Scolopax mira | reverse complement strand
CTCATCCATCAGCACCCCCAAGTCCCTTTCCTCAGGGCTGCTTTCTAACACCTCATCACCCAGTCTGTACTGATGGCGAGGATTGTTCCGGCCCAGGTGCATAACTTTTCACTTGCTCCCACTGAACTTCATGAGGTTTACTTGAGCCCACCTCTCCAGCCTGTCCAAGTCCCTCTGGATGACATCCCATCCCTCAGGTGTATTGACACCACCACACAGCTTGGTGTTGTCTGCAAACTTGCTGATGGTGCACTCCATCTCTTTGTCTGTATCGTTGATAAAAATGTGGAACAGTAACCGGTCCCAGCACAGACCCTTGAGGGACACCACTTGTCACTGCTTTAACTCTAGCACTCACACTAAAACTTGATGTTTTAGTTAATGTGGGTAAGAATCCATTTTTATGAGAGAGTCTAGGGAAAGGGAAATTGAGAGAAAATTAATGGAGGAGATGTTAGAAGTACAAAGCAGGTCCTACAGAGCACTTGGTTACCTGTGCTGGCTACTGCCCTACTGACAGTATCAGCCTGAGCCAAAGAAGAGGGAGGGGCTGGTTGTTCAGTGTTCAAACTCTTTCAGACAGGAGTTGAAATGTGGTGGTGCACCCAAAACTTTAAATTAAAAAAAAATAATAAACAAACCCAAACCCCTGTATATTATATAATAGAATCACAGAATGGTTAGAGTTGGAAGGGACCTTAAAGATCATCTCTGCCATGGGCAGAAACACCTCCCACTAGACCAGGTAGCTCAGACCCCCATCCAGGCTGGTCTTCCAGGGATGCATATATGGATATATATGAATAGACAGTTTTCAGTGAAGTTATGGAAAATGCATTTCAATTTGGTCAACTAATAAGTTGGACATAATGGGCTCTGAGTTTCATAAAGAAAGTCTGTACTTGAGAAGTGTTACTTGTATTGTGGTTCTGTGCTTGTCTTGCTTTGGGGTGAGTGAGAGCTGTTTTAAGTGTTTTTAGTATTAGTACATTAACCTCAAGTGCTTCTAAGGTAATGCTTTTGAAACATGAGTTCTCTGATGAATGTCAGTTTATGTGGAGGAGTTTGCCTTAGGCTGTTAGATGCTCTCACTTGCTAAGTCCTCTAGAACTGACTTGTGCTGTTGTGATTTATTAATTAAACGTATGTAAAGTTTTAAACAATATTTTCAGGAGACTTTGGAGGGGTGGCTTTCTTTTAATACTGATTTAAGTGTACAGATCACTTAATGTTACATTTAGTTGCTTTGCTGGAGATAACTGTTCTCTGATACAGCTGTACTTGTACATTTTTGTCCTAGAATTTTGAAAGGAAGAAGACTCCTGCCATGAAGCCCTATGGTGCTGGCAACTTCTCTGTTACACGTTACCATATTTCGGAACCTTACGTGGACAGAGAATTGGATGGAGAGCAGGTGATTTAAATCCAAGTGTTAGTGCTTCCATAGATCTATCTTTATATTGCATACAGTGTGGCCATAACAGCAGTCCAGTTTTCTAGAACTTGTTTAAAAATGTGAACTTGTACAAAGCTGCCATTGCACAACTTACTGATCAGACTCTGAGTTGTTGAAACCTGTGAGGCCTGTTACGTGCTCAGTCACTTGTGGAATCACACTTGACAGTCTTTCCTTGTGTGAACAGACCTCTATAAGAGGTGATTTCACAAGACTGGCACAATGTTAGGATGGACAAATATTCTGCTTTGTGGCTTATGATAAATTAATAGTTGCGCTTGCCCTGTTTTTTTGTCTTCCCACCCCTTTTAGTGTGTATTCTCAGCCTTTACCTCGTATTTGTGTTCATCTGTATCTGTGTACCATCTGAGTCAATGGTATCAGTTTTTTTGGAGGACAAAGAACAATTAATAGATTTTTACCAAATGGGTAAAAATACCATTACTCATGTTTACAACATTCAGACAAAGGGCAAAATCAGATCAGAAGAATGGGAGGACCTGGAAAAATGAGAGTTTGAGCAAGAGCTTTTAGAGGTGATTTTTGAACGAAGGCAATGCTGTTGAAAAGTGAACCATAGTTGGGTTTATCGATCATGTGAGACCACAATCTAGGGTCCTGTTCTGGATCAGCCTCTTTTAGACTAGAAAAGCTCAATAAATTTGGTTTTGTGAATATTTTTTTTCAGTGAATTCATTAAGTTTTCATTCATGAAGTTTTAGTTTTTCTTAACATTTGAAGGACTAGGCCTAAACAATAACAGGAGATACTGTGGTTTGCTCAACTTTGTCTTGGAAAATTCCAAAATGTTAATATTTGTAGGCTTGTTTATGTGTAGCAATATTAATTTTATTTTTTTTTTACTTAGGTATTTTTTAATTTTCACGTGTCAGTAAGGTTTTTCTTATTTAAAAATTGCAGACTTTTTTGTTGTTTCCCAAATGAGAATGAAAACGCTTTCGGACTTTTTTTTTCCTCCCTCTTGTTTAGAAAACCATAAGGATAAAAGTAGTCAATCTATAATATGACAGTACTATTCATTTTACCTTGTATTGTAGGAAAAATAACCTCTCTGCTATAACAAATCATACAAATGATTGTCCCTAGTACAGCTTGAAACTAGAACACTTTGACAGCTACACTTATGGAACAAGTAAATATACAATTTTTTTTTTAAAGGTAAAATCTAGTTTGGTCCTGCTTGCAACCGAGAATTATAAACCTTCAGGGGTGTTCATGTGGCATTATATGCTTTTTTTTTGTTTGTTTAAAGTGCTTTTGCTACTGAATTACTCATTTATTTATTGCTACATATGCTTTAAACTGTCACGTAGAACTTAATGGACTAAATTGTTGATTGACCTCCAGCCAGATGCTCGGTTGGCTGCTGCAGAAGAAGGAAGGCGTTTGGAGGAACTCCAGAGAGAGGCAGAGAGGGAGAGAAGAGAGCGGCTTGAGAAGGCGCATCTCAGGGGAAGTCATGCCTTGAAGAAGGTCCATTTGGCTCAGGTAGGCAAAGCAGCTGGGCCTGGTTTTAATGTCAAAATGACCAGTGTTAAGTAAGTGTAGGTAGCTGATTAGTAAAGCAATTTTAGTTACAATAGGAAAATTGATGGACTAAATTGAGTTTTCAGAATGTGTTTAAAAATATCAAACTTTCTTTGCTTATTTTTGGCTATCTGGAAGGAGGGAGAATGAAAGCACACAGATTAAGACCAACCTTCAGAAGAACATCCTTTAATTTTTGTTATCTTAATGCTTGACCAGCTATTAACCAAGCGGTAATAATCAAGATAAACTGTTTTAATAGTTGATGAGCTACACTTTTTCACATCAGCTTTAATTGGTGTTGCTTATTTTGTGCATCAGGACAAAAGATTATTTTATTACTGAGAAGGCAACAGTTAATTTTTTTATTTTTGGAAAACTTTTCAAAGCTTTTACCTAAAAGACTGAGGTTCTGTCAGCGTGTAAGTCTGGAAATACTCAAACTGTTCCCTTTTAAGAAGTAAAACCAGAACTATTGGGATAGGTCAGATGCAGCCTTTTTCTGAGAAAGTGTCTTCTCCCAGAGAAGCACCTTCTTCCTAGCATAAACTTTAAATGATAAGGATTAAGCAAATTTCTTGGTAACCACGTGAGAGTATTTTTATAAGTCCTCACATATGGCTGTCTGAATGTGAACACTAAATGTTTATGTTATCCCTTCTTTATACTTGAAGGACAGGGAGAGGCTTCTGAAAGAACTGGAGCAAATGCAGAATATGGATCGGATGCGCAGAAGACAGATTGTAGCGCAGATGCCACCTCAAATTTTTGTGCCTGCATACAAACACATGGAAATAAAAGAAGAATGGCAGAGAGAACTGGAGTTTGCATTTGAAGATATGTACAGTGAAGACAGGAGTAAGTAATTTGTTGCAGAGTGCTGAGTCCGGTAGCTCAGTAGAGGAGAGGCTGCTGCAGCTGCCTGTTCCTGGGACCAGCTGGTGGCAAGCTATGTGTGTGTTCACAGTAGGCACACACAGAAAAAGGCTTTCAGCACACACACATGGACACATAGGACAACACAGCACTTGCATTAAGCACAAACAGCACACATGGCTTCATCCTGTTCACTGTTCTGGCTGATCCAGGTAAGGCTTGTTAGTGGGATATATGTCTGTATAGATAGTATGGATCCTTCCAGCAGCTGGAGGGACTGCTAGGTACTCTGTCTACCCAGTTATCATCTCAGGTCTCCACTCATCACACTCTGTATCCCCCAGTAACAGGTTTTAGATACCCACTCTGCCCAGTAATTCATCCCAGGCCCTGTAGTCTTCCAGTTGCTGCTCATGTCCTCATGCACACTGCTGTGCTCAAATATGTGCTATGGAACCACTCATTAAGTGGCTTTAGACACTCGCTCTCCCTAGAGGCTGACCCTGGATCCTTAGTCTCCCCACTTGTTGATTCCTGGGCATGTGAACCCCCAGGGTTCTACTCCAGTTGTTACTACAGACCCAGCATGTAAATGTATGCACAAATTTGCACATGCTATGGATCCCTCTGGATACTTAACTTAAATACTCAGTCTGCTGACCCTGGATGCTCTGGTCTCCAGTTCTCTCTGAGATGCACACACGTGTGCTGGCAGGTTTCTGTGTTGACCTTGAGACCCCATGGTATCCCCTGTAGCTGGCTTGGATGCTTGGATCTTCTGATCCCTCCACTAGCCAACTCGCAGATCCCCTGGCCTCTCCAGTATCCAGCCCAGTCTTAGGGCTGCTTGATACCTACCTCCCAAGCCTCTATAATTCTTGCTGTCTAGTGTAGCTTGCAATTTGCTAGCCACTGCATGCTGATCCTCATAGCCCCATAATATGTGCTCATTCTGGTCTCTGCATTTAGCAGCACTCTGGAAACAGGTGCCCTTGTGGCTTTTGGTCCTCCTCCAGTTGCTGGCCCTTATATATCCATGCACACATGTGCATACAAAATAGAGGGTTACCCAAGAGAACAGCTAGAAATGGAATTTGGTTAGAAGACAAGACAGATTGTCAGGCACAGCCAGACAAGGGTACTGACTGGCCCTTTTTGTCCCCTCATTCATGTATTTTCCCTCACACTTGTTCCTCCCCAGGCTAACTTGACCCTTTCCTTTCTCTACTTTTGGTTCTTCCCCTAAATGCCTATAACAAGCATAAAATCACAATATGATCTTCCCATGTGTCCCGCACCCCGTGTAGGCAGTAACCCCCTCAGTCAGTAATGGTGATCCTGGGAGAACAGTTGACTCATCTTCTAGGATTTCACACCTGGACCATGTGATAATCACTGTCTGCGATTTTTGTGTAAAGATGAGTCTTTTATCACATAAAATTTTATTTTTAAAGACGTAGCATATTCTAGTGGGAAACCCTGGAGGATTTCTGAATTAATAGATGGCTAACGATCTGGACAACTCTCAATCTTCTATTTTGGGGAAAAAAAAATAGTTGGGTTAAATCTCAAAATCTTGTTAAATCACAATATCTTGTGAAACAAAATACTGATGTTTTGTGCTTCTTAGGGATTTGTATGATGAGTGTAGTCTTGCAATGCTGTTTGCTTTTCATTGCAATTGGTCATTTTATGTGGTTGTGTTCTTTTAATTAGAAATGAAAAAAGACCTGATTGTGCACTTTGAGCCACAGCCTTTGCCAGCCCCTTCTGAGAGTTCTCGAGATAATGATCTTGATATCTCCTTGGAGCAAGAATCTGCTTGTGATACTCAGCAAGAGTTGGGACAGATAATAGAAGAGGAGATCCCCAATGGATCAGAAAGTAAAGCTTTTAAACTTTACATTTATATTAAACTTGTTGGTTTTATAGTAAAAGAGATAAGATTTAGTTTAATATAATAATATTATATATATGTATAATACTATTAATGTGTATAATTTATATAATATTATATATAATATAATATATAAGCTATAATTTATTAAATATAATAATATTTAATAAAATAAATTAACTTCAGTATTAACTAAAATACCTCAAGTACTAAAATTCCTTAAGTACTAAAATTCCTTAATGCCTGTGAAGTATTTAATTATCAAGTGATTTATGATGTTTATCATGGATGATAATCTAATGATTAAGAATTTAAATGTGAAAATGTGACTTCTATTTCTAATATACTTCAGTTCATTAGTATACTCAGAATAATTTTCAGTTGTTTTAAGAACTACACTGTTAGTTGCCATAATTATTCATATATAATTAGTTTAAATCATGGGATGATGTGAACTTAAATATCTTTCATGTTGTGTTTTGAAATATTTGAAAGCTTGACTTGGTGTGAAGGTCTACTTATTGTACGTCCTTTATGCCGCAACAGTTGCGTGTGTGCGTATGCTCTCTATTTGTGGCATGTACAGGGTAATGTGATGTGAGCAAGAGGTCTGTTAATGAACTTTGCTGCTTGGCCAAGCATTTCTGCTGTGTCCCTTTGCTGGCACAACCTGTTTCATAGTCTGTGATGCATTATGTTGTCAGCATTTATACAGAGCAGGCAGGCAGGGGGATAGCACTGCTTATTTTTGCAACAGTGCAGTCTAGAATTAGCCTAGCCCTGCTTTTTAGCATGCAGGGACACATTGCTGCTTCTCTTTTACAGGCAAGAGAAAATATTGTTAAGCTTTTTAAACTTGGTAATATACCTGACATCTAACTGTGTAAGCAAGTAAGAAAAAAAGAAAGAAAAAGGTGGTTTTTGTTTTATGATGTGAAGATACTCGTTACCCAAAACGATAGATATATACAACAAAGTATATCTTCATTATAGATAATGAAGAAGCAAAAACTCACCAACCTCAGTCAAAACTTGCCTTAAAGAAATTGCTGAACAAGATTAGAAGCCAGAAAGAGGAGTGGACATCAAAAAGTGAGAGGGACGTTCAAAGTGAAATTGAGACTATTGAATCAGGCACAATTGCTAGCGAAGAGAGACCATTATTTGATTTAGAACTGAACTGTGATCAACAGAAAAATACAGCACGTGAGGCCAAAGGTATGTAATACATGCTTGCATCAAAATTTGTTGTGTAGGAACAAAAAGACTTGTAGGGGTGGATGGTAACAAAGCTGTTTAATGAATTACTAGCAATGGTGGTGGTTTGTAATGTTGCCAGAAAATACAGTTCCCTTATCTTTGCCCACAGTGTATTGTGGGTTTCTTGAAACCACAATATGAGAGGTTTTTGCTCTTATGTCCAGCTTACCCATTAAGATTGGTGGAGGAAAGAGGTACTTTGGATCTTTGAAATCTTGCCCAAATTGTTGTCACACTTTGCATTGCCGTGCTTTAATAGATTTTTCTTTCCAGGAGTAGAATCCTCAGTGCAAAATTGGGCAATAAAGTTGTGTACCTGTTGAACTGGAAAAGCCAGATGCTTCAGAGATTCACAGCTAGAAATGCACAAGACAGACATGAGCTGATATGTCTGAAGTCACAGGGGGCCTTTTCTGCATCTAGACACCATTCTGAAAAGCTTCTGTGTGAGACAGAGAGCCATTTAGAGCCATTAGATGTTCCATTTTGTTTGGTAGCCAAATAATTTTGGTGTTGCTTCCCATTCCTATCCTTCATGCTCTTTTGGTTATGTTAGTGCTAAAGTTGGTGAACTTATACACTGAGTGGGGTTTCTGAAGCATTAAAGTGATCAAGTTTGGTCTTTTTTTTTTTTCTTTCATAGAATCTGTGGTTTTTGACTTGAGATTAAGTGTTTTAGTTCAATGGTGTACATGGATACACCAGCATAATGCCTGGGGATTGGAGACTGCAGCATGAGCCTCTGGGGATAACTTGCTGCTATTTGAAGCTGATAGTACAGGACAAAGACTTTTTGTGTGATAGTCAAATGTTAGATCATTTGTCCAGCAGGTGCCAGTTTTACACCCTCTTTGTTCCGGGAGGGTAATGTGTGTGCCTTCTCATTCCTCAGGGTGACTGTGCTATTAGGCTACCAAGTAGTCCTGATAGAAGCAATCTTTAGTCCTGTTGGAGCTTAGCCCTTACTGTATATTCAAGAAAGACATGTGATAAAGGGCCATTAAAGGCTTAAAAAATACAAAAAACCTTATTTTTCAGCTTATGGAGACAGGCAGAGTAGTGGGATGGAAATAGTAATCTTATCAAGAGCAACTTACGTGTTTTGTTTAGAGAGGTTGGGAAGCTGTAAAGCAAGATGTAAAGAAGATCCAAGGCTCTTCCTGACTGCAATTACAGTTAAATAATGTGTATTTTAGACTCTGTGAAAATGTTGGAAAATAATGTTGCAGCTGAAAATTCAGTTCTAGTCCATCCTCAAGAACAAGCAGCTAAAATTAGATTGGAAGAGGAGAGACGAAAGTGGGTAAGTGTGTGTTTACTTATTCCTGTCTCAGTTATGCTTAAAAAAACCAACTAATTTGCAGAAGACTTTAAAATGTTTCAAGTTATACAGCAACATAGACCCTTTTAATAAGCTTGTGACACTTTTCCTGTAATGTTTTCTATATCTAGTCTCTGCATATTAACTTCTTAAAAAAGACTGAGCTCTAGCTGGAATTTAGAGTTGAAAACCGAGGTTTCTTAAAATCTAATAAGTGTTATAGGCAAGGGATGCCACCCTATGACTAAATGAGAATCCAAATTACATTTAATACTTTTGCTTTAGGGAGGATGTAGACAACAATATGCAACTCTGAAAACTTTGTTAACTTTGTGTAATCACATAGGAGGGTCTGTGGGACTGTGTTTAGAGTGACAGAAAACTTACAAACCTTGAGTGTTTTGGTTTTTTTGCTTTGTGGTTTTGTTTTTTGTTTTAAATTAACAATGAGACAAATGCAGAAAGTATTTTGTGTCTATAGGGATGCTACATTTATTATACTTAGACAATAATAAGTTTGTGTGAAATAACACAAGCTTTGTGTGTTATTTCATTATATGTATTGTGTATATGCTACATTATATTTTCAATTTTTATTGTATCCTTAGAGATCTACTAGCTATTATGTGGTGGTTTATCAATTTCAAAGAAAAAAAATTTGCAATTTGGGTCTTGGTGCAGCCTTAAAATGTAGAGTTAAAGTTCAGAAATTCCGGAAACAAAAATTTGAGAAAATGGTATTGTTTGTGGGGGATTGGGAACAAGCACCAGGTCCTTTGAAAATTTGGTTACTTTTATGTAGCATTCTTTTTCTCCCACTTTGCACGTGCCCAGGTGTATATATTTTGTCACATCCACATTAACTGTTTTTGGGTCTGGCTTTTTCTCAGCTTGTTCTTCCTGACCGCCCCATTCCAACTGTCTCATTAAAGGTTGTTGTTGACTTCATCGTTGCCAATATTTTGAAATTTTTCTTTGCTTCCATTCTAAAAGTATATATGCTGTTGCTACACGTGGATCTAAGTGATTTGTAGCTAATAGGTACATAGAGAGAGAATAAAAATAAACAAACTACTTAGGTCATTTATGGTGTGCTCTTTAAGTAGTTATATGTTAGCTATTTCAGAAATTTTGTAGAGCTTGAATTATATTTAAATGTGTTGAACTCCCAATGAAAAGCTCTATAAAATGCAAAGTAGACATCTGAATTCAGTTTAAGAAAAGGACTTCTTTGCAGTCTCTGGAAAATGAAAATGTATCTTGAATGGTTAGATTGTGTTTTTATCCATTCTATTAATTTGAGAACAGATAATAGTGCAATAGCAAATGAACTCAGGGATATTAGGAAGATCTAGCTAATAAAGCAAAATTATTATTGTAAACTTTGGATCTATTTTTAAAGGCCTCTTACAATTCATAAATATCTGTCACAAGTAATAACATTTCTACTGTAGGTTGGAACAAAGTTTTGTGTGTGTGAGGGGTCTCTGATTTCTTTGTCGCTCAGTTCTGAAGAACCACATGTTGATCTGCTTGAGGGTCGTAAGGCTTTACAGAGGGACCTGGACAGGTTGGATCAATGGGCCAAGGCCAACGGGATGAGGTTTAATAGGGTCAAGTGCCAGGTCCTGCATTTCAGTAGCAACAATCCCGGGTAGAGTGGCTGGAAAGCTGCCCAGCAGAAAAGGACCTGGGAGTGTTTGTGGACAGCTGGCTGAACATGAGCCATCAGTGTGCCCAGGTGGCCAGGAAGGCCAACAGCATCCTGGCCTGTGTCAGGAACAGCAGAGACAGCAAGACTAGGGAAGTCATTGTGTCTTTGTACTCAGCACTGGTGAGGCCTTGCCTTGAGTTCTGTGTTCAGTTTTGGGCCCCTCACTACAGGAAGGACAGACATTGAGGTGCTGGAGCATGTCCAGAGGAGAGCCACCAAGCTAGTGAGGGGTCTGGAGAACAAGTCCCATGAGGAGAGGCTGAGGGAACTGTGCATGTTTAGTTAGGAGAAGAAGAAGCTGGTGGAGATCTCATTGCCCTCTACAGCTATCTGAAAGGAGGTTGTAGAGAGATGGGGGTTGGCCTCTTCTCCCAAGGGAATAATGACAGGACCAGAGGAAATGGTCTGAAGTTGAGGCAGAGGAGGTTTAGATTAGATATTAGGAAGAATTACTTTACTGAAAGAGTGGTCAGGCACTGGAACAGCCTGCCCAGGGAGGGGGTGGAGTCACCATCCCTGAAGGTATTTAAGAAACATGTAAACGTGACTCTTCAGGGCATGGTCTAGTGCACAAGATTATTGGGGTGTGGTGGGGTGCTGTGTGTGGTGGTGTTGGTGTGGGGTTTGGTTGGTGGGTGCTTTTTTTTGTTTGGTTGGGTTTTTTTGTGGTGGTGTTGGTTTGTTGGTTTTTTTTTTTTAATGTGGTTGGATTTGATGATCTCAGAGGTCCCTTCCAACCATGGAGATCCTGTGATTTTTTTCTTCTCAATAGAATGATCAAATAGAGCAACAGAAACAGGAACAGCTGGCCTTGCTTAAACAACTTGAAGAAGAGAGAGCACTCTTGGAGGCTGATTTTCTGAAGATAGAAATGCAGACCTGTTTGGAGGAGGCCAAGAAAAAAAAAGAGGAGGAAGAGCAAGGTCAGCTGGTGCAAAGCCACAGTGTTCCTTCTGCAGATCAGCGGAACAAAGTGGAACATGAGGTGAAGAATTGTAGAAAATTGTGTGTAATTTTTTAATTATCTGTATAAAAATGAAGAGCACTCTTTGCCATTTTTAAATTATATCAGTCAAGACAATCAGTTTTCATTTCCTAGGCAACAAATCAGATGTTCTTACATGTAAAAGTTTCCTTTTGTCTAACGTAGAACCGTTTATTTCAGATGCTATCACTAGACTTTAAATATTGGATTGTCTTTGCATAATCTCAGAGGCAGCATGTCTGTTTGAAATACCTGTTAGTGAACTTGTGTTAGTCATATAATGATTATACATGTACACGTATCATTTTTCAAGAAAGAAATAAATCTTTGGGGGAAAAGATTTTACAAAAAAAGCCACTTTATGTTTTTGTCTGTCTAAATCTCAAACAGCTGCTTTAAGGAGAGGAATTTATTGAAGATGTTGAAGGAAAGTAATTTTTTTTTTTTTAATCTGCAATCATTTGCACAACCTGTGCTCTTCTGAGAATCTGATTGCCTTGAAAATGTGGCTCTCCTGGATCATTGCTCCCTGAGTTTGCTGCTGGGTTACACTTACCTCTGAGCAAAGCTGCTGTAAGCACCATTGACTCTGAGGGTGTGTGCTCCACTTGCCAAGGGAGACTGTAGCCGAAGGCCATCTGGTTGAGAAACTGCTTTAGCTTCATTGCCTGGGGCTGAAATCTCACAGACTTCAAACGGTGGTACAGAGTGGTTTCTGTAAACTTAGGAAAGAGAACATACAGCTTTAAGGTTGTACAATAATTTTCAGTACGTTATTTGTATATGTGCACTTAAAATGATTATATTTTGATTAGTCTGGAAATACTACTGTATCAGAAACGAAGAGTCCTAGAGAAGACATCCATTTACAGAGGATTCGTAATTATCAACAGCGCCTTTTACAGCAAAACAGGTAAACTCCTTTATGAAATGGAAGTCTGAGTTGCTTGGTTTAGAATACTTTGAATTTCTTTGATTATTGAAATTGGTGTTTGCACCACTCCGGAATGATTTCATGTTTTTGTTCTGTTCAGGCTGCACAGACAGACCCTTGAAGAAGCTAGAAAGCATCTACAGGAGTATCAGAATAAATTGAAGCAAAGATACTTGTCTACTTCTGCAACACTGCCAGGCTTTGTAGAAACAAAATCAATTCATTTAAAGTCCATCTCAGAACCACTTACTCAGAGGCAAGGAGCACAACCAACCCGCCACCAGCCATCTGAACAAGTTCATGCACAAGAATATGCACGGTTGGAGCCTGTATTTTCAAGAACATCGGGTATGTTGGAAAAAACAGCTTCACAGAAACATGAAGAGCAAATGCATCAAGTTTGTCCTAAGAAACATGTGCAATTTTTAGAAGCATCGAAGGTGAAGCATGGAGAGTTTTGCTTGCTGTGTGGCTGTCCTTCACAGGAACAAGTAGGAATGTTGGAAACCGCCAATAATAGTGTCAGAGAACCATCTCAGTACCAGTTACCATCAGGGTTAGTCACGAAAGATGTCACTGCAGTAAGAACACAACCAGAAGCATGTGTACAGCAGGTTAAATTTGTTTTGCCTGCAGACAATTCCTCTGAGCCTTCAGAAACAGCGCGCTTTAAAGAGACATCTCAGAAGATGTCTAACCAGCAAACACACACAGAAGCTGGAGAAAAGCCTCCACATAAGATGCCCCTCATGCCAGCAACAAAGAGATCTCATATAGTTCAGGCAGCCTCAGTTGATTCTCTGGTGTATTGGCAAGGATCTGCAGAGAGCACCAGCAAAACAAGCTTTGAACAGCCTCTCAAACTTCCCGAGCCTGTGATTTCATCTCATGAAGATTCTAAAGCCCAGGGCATTGAGGAATGCTTGATATCAAAAACGGGAAATGCATCTTTGTTAGATTATTCTGGTATACTGAATTTAAGAGATAGAGTGTTGGCCTCATCGGAAACCATCCAAGCTCAGCAAAAGTATTTGAAAGAACTGCAAGAGCAGCTGGATGCACAAAGAGAAGCTCTTCTTTCTAGACAGAAAATACAAGAACAACTACTGTTAGAGAGGCAAGATAAATTGAAGGAACAGATGCAGAGGCAGCATGAGGCTTTGAAAGAATTTCTGAACAAGAAGGTAAGCTTTCTAAATGCTTTGCATCGTGAGCCATCTAGCAGGTGATCAAACTTAAGAGTGAATCCTACCAATTAGCAAAATATCCCATGGGGTGTTGGTAGTTTTAGGTGATTTACCATAATGAAAAATTTAATTAGGACTTGTGATTTGTAATCAGTAATTCTTTTCTATAAACCCCAAGATTGCAGTTTTGTTCAGTCTAACAGAAATAGCATGAACTTCTGTGCTTGGTCTCTGAACATAATGCTGATTGAAATAGTTATGTTGTCTGAAATATCTCTGGGTATGGTTTTCTTCAGCTCTAGAAACTCTGCTCGATGTAGAATGGCTCTTGTGTTAAAAATATTTAAGCAGTACCTCAAAGGATATAATAAGTATTTTGAATAGATTATTTTTAAAGTTTGTCTTTTTATGTGTACGTGTTAGGAAGTTGGTTTGGCAGCTGCGCTCTTGACTTGTAATTTTGCTTGTTTCTGGGTAGTAACAGAAAAATCCAAGTTTATATTTGAGTTTCTAAAGAAGCTCCATTTGCTTCTGTTTATATATATATAAACAGAAGCCATCTTAGAAAAATGGCTGCTGCCTAGAGTCCCTGTCTCTTCCTTTACAGTCTCCAAACAACTACAATTCCTAAATTCAAGTGTTGAAAAACTAAGAGCAAGCTTTTCAGAAGTTGTTCCCGTTCAGTATGCCGAGTATTCTAACCTAACAAAGGCCCTGAAAATGTAAATAATTAATTTTTAGCACATTAGGCTTGTAGAGCTAAATAGAATATCTCTATGTCTGAGTGTTTTTGTAAGCTAAGCAAGTCAGTCCAGTGTCTTGCATACTTGAAAAGGGCCCAGTGTTGTCTTGCATGGAATACACACCCAAGAAAATGCTGGTTTGATAAATGAGTAGAATCATAGAATAGAATCATAGAATGGTTTGGGTTGGAAGGGACCTTAAAGATTGAGTTCCAACTCACCTGCCTTGGGCAGGACACCTCCCACTAGAGCAGGTTGCTCAAAGCCCCATCCAGCCTGGCCTTGAACACCTCCAGGGATGGGGCATCCACGATGTCCCTGGGCAACCTGTTCCAGTGCCTCATCATCCTCGCTGTAAAGAATTTCTTTCTGGTGTCTAATCTAAATTTCTCCTCTTCCAATTTAAAACTGTTGCCCCTTGTCGTTTTGCTATACTTCCTCGTAAATATATATATATAAAATATATAAATATATGTAATGTATAAGTATAATGTTACATACAGTTGCTCCCCCTCATTCCCTCCTCCACTAAGGTGAGACATATCCGCACAAATGAAGAAATGACAGAGGCAAAAAAGCCTGACTGGATTAATAGGACTGAATTTTTCCAAGCCTCGGGAAAGCACCGGCAAGAGAATTGTGGCAGGAGTAAATTTCGTGGAAGGGAAATGATTTCACAGTGCATTGGTTCAGCTGAGCAAACTGGTAAGGCTCTATAGTACTTCTCATTATAATTTTTCTCATTTTACAGCTGAGATGGAGTTCTCTTCCATCTCCCTAAGTTAATTTGATATATATATTATTGCAACATGCTAGAGGAATTTAAACTGCAAAACTTTATTTTACAGAACAGTCCGAGAAAGTTCTGTGTAAAGAACAGAAATGGAGATCTTCCAAACCACCTGTGACAAAAGTAAAGTTAGGGCTTGACTTGGAACAACACGAACTTAGTGTTATACCAGAGGTAGACACACCGAAGGGTTGCAACATTTCTTTTACAGGTATGGATATAAAATATGTAGTAAATGCTGCTGTTCTGAGAAATACAGATGGAGGAAATTCATCTTTTCTGAAAAGATTTTGAGATGATTGATCATGAAATAATAGCTGATACTGTTGCCTTATTTTAAGGTATAACTCATATACTGGCAAAGTGAGTTGTAGTTATAGAGAAAGCTTATCTTGTCAGTGTTGGTCTAGAAAAACATAATTGAAACAAAAATTCACTGGGAAAGGAAGATTCACCATAATTCTGTTTTTAACTGACTTTAAGTTCACTGTTGATTTTCCTGCTGGGCAGGTTTGATGTTAGCAGACAGTGATTGTAAAGAGAAGCATCAGAGTTGATGGAAAGGTGTTTAAAGGCTTACCTTTAGAGTGTACCAAAAAAGTGAATGTGAAATCTTTTAAAAAAAATGAGTTAGTATCAAGTTTCTACAGAAATTTTTATGACCATTTCTAAAAAATTTTTTTCTATTACAAAACACTCTTTTTATAAAAATCTTGGAGAGCATACTACATAAAGCAAGTATTTTCTAAGTCTGTTTGTTCCAGTCTGCATGTAATGCTTTGTAATTCTCTGTGAGGAACATTCAGTAACAGATATAACAAACTGATGTTTTCTCAATGTAAACATTTCAATTTATTAAACTCTCTCCATAGCTAGAATTTAATGCATATTTTACAAAAGTTTTCATATTATAGCAGTGATTTTTTTTTTTATTTTTTTTTTTAAAAGGGCTAAGCAGAACAGTCTCAGTAGGCCTGTCAGGCTGGCATTCATCTTGAGCAAAATGACACAGCTGATATGTATATTTTTTAATTAAAGTAATTAATGCTAGTCAGCATCAGTTTATGCAGTTTATTCTTGTTGGACTAATTTAGTATCTTGATTAGTTGACAAGTTTTGTTGATGAAAGTTTTTATTGAAGAATATGTTTGTAGTCTCAAAAGCACTTAGTGTTATACATCTTAATTTTAAAAAAGGTTAAAAATCAAAATACAGAGCAAAAAAAAATTTTTCCAAAATATTATCCAGTGGAGTTCTAGAGTAAAGAATACTCATTTGCGGTATAAGTCCATTATGATACACAGGTGATTTATTCCTGTATTATCTAACCATGGGGCATGTTCAGTAGTAAAAAGTTGAATTAAGGTTTTTACTGAATTGTGTGACCAGAGGGTTGTTTTGTGAGGCAGGTTGGGAAGAAAAGAAGTCTTAAGCCAGAGCAGAGAAGTTATATTGTCTTGGATTTGGAAAAATTACTGAAAGGTTTTTTTTTCCACATAGCAAACCCAGAAATTTGTTTTAAATTTTTTGGAAGAAATATGTTAGTTAAGTTAGAAGTTACTGTTTGAGAAATCTGTGACCTGTATAATCCTTTAACCTGTACAATCCATAAACTGTGTAATGCAAAGGTTTTTAGGGACTTGATGTGGCTTACTGTGTTAGAATAGAGCACTGCACAAATTCAGCAGGTTATTTGTAGAACAGAAGGTGCATCCTAATGTTTTTAATGAAGTAAACCACTGTATTCCTATATCTGAAGTGTTTACAAATGTTTTGCATTCAGATAAAACTGATTATGTTGGTGGAGAATCTTCTCCCATTTTGGCCACTGGGAAGTTTGCATCTGTGACACATTACAGTTGTGCTTTTCCTGAGGAAGGCAGGTTTCCTCGAAGCATAACAAACTACGAGGAACACATCTCTAATGGAAGTCCAAGGCAAAGTAAACAGTCAAGGAGTTTATTACAAGAGGTGCTGATGATGACTGCTGAAAATTCTTTTGATTCAGGTGAGGAAATCATCTTCTTTCTAGAAATGACATGAATACCATTCAGTATTGCTGATTTTACTGCACGTGTCTTCCTCCCAAGGAAAGGGTCTTCTTCCCAGAGTGTAGAGCGTTCAGGTTTGCAGCTTCATCTGGCAGGAATCTGTTGAGATGGAATGTTCTGTGTTCCAGTTTGTGCCCATTGTCTTGTGCCCTTCCTCTTGACACCTGTCCTTTAGATATTGTAAGAATTTATGAGATCCCCTCTCAGACTTCTCCAGGCCAAACCCAAGTCTCTCAGTCTTTCCTCATCAGAGAGGTACTCCAGTCACCTGATCATCTTTATATCCCTCCACTGCTAGAAATTTCACTGTTGCCCCAAATCTTAAGATAACTCTTCATTTAGTTTGGGTTGAGACATCCTTTTTGATTCACTCAGGATTTACTAGGGATTGAAGTTGTTTGTAAATAAGTATATATAAGCTTATTTTCTTTCAATTGCTTCCTTTAATTCTCAGAATACTCGTTTTGAAATATACCTATATTTAAACTGAAATTATCATTGAGGAATTATGTCTTTTTAAACAATATTGAAGAAGAAGGGTTGTATTTTTGTGTAAGGTGTAGAAGCGTTGTTAGATCAGCTGTTACCAAATTAATAGGAAAAAATCTTCATGCAGTGTCTTTTGACATCAGCCAGTATTATATATGAGCAGTGTGATGGTTTATGTAAGGAGATTAGGGAACTTCATGTGAATGTCTTTATTTACTAAAAAAAAAAAAGGCCAAGTTTCTTGTGACTATGTATTTAAGAGGATTGTCCTCAGTTCAACAACCAAAACTGTCAACAGTATCTTTGTAATTTGAAGGCTGTGAAGCCCTCTGTGGTACTTTTGGTAACTAGTGTGGTATCTTTGGCAAGGAAATCTACAGTCTGTGTTTAATAGAAAATTTTTGAAGGGGAAATTTAAGGTAGATCTTAAGCTGTTACTTCAAAGTAAAGCTGTTCAAAGAGTAGCTTTGATTATTTTATATTTGTGGGATTTTTATATATACATTTATTTTTTTGGTGACGTGAGTCCACCCAGAACATGTTTGCAGTTTTCCCCATGTTTTCAAAACATGATTGTATCTCTTAAGGTGAGAACAAACGAGTGCTTTGTATATGGGATCTTTGACCTTATTCTTTGAAGTTACGTATTTTTTGAAGTTATGTATTCTATGAAATTATATGAAGTGCCCCTCTAAGAAGGAGACACAGCCAGCAGATCGGCTGAAGTGTCTCTACACCAATGCACGGAGCATGGGAAACAGGCAGGAGGAGTTGGAAGCTATCCTGCTCCAGGAAAGCTACAACATAGTAGCTATTACAGAAACTTGGTGGGACGAGTCCTATGACTGGATTTTGGCCATTGATGGCTACTAGGGACAGGAGAGGAAGAAGGGATGGACATGTTGCCTTCTATGTAAAGAAGTGGCTAGAGTGTGAAGAACTGTTGCTAAAGAATAGCCATGAGAGGATTGAAAGCTTATGGGTAGGAATTAGAGATCGGGACAATAAAGGGAACCTTGTGGTAGGAGTCTACTACAGGCCTCCTGACCAGGTGAAGCCTGTCAACAATGCCTTCTTACTATAGCTGGAAGAGGCATCAAGATCACAGGCTCTCATCCTGCTGGGCAACTTTAACCAGTCCTGTTGGAAAAGCAACACAGCTGGCTGCAGGTACTCCAGGAAGCTTCTAGAGTGCCTAGTTGACCCTTCTTGAGACAAGAATTCACCAGCCCTACTCGAGGAGATGCATTGTTGGACCTGTTGGTCACAAATGCAAGCAAAATCATCAGGGGTGTCAAAGTTGAAGGCAGCCTGGGCTGTGATCATGCCCTAGTGCAGTTCACTGTTTCAAGAAGTCTGAAGCCCACGAAAAGCACAGTTAGGACTCTAAATTTTAAGAAAGCAAACTTCCAGCTCTTCAAGGAGTTAGTAAATAGGACCCCATGGGAAACTGCCCTTAGGGACAAGGGAGCAGAACAAAGCTGGCAGATCTTTAAGGATGTTCTCTATAGAGCGCAAAAGATCTCAATCCCTACAAGTAGGAAATTGGGCAAGAAGGCAGGAAACCACCATGGTTGAACTGGGACCTGCTGGTGAAATTAAGGGGCAATTCTTCTTCCCATTCCAATTTGGTTAAAGTGGGGTAATAGAATTCAAATTGTTAATATGGAATTGCAGAGTAACCCTACAGATGAGACAGGCAGTTTGATGGCATAAACCTAATTTCCTTAAGAAGTCAGCCTGAAAATAGGAACTAGATTTGATACATGCATCTCTTTCACAGTTCTCCTTCGTTATAAATCATGGGCTTTTCTCTTGTTATTCATCTTCAGTGTTCACATCTTGAGCAGTGTTCCAGATGTGATTATCTTTATGTATTGCTCCCCCATACAGAGGTGTTATTCCAAGCATGCGTGGTATTTGTGTCAACCAAGTTAACCTGAGATTTCAATCTATTTTTATTAATTCCAAACATTTGTTCATAATTCATTATTGTAACAGATTGTCCTGTCTGTCACCAACTTAGCAGACTATGGCGTGCATAGTCTTTTGTCTACATGGATGGATTTGGACTAATCTCTGGTTTTGTGTTGTCTTCACTGAGTGGTTTGTTTTTCACTCTGTTATCTTTCAAATTGCATCTTTACTGCTATTTTACTGACATTTATGTTGAGAAAAAAATGCATTATGGATACTACAGACTCGATTTTTAAATATAACTTCCTTGTCACAGTGTGGTGACTGGGAACTTGAAACATGACAGACCCATGTCAATGTCAGAACGTTGTAAGGAACGAGAAACTTGCACTATTATTTTGAAGGGGGGAGAGAAGAAGAAAAAGCCCCTCCTTTATGAGTCACCAAATACAGGGTTTTTTAAAGGATACTAATGTAGTGAAGTAATGAGATATGAGCATGCTGTATTTTTAATTAAATAATTTGTTTTATAGCATGAAATTGCTACTGTTCATCCCTTGTATTAATATGACAAGAACAATGCAGGTTATTACAGTATAGTAATGAAACATTTGTAGCATCACTCTCCATAGAATTTATATACAAGAGACTGTTAAATGCTTGAATCTCATCTCATATGTATCCTAAATTACTACTCGTCACTCTGACATCCTTTAGAAAATACAATCATTTCTTTCAGAAAAATATATAATCTTGATGTAGAGGTATTGGGAAATAGAGAATTCTTTGGTAGCTTGTTCCAGCATTAATTTTTTATCCAACTATAAAGTAAATAGTCTGTTTGAATCTTGTTACTACTTTCTTTTGAGTTTAGAAGATTTTTGTGCTGCACTTTTTTCTTCCTATGGACATACTTAAATACCAAGAGATTATATGATTGCACTTTTCATGCTCAGCACAGGAATTTTCTTCAAGGTCTTGCTCATTTCCAGGATCCTCTGACTCTTGTATTCCTCTCCAAAGAAGAAGAGCAGACTTCTGCAGCTTGTCTGGACTCAGTCACACCACTGCATCATGGTGTGTCCAGCATAGGGCAACTAAGATGATTAAGGAATTAGAGCACCTCCCTTACAAGGAAAGGCTCAAAGAGCTGGAGCTCTTTAGCCTTGAGAAGGCTGAGGGGAGACCTTATCAATGTTTATAAGTTCCTAAAGGGTGGGTTGAAGGATGATGGAGCTGGACTCTTTTCAGTGGTTTCCAGTGATAGGACGAGGGGCAATGGGCACAAGCTGAAAAGAGTGTGTAGCTGGAGGAATGGAATAACTGGACTCGGCCTTCTAGTAAGAAATTAAGCTTCAGTTTGTACAGAACTTAGGCTTCGCAAAATATTATGGCATGTACCTAAGTATAGATCTTAAAAATGCTGGGGATTTGAAACATCTCTGTCACCAGCAACCCTGATAGAATTGAGAGAAAACATACCTGCTTAATTTCTACTGTTTAATTTGTTTGATATTTAGCACTTCTTACTTGAAAATTGTTATGGAAACAAGAATACTTATTTTAGAGTTCTTTGTTGTCAATTAATTTACAGTCTTAGAAGAACTGTCAAACTCTTCGTCAGCACTGAATACAGAAACTGCATTTTTCTGATGCTGTTATGGTACTTCTTTTACACAGCGAGTGATCTTACATATTTTTATGTGTAAGGGCATTTTGGCAAAGGTGATTCAGTTCCATGGTAGTAGTCGTGCTACAGTTAAGTAATTCTGTGTTTCTGATATCTCTGATCTACTTAGAATGTCTGCTTTTCTTTGTAATCCTTGTAATGGTAGAGGGAAAAAGATTCCCCCCCACCCCAATGAAACTATTGTAGTAACACCAGCAAAGCCATGTTTCATTCTGCAAAGCCAGAGTATGAATTTCCTGCGTGTTCTCCAGAGAGCAGTTGTGCTATTTAAAAGTTTTAGGAAGGCTGGTCGAGGAGAACCACTGATTGCCAATTAAATTGGGGGTACAGTGGAGCAGAAAGTCTGTGGTAGGTGAGAAGAAAGCTGTAAGGATGAACAAAACCAGTGCCTTAATAGTGAAGACAGCTGCAGCTGAGTATTATTGCCATCTAGTGTTCAAAAAACTTTGCTAACTGAACTCAAAAATTGCTTTCTGTTCCTTATTGCTTCTGTTACATTTGTGTTCAGCCCAGTCCCAGGATTCTCAAGTGGCTCAAGATTCATCGGTTCTTGCTGCTGAAGTTGGAGAGGGAGTTAAAACACCTTCTGGACCATCATTCAGACTTGATAATATGGTTAGTCATATCAAAATAGCCATATAAAATATCTTATTTTTTATTTTGTGAGGAATTCGTTTTATCTCGTACTGGGGGGGCTAAGACTGGATGCAGTCTTGGTCTACTAGATGCAGCAGTGCAACCAGTGCCAAGTAAGGAGAGGTAACCACGGTGATGGATCTACTGGCTGTATTCCTCTTCATACAGCACAGGATTCTGTTCTCCCCCTTTATTGCCAGGGCACACCGTGTGCCAACGCTCAGCCCACTCTCTGCTGAGACTCCTGGGTGCTTTGTCACAGGGCTGCTCCCCAGAGACGTGTGGGGTTCTTCCTTCCTGGGTGCTGGACTCTGTGTTTCTTTGTGCTGAGTTCCGTAACAGTCTTGTAGGACCAGCCTCAGGGGGTCCTTCTAGATGTCAGCCCTGCGGTTCAGTGTATCGCATGGTCCTCCCAGCTTCTCCCAACTTAGTGTTATTTGCAAACTTGATAAAAGTATGGTTTTTGCCTCCCCTGGGTCATTGACAAAGGTGTTAGAGGACAGGTCCTAGGAAGGAGCCCCATCACAGTCCACTCATTCCCCATCTAATCACTGTCCTCTGAGCCTGATTATCCAGCTGGTTTCTTACCTGTCTTGTCATCCATCCATCCAGGTTTTGACATGCAAACTGGGATATAAGAATACTGTGAGAGAGTGTCAAAATCACCACCAGTGATATCCCCAGCTTTTCCCCAAAGACCCATTGTTTTTTCAGGAGATTAAAAACATTATTTTAAAAAATGCTGTATATAACATTGCTTTCAAATGTACACATTTTATATGCATATGTTAAATATACTTAGCTAAGGTAGTATATAATGAAAAATGTAGGGAAAGGGTTTATTAGATTTTCTTAGTGCTCATTTTAATGCAGACTTTGGGAAGAAATGTTTACATCTAATTCTTCAAAATTTGGAAGTACAAGAATCCTCATTATCATTTCCTGACTTTTGTAGAGCTTGCCTCAAATTAAGAAGGTAATATTTTAGAATACTTTGTATATTTTTAGCTTAATTTAATAGAATTAAATTTTTAAGTTGGTCTCCTGTCTACAAAAGGCTCAATATTGCAAGTACTTGTAAAATTCCTGAGTTTTTCATGTATTGCATGTATGTCCCTCTGAGATCTACAATTCTACTGCAGTAGGTCTGTGATGAGAAATAGCCAAATCTGACGACCAGAAGATAAAATTATCTTCCAGGTCTTGTGATTTGTATGCAGTTCTGAGAGGCTTTATAGTTGTGTGTGTGTGTGTGTACGTGTGTGTGTGTTGAGGGGAGGGGGCTGTTGGGGAGTGATGTGTCTGGGACGTTGAGCATGAATGTTTTGTACTGAGCACTGATGAATCTGTATTTGCCTGACTGCACAGAGCATGAAGGCTTCTACACTTGAACTGAGCTCAGAACTCAAAGCAAGGATTTAAAGCTTCCGTTGCAGCTGTTGGAATACCTGGTAATAGGTGTGGTTTCATCCTAGGAAGTACTTTCTGAAGTCATACCCATGAATGGTTCAGAGGCTTTCGTGCAAGGAACACCCTGTGACTTATCTTCAACAATTTCCACTGGAAGCTTTTTGACCAGTGAAACATTGGATGCAAGCCCTGTGGACACTGGTAAGTGTTTGGGGTTTGTGGTTGTTCTTGTAGAAGGAAAATTGTGTCTTTATTTTATAGCAGAATGGGTCTAACTCACTGGACATAAGGTCTTCTGAAACAGGCTAATGTGGAACTTCACTGAAGAATGATCAATATGTCTTACAGAGTTGAGTGTAACTAGAAGGTTTCATTATGTGTTCACGATTTTTTTAACTTTAATAATAATTTAATCTTATAACACATCTACTTTTGGCAAAGGATAATTTATTAAGCAACTGCAGATTTCAACTTTTTAAAAAACTGATCCCCAAATGATAGTGATAAGTTTTCTAATCAATGTATATCATAGCTTTTTACAGAGCCGTGTTTGTTGTCTTGCTGTTAAGAGAATTGTTCCAATTGCTTGTCAACCTAGCAATTCCTAATTACTTATTTGTGAAAATGTCTTTTGAATGCCATATTAAATTTTAATACTTTACTGGGAAATACATGTTCACATCCTTTTTTGCCTGCAGTCTGTCTCTTGATCCTGTTAGCTTTTAATAAAATTAAAAATAATTAATTTATTGTATACATATATTTTCTCCTCTATGTTGACATTATCACTTCTGAACATGGGAATTGAGTTTGAAAGTTACTGGATAGTGACCTATGGATTTATTTACTTTAAGTCGTAATATCGTGTTGGTCTGGCACATCTGATCTCATAAACAACGTATGTGTATATGAGTTATTCCATGGTTCTAAAGCAATTTTTGAAAAGTACAGCTTTTGCAGCCTTGAGGTATCAGTGGCTCATTTTGACCCTAATGTTCTAAACTGGTGTTATTTGGAGTAATAAACCTCATAACTCATGTAACAAATCTGGGATTTATTGACGTCAGAAAGCTATAGCAAATCCTAAGACGATTTCTTTGTAGCTTCACTTTTCTGTTTTGGTTTTTTTTTTCAGTATTTCTTAAGTCTACATATTCTGTAAGTGTTAAGCTGTGCTGACAACTATCTAATTAGATATTATCAACTTGAATTTGTGGAAATATGTGATAAGGCAGGAGTGTTGAGAGGAGACAAAGAAACAAACCCCTTGAGCTTTTTATGAATATTTCAGAATATTAAGCAGTGTTTTCAGATGACTTCATGTAAGTGGTTTATGTACAAAACTGAACATCCAGCTTCCTGTTTCAGGATTGTCTTCTGATAGTACAGAAGATCGAATTTTGAGAGAACCAGCAAGTTGCCCTTGGAAATCCTCGCTGCCTCTTACCTTGAAGCAGAGGCAAGAGAATTTGTCTGGAGTTTCTGAAACTCAGTTCCCCAAAGGAGAGAGGTACCTCTATAAAGGAAGTCAGATACAGCGGATCTTGAGGAAATGTTCTGGAGACTTGAATTTCTACTCGGAGAACAAAACACATTTCCAAGGTATTTGCCATCTTAAAGCATTTTTGTGCTGCATTCTCATCATACGGAACGAGGAGGAGTTTACTCCGTGTTATCCATTAGTCTGTGTTATTTATGTGCAGCTTACATTAAAGGCACCTGCAAGAGCTTTGATGGTTTGACATTCTTCATGTACTGAAAAAAAAAAAATTGTCTGATTAGATATAGAATCATAGAATGGTTAGAGTTGGAAGGGACCTTAAAGATCATGGAGTTCCAACCCCCCTGCCATGGGCAGGGACACCTCCCACTAGAGCAGGTTGCTCAAAGCCCTGTCCAGCCTGTCCTTGAACACCTCCAGGGATGGGGCATCCATAACTTCTCTGGGCAACCTGTTCCAGTGTCTCATCACCTTCACAGGAAAGAATTTCTTCCTAATATCTAATCTAAATCTCCCCTTTTTAAACTTAAAACCATTACCCCTTGTCCTATTGCTCAGGACAAAGAGTCCCTCCCTATCTCTCCTGTAGGCCCCCTTCAGGTACTGGAAGGCTGCTATAAGGTCTCCCCAGAGCCTTCTCTTCTCCAAGCTGAACAACCCCAATTCTCTCAGCCTGTCTTCATAGCAGAGGTGCTCCATCCCTCTGATAATTTTTGTGGCCCTCCACTGGACCCATTCCAACAGGTCCATGTCCTTCCTGTGCTGAGGGCTCCAGAGCTGGACACAGTACTCCAGGTAGGGTTTCACGAGAGTAGAGTAAAGGGGTAGAATCACCTCCTGTGACCTGCTGGCCACACTTCTTTTGATGCAGCCCAGGCTGTGGTTTGCTTTCTGGGCTGCCAGTGTGCACTGCCAGCTCGTGTTGAGCTTCTCATCCATGAGAAGGAGAAGCTGTCTGTCTGACCACAGTCTAGTTCTGTACAGCTCCCTCCTACCATAGCTGGGGTTTGTTATCTGTGCCAATTTTACAACTTGTTTATGCACAGTGTTCTCTTCAGGAAGGTAGAGACAATAATATATAATACTTCATTACTTACCTGGGGCCACATAGTTGATGAAATGCTGATTAACAGTTCTGTGCTCTCTAGGAAAAACGTAACGACTCATGAAAATAAGATTATCTTCATTAGCTGTTGTGACAATAGTGCCAATATTTTAATTTGAACCACTTCCTCCTGAAATGTTTGAAAAGCTAGAATCGTGGAAGTATAGATGAAACGAGACCAGAAAGAACTTCTAGTTACATGATCCAAAGTCTCCTTCCTGCTCAGAGCCAGCTTAGACCGAGTTGCCCCAGGCCTTGTCCAGGCAGTTTCTGAATATCTCTAAGGACAGATTCCACACTCCCCTGAGCAATATTTTAACAATTTCTTCCTTTTCTTCTTGGTTTTTTTTTTTTTAATTTAACAGTATCTAACCAGAATTTCCTGTGTTCTATCTTGTGTCCATTTTCTTTTACTTTCACTGAACGTGTCCAAGAATGCTTACTGCATCTTCTCTGTGCTGTCTCTCAGGGTAGCAGAGATTTCTGTGCCTCTTCCCCCACACACCCCAAGCCTTTTCCTAAGATTGAACAAATTCAGTTTTTTAGCTTCTCTTTGAACGTCGTGTGCTTCCTTTAATCACCCTTGTGACTTCATTGGACTTGTTCCACCACATGTTTTCTGCTGAGAAACCCACACCACTTCTGATGTGGCCCACAAGTGCTGAAGAGAGACCTTACAGACGTCATCTTTTCATTAAAAAAAATATTGCATCAGTGTAGCACTTCCTTGCTGCTTTTTGTACCTGCATTATATCAGAGCAGAACAACTAGATGCTCTAAAGATTTAATTTATATCTTTTTAAAAGCCAGTATTTGTATACTTGCAGAATTCTATACGCTATATTTACTACATATAGAAGGATGGTGTGAGATGTCCATTGGGGTTTTCTTTGAGGGAGGGGCATGTTTGTTTTTAAATAACCTCTTTTCTTATAGCTCCAGCAGCTGAACCTGATTTTCCTGAAACGGATGTGGATTTTCTGAACTTCCATCACCAGCTCTTTCAGCCTTTGGAACCAAGTCTTGACCATGATACTTCATCATCCTCTTCTCACTACGGAACTTCACAAGACAGTAGAGAATTCAGCAAGGTACTACAGAAAAACTCTGATGGAAGAAGCACTTTGGCTTAAGATTTCTGTAAGATTTAAATGTATAATCTCTATACTGTCTTCTGTTTAGAAGAAACACAATAATAATCCTTGATACACTTAGAACTGGAAGTGTTTTTGCTGGTTGTAGCCCAAAAATCAAATAGTACCTTTAGCTTTTTATCCTTCATATTTCCAAGAAAATGAATTATAACTAATTTTTTTCTATTACTAGACTTCAAAATTTTCAACAAATAGTCAAGACGTGTCCACATTTCCGGAAGTGAGAAACTCAGGTTTGAATATCCAAAGAAGAAATCTTCCTTCTAGTCTTGACCCAAATGGAGCAAAGAGCCTGGCAGCAGCAGCAGCAGCAGCAGAGGCTGTTCATGAAGATGTTCCTCTGGGTACGTAGAGCGCAGTCAGACCCACTGCCCGTCTGTGGGTACCAGCCCTCCTGCTGGGTTTGCTGTGCTGAACCGGGGCAGGAACTCCTCACTGCTCCCTCAGCTCTGCTTTGAAATCTCTTAATTCTGCTGCTTCTCCTCTCCACCACCTTTAATGGTAATTACATTTTGTGAAGGTGTCTGTTCCTTCAGCAATTATAACTTTAATACAAAAGCAGACTTGTATATTGGAGTCCTGGAGCAGATACTGTTTCACTCGTTACTTGTGCAGTGATTATGATGTTGAAGAAATACAAACTCTGGCTGAAACCGTCAGTTTAATGACTTGTCCGAATATTTGTTTGTGCAAATCCATCATTTTGTAAGTTTGAGGAAATTAAGGGAGTTTCATAAATTGATTAAAACTTTTTGAGGTGTATGTGTTAGAATTTCTCTACTTATTTTTTTAATACAACGTATCCTTCAAGAAAGCATTGAATTTTCCTCTCCCACTGTGCAGTCACCAACAGTCATTACACACTGCACGCTGTGGGATTTGGACTGATTATAGAATTGCTATATCTGCCTACAAAATGAAAGGGGAGGGAAGAGAGAGGAAGGAATAAACTTTTAAATTACAATGTAATGATTAATTTAGTAGATTAAAAGTTTATGATTCTACAGCAGCATTAAATTAACTGCAGCTCACAGCAGGAGAAGTATTTTTTAATGTTTTGCAGTTGAATTCAAATTAACTTGATATGTATTCTAAAGGAAAGGACTAATCTGAAATTCCAAATGCGACTAGTAGTAACCTAAATATTCCTGTAGATCAGGAATTGGGTGTTGCAGCATTTTAAGCTGCTCCAGCAGAAAGCTGAAGGTAACAGAAATTCAGCTCAATGTTTTGCATAATACTTGTATTTATAATGTAAATGTTCCTAGTCAATTATCTTTCTTATTTGCATAAAATTTTTGGAAACATGTTTAAGGCTGCAAATGACTATTCTGTATATATTTTATTTCTCTTTTTCTACAGCATATACTATATAGTGCATTACTGCTGAAATGCCTCCCCAGTAATTAAAATATTGACACCCGATCTTTCTCTTTTCCAAGCCTCTTGGAAAAAATAAAAAATCTTGGTTTGTATGTGTAGATCCTAAAGGAAAGGCAATTTAGGGTGCAGTCTTGTAACTTGTAGGAAGAGCAAACATTGTTCCAATTTGTATGTTTTCTTGTACTTTGGAGAGTTTCTGCCCAAGTAATGCTGGAAATTTTGTTGGCTGCCTAAAAGGGACTCAAAGAACTTCCATTTACAGAGTATAAATTGTAAAATCCATTGACTTTTGATGTAGCTATGTCAGCACCATCACAAACTCTGTCCCTAAACACATTCTAAAAGAAGCAACACAAAGTGTTGTTTTTTGAAGCTGTTTCCTGTGCAGTGAAAGAATCCTTTTATGTAATGTTTGAAGAAACTTAAGTGGATGTTCTCTGAACAAAATGTTTCTTCCTATTTACTAGACTATTTATGATACATTACTGAAAAGTTTCATCATGGAGGCACTTCAAGTTGAAATTCTGTTGTCTTAGCTAGAATTTTGACTCTTGATAACTTTTGAAACAGGTTCTGAAGAATCTTTTCACCCACTGCAATTGGAGTCTACTCTGAGTGATCACGGTCAGAATGCTGATCAGCTGGAGGACCTCAGTGTTGCGTTACAGAGATCTTTTGAAGAAACTCCTGGAATTAAAAAATGGAGCAATGAGAACTGTATTTCATCTGCCAGAGAATACGAAGACCTGACAAGAAATCTGGAACGAGTTAATCTCCAGTGTTCAGTGGAAGATCTGCCAAACAGAACTCTGAATCCACTGGAAGAGCAAAAAGCATTTTATCCTCTAATTACCAGACCAGTTACAGTGGAGGAACCTTTCCCTCCACACTTACTAAAAGGGGCAACGTCCTCTGAAAAATTACCTGTGGAGACATTTGGTAAGAACTATGTGAAGCTTCCCGAAAAATCAGTTCGTGTATATGAAGCAGATAAAGCCATGGAGCTGGACTCTCAGTGCAATACAAATATAAAGGAGCCAGACCAAAGCTTTGCAGAAGTACAGCAACCTTCCAGGGTTCCCAGAGAAACTAACTTGGAAGACTCAGATATCCATTTACAGGCTGTCATACAGCAGAACGGTCTTTCTGTGGAAAGATGTGAAAAACACTCTAATTCTGTGCCCAGCAGCTCATTTCATATCCCAGTCTGGGTGAGTGCAACAGATTTCCAAACAGGGATTTGTGCAGGTTTTTCTTTGGGGTTTTCTGTTGTTGCACCGAGTTATTTTAGATCTTTCATATCTGAAAGCTTGGCAAGTGTTGGTTTTACAGTTCTAGTTTGTCTTGCATGTTTCCTGGACTTCTGCCTTCCTGCTGCTTCAGATCATAGCACTGGAAGAGCTGTCAGTAGCTAAAATGAGCTGGAGATCCTGTGGTGGTTGGAGGAGCTATAGCATCTCCTCTCTCAGCTCCAGCTGGTGTAGCACCTGCCTCTGACTTACAGGGCACAGCTACTGAACTGGGGAGCCCCTGGCTCCAGTTAGAAGCCTGAAGAAGGTAAATAATTTAACCAAAGCATAAAAAAAGCATCAAATCTTCAGGCAAAATGATCTCTGTATTTCATTTATTCCTTGGGGGCAGATTTTCTTTCTTCTACATGTTGAATGAGCCTCCATTTTCTGACAGGATAACAGCTCTTCCTAGTGTTGGAAATAGTGGGGGTTTTTATTACTTTTTCTGTTTTACACTGATGTCTTGTATAATTTATTTTGTAGGAGACTGAGTCAGGGTGTGGTATTATGGAAGAACCTGAGCTCACTCTGATAAGCTCAAATGACATCAGTGTGGCAGAGTCAGACGCTGAACGTCCCAACCGAGAGAAAACAAAGGAGGATCAAATCAGTAACCCGGCGTGTGGGGATCAGTCTGCCTTAAATGCAGTGAGTCTTTATTATCTAATCCTGATTTTAACTTAGCCTTAATCATAATAAGGAGAGGCCCCACTGTAGCAGTTAATCCCCTTTTGCAAAATGAGAGAATGTTAGGGTTATTCAACCTTACTAATAGCTTGGATCATCTTGGTTTGATGTTATGTTTTCTGTCAGATCTAATGGATCTTAAATTTAAAATCAGTACCTAAAATCTTTATCTGTGTAGATAGAGTTTGGGAAGACTTTTGCTAAGAAACAGAACCACCTTGCTGGTGTTGCAAGACTAAGTTGTATCCCATTAATTGAAGACTTGAATAAGAGGAGAAGGTGGGACAAAACAGAAGTTACAAATTAAACAGGAAAAAAACCCCCCAAATATCCCCCATCTGATCCCCCAGGCCCAGGCAGCACTTTAAGGTTTAGGGGGAAAATATGATGGGCTCCTCCTCCTGCTGTGCTCTATTTGCCTGTGGAGTGATTTTTGCTGTTTGCTTATACACAGCAAAGGCCACAAAGTGCAGAAGGAGTGGTTTGTGCTGAAAGGCTGTTCTGGGTGCTGAAGCAGTAACATAGAACCAAGTGATGCGTGTCTGTTAGGAGAACAGATTAGATGATGAAATCATGTTTCAGTAGCAGGAGGTACCTAGGAGAAGATCCTAAAAGTGCCTAAGGATGGGTCTTTAGTCAGTAGTTGAAATGTGGGTGAGGTGGAGGTGGGCAGGGCAGCAGGAGGCTGCAGTTCTGCAGCAGGTGTTACCTTCCTGCTGAGAATGGGGAAAAGAGCCACCACAGTGAGAGCACGAGGGGGGAGACAGAGAACAGAGGGAAAGGAAAACATGTGAGTTGTAATGAAATTACACAGCCCTGAATTAAGAAGCAGCAGTTGAAATCTGGTGGGCAAACGGTCTTTAATGGATTATTTATTTTTTTTAAACTTTAAAGTGTTTTTTATAAAGTAGCTTTCTGATGGTTTTTCTTCCATCTGCTGTGAAGGCAAAAGAGTACTGTCTTTTATTTGCCATCGTGTCTATGCTAGAGAGACAGTACAACCACCGTGCTCAAATATGTGGGATATTTTAAGCACTTAAAATCATCAATTCCTTTTAAAACAGGAGACAGAATTTTTAGTGCTGGCTCCAGATGCAGATTATTCAGTGTGTGGGAGGCCTGATGGCTCTTCTGAAGCCCAGAGTCCCGATGACAGTCACGTCCCATCGCATCAGACAGCAGGTAACTACGGTTGAGATGGAGAAAGGTCTTTGTTTATAGTGTTAAAATCATTAATAAAATCTTTTCATTAATAAAAATCTTTTGGAAAACATAGAGCTTCTCTTAGGGAAGTGCATCTTGCTCTTCAGGCTTGGTTTGTAGTGTTTGACCCAGGTTTAATGTGTCTTATTGGCTTGTCTCTTCCTATGCCAGGCAGTCTTTCATGGAAGTTGCTGGTGTCTGCAGCACACTGGGGATTCTTTGTGTTGTAACTACTCAATTTTGAAAAATTCTGTGGTTTGTTATCAAAACATTAATGCACCTTCGCTTGGTTCTTATTTCCTGTTAGTCCCCAAGCTCCGTAGCCAAGGAATGTCTATTTTTTCCTATTCTGCTGACAGTGTGGAACAGCAGTAAAACATTGAGATTTTTTTTTTTTTGTCCAAAGTGAACAGCAGTAGCGGGAAAGCCAGGAATTGACAGAACTGAACCGTGGTAGGGACTTCTCAGGTCCTTGATATGTTTTGAGGCATCAAGATGCTTTCTTTGGATGCAGTGTCTCTCAGTGTGTTTGTCTCAGCAGACCTGCTCACCCTTGTTAGATTCCACAGGTCGGAACAGATCCTTGTTTTGTAGGAGTTTTCATTCCCAAAGGCGTTCTCCTCCTGCGATCAAGCTCAGCATTTTGGGAGAAATCCATTGAAACGTGTGGGCCATTAGAAGTGATACTGCTCGTTGCTAAAAGTGAGACAAGTTCAGGCTTCTCACTTTCTCCCACAGTGATGCTGCTGGAGTTTGCGGCTACACCAGGAAGTCTGCAAGAATCCTTTTTAAAAAGAAAGAAGGACTTCGTCCAGAAATCTCTGAAAAGAGTAGAAGAAATAAAAAACAAAGAGAGAGAAAATGAAGAGCCAGAAGCCAGGCAGTCTCAAAGAGGGAAGTCTGAGAAGTTGAGCAGAAGAAAGGGATCTTCTCTTACCTCTGGTGGGTTTATCTGGGGAAAGACATAGCATTAGGTCCCTTTTTAGTTGCTGTTGTACGTTGAAGAAGAAACTTCACATTTATTGCTGCTTTGCTGTCACAGGGTGGGAAATTCTTTCATTTGTTTTCTCGGGGATGTGGGGAGGGTTTTTCCTGCTGTCTGGCTTTTCCTTTTTAGTGTTCTGAAGGCCCTTACAGGTCCCTGTTGTGTTTTCACAATCTACCCACACGTTTGTAGTCATATAAGGGGTCTCTGCAAATAATAGTTGTTTATCAAACAGCCGTGTTAAGTGAACTGCACTGATGCCTCTCTGATGTCTGCTCCTGGGGCACTGGAAGGTGGCTGTCAAGAAGGAGGGCTGGCTGGAGGTTTCTTTTTAATGTGAGATGTCACCACTGTTGAATCCATTCTGCCCATTTCTCTTTGTGTAGCATCATTTAAAAATCATGCTTTTGAGGCACCTGGACTAGAGTTTTAAGATATGATTTTTTTTTTTCCTTTGTAAAGAAAAACAAGGTGCGGTTGCCAATCAGTTGAAGAAAGTGGGAGAGGTGAAAGTGTCTTCTGCAGGGGACAGGAAGTCTGGAGAAATGGAAATGCACCGACGTCCTTCAAGGTATTGCATGCACACAAGTGGGAGAAGTTTGGATTTAAAAACGCAGTAGGTTCGTCTGCGTAGCACCAAGAGGCAAAGTAGTTCTGGCAGAAAATAAACCCTGTTGTGTTCTAATCCCCCTCGCCCAGGTGGGAGCTGGGCACAGCCAGGATTGGATTGGGAGTGATGCTCAGCTCACTGCTGGCAGTCCAGTCTGGATTCCAGACGCTCAGGTACTGGACTGCACCTCCAGTCCAGTCCTGTGCATGAACTGGCACTTGGGGTGTTTGGTCACAGCGAGAAACCAACAGGGTTCACTGCTTCAGGGGGTGCAGTTTGATCACACAACATCTATAAAGGTTCTTGGGGATTGTGGGCGATAAACACACCGAGTGCAAAGTGTGTGCAAACACCAATACTGGGAATAGTACAAACACCTGATAAAGTTAGAGACAAAGCCTGGTGATAACTGTAGGAAAGTGACCCTGGCGGGAGGAAGCACTCGGAATAGTCTAGATCTCACCCAAAGGTGTCCCTGTGGGGGGAAAGGAAGGCCCAGCCCCTCACCCCAAAGTCAAAGGCAGGGATGGGGTTCCTGCTTGACTTGGTCGGGATGGTGCCTTTACTAGTATCCCCCCTTTCTTGGGTTATTTTTTACCTTCAAGGCAGAATTTGAGTGACTCTAATGACAAATACCTTTATTATGATTGGCAGCTCAGGGGACAGACCCCAGGAGGGGCGGTCGCACCGTGGAGGCAGGTGGCCTTTGGGAGGGAGGTGTGTTCTGGTATTATAAGGACATAACAATGAGCAAAGTTCACACAAAGGACAGCGTTTGTCAAAATTAGACAGACTGTTGTCCCAGGGCAGCAAATACACAGCTTATAGGTTCCATAGGATCCCCCTGTTCCCGTGTCTGTGTATGACCCCCGAGCTGCGGCAGGGGCAGACCTGCTCAGGGCATCCCTCACACCCCGCTGCTGCCGCGTCACACCCTGCAAACGTTTGGATTTATACTTTTCCTTAACGTGTCAACAGCGGTGCATTTTCAATATAATTTAATTTTAGGAATTATTCCACAGTCTGTATCTTGTGAAAGCTACTGGTCAGCCTGTGATTTCCAGTTGGACCCAGTGGCACTCAACAGGGAGCGGCTGGGAGGGAGAAGCCAAGTGTGTGACAGCGTGTGACACTGGCATCTCCTGGGACGTTCCCTGGCAGAGCTGCAGGGAGAAGCAGGGCTGGTGGCCACCCCCTCGGCTCATCCTGCCACGGGGGGCTCAGCAAAGTTCACTGGGGCACCAGAACTGTAAGAGGCAGCTCCTGAACAGGGTGTGTTAGATGCAGGCAAAGAGGAATTTGAAGTTTTTACTCAGCACTGGTGAGACCCCACCTCAAATACTGTGTCCAATTTTGGGCCCCCTACCACAAGAAAGACACTGAGGTGCTGGAGCAGGTCCAGAGAAGGTGGTGAGGGGTCTGGAGCACAAGCCTTATGAGGAGAGGCTGAGGGAGCTGTGGATGTTCAGTCTGGGGAAAGGACTGAGGGGAGACCTTATCGCTCTCTACAACTACCTG
>BJBW01002111.1:76427-172639 GCA_004320125.1 Scolopax mira | reverse complement strand
ACAGCTCCTTTCTGCTGTCCCTCCTGTTCTTCCATGTGACACACATTGAAATGAAATTTACCAGAGGGAAGCAATCAGAAGGTGCAGCTGTACCAAAAGCCCAAGACAGAAAGAGTGGGTGAGGCACCACCAGGAGATTACACCTACAGAACTTCTCCAACACCTTCAGCAGAGCAGATCTCAGGTATTGTTTGAACCAGAACAGATGGAGCTGCCCTGCAGCATTCACCATCAGGTAGAGCCAAAATATTTCTATACATAACTTCTAACAAAATTGCATTTAATATACAATAAAGTATATTAATTCAGGAAGTTTTAGTTTTCATTCAAGCAAAGGCTACAGGCTCTAATTTTGATGAGACTGACTAAAGAGATGTTACCCTGAACTCAATTTTGGAGACCTCAGAAGCTTCACTGCTCTGAAACACGGCCAAGTATTCACTTGAACTACCAAATACTGTTTCACAAAGTAAAGCAGAAAAGCTCTCTGAAGAAAACAGGAACTGGAAGCCAAGTGAGAGCTTACCTTGCACATCCAAGGAATTTGAGCAGTATTTCATCTTCCAAAAGCAACATGAACTAGAAGGAAAAAAGAAAAGTGATAAGAACTATCAGATACAGTCAAGTAAGTGACAACTCCTACAACCAAAAACTAGGTTTCAGCAATTGATTTAACAGCTGTAATAAGCTTGACTTTCATGTATATTTATCCAGTTCTAATCAGAATTGAGATTTAGTTCATTTCTGAGTCACTCAGCAGTTGAACAGAAAAATTCATCACACGAACTGCAGAATGAGCGAGACTCCACGTACCACCTCACTAGGCCTTACCAAGCAAGAACCCCACTCCCAGATCCAGGATGAGTCTCTCAAGCCATACAGAGTATTTCTCAGGTAGATGCCTAAAAGAGTTACATTTTGACATTAATTTTGGACCAATAGTAAATGGGATCTTTAACTAGCAAAGAATAATTTTTGCAGCCTCACTCCCTAGAGCTACCAAGCTGCAATTGGGAAACCCTAAACTTGCTTTATGAAGATCTGGGATCTTAATTTCAGCATCTGAGGAATGCAATTTGACCATACCTCAGTATGAGCACCTACTATAAGTCTCCTCAATTACACTTTGAAGGAAATGAAGCCTTTTTCTGACAGTATCCACGTTCAGCATAAACTACTTTTGGGTGCTGAACAGTTGTTAGTTTGTTGCTAAAAGAATTGAGTATTTGAGGGAGTGCATCTTGTTGATTCCCAAGTCAACTTCTCAAACACTTTTTTATTTACACTGCTACCAAGAAAACCTTGTCTTCTAGGAGTTAGCCACGTTCACAGATTAACTAGTCATGTTCCCAGCTGTCCAAAACACCTTTGAGAAAGGTATTTGCTATTGGAGCAATGCTTGTTAAGTAATTTTATTTATAAAGAGCTTTTATGGTCTGCTTAGTCCCATTCACATCAGGCCCCATTCTGGACAGAGAATGGCAAGAGGGGGACAAGTGTCTTTAAGATTCACTGTGCTGCTGCAGTTATTAAAATAACTTAGAAGTTCAAATAATTATATTACATTCAGAAACAGAGAATCAATTTTCTGAAAAGTTATTTCACATGAAACAGGCAACCTCAATCAAACAAATTGGTTTTATCATCATTAGAATGCATTAACCATATTTTGCAACAGACTTTTGTCCAAGCTGATGATTTTACATTTTACTGTTGACACAAAGATCTGTGTTAAGCTTCAATTCTGTCTTTAAGCCTTACTCAGCTCTTAAAAGTATTTCAGAGTATAACCTAGATTTCCTTAAGATACAGAAAGAGAACCCTTCAAGCACCACCCACAAGAAGTCACCCATGAACAGGAAAAGGTGTCCAAATTGCCCTTTGTAACATAAGCATGTATATGTATTATGCAAATGCATACACTTTTCTATACTGTGCCACTTCTGTGTTACAGTATTTGGAAATTGTTTTCCTATTATAAATTGCATAAATTCTGTGATCCATTAGTTAACAGAAGTCACAGAAGTTGCATTTCAGGAAGATTATCATGCACTGAATCAAGGATATTACACACCTGATACAGGACAGCACAGAAGACACTTAAAAGCTTAGCAAAAATGCAGATTATACTCATTTTGTAACTGTCTCGGACACAAGCCCAATATACTCACCTTAACCCAAATCGGGCTAGGTTGTTTGGTTGACAGCTCAACATTCCCTTCAGATCAGTGGTTTAAGTCAAACAGGCCATGAAAAAGGAATGTGAAGTGATCACTGCCACCTCATTTGTTGGTTTTCCATTCACTGAGGGGAACTTTGCAGAACCACAGAATTCTCTGAAGCAGAGCTGTCTTCCTCTTCTATTTTAATCACTTCAACTGATTTCACATGTTTCCTTTCTGGCTTGGATTTTTTCTTACTGGGAATTTTGCTGCTTATAATGAAAGAGCTGTTCTCCTATGAAATGGAAGACAGAAGTATTCACAAGTCTAGTTTTGAGTCACTTAAGAGGTAAAATTTTGGTAGTAACTTTGAAGACTAAGAACTCTTCAGAGAGCTCTGGAATTCCAACACATTCCAGCATTACTTCTGAAGAGGAGAGTGTAGACTCTTAAAACAACTTCTTCCTGCATTCCACATCAAGATTCACAAGCATCATACAGGTAGCTCTGGAACTAAGCTCAAGAATTAAATACTGAAAACATTATCTAATAATTCTTTAACCTCAGAAGAGAAAAAAAGGCTAGAGAGTTTCTGAAGTTAAGGAATATTTACTCACCACAACTCTGGCATCAAAGTCCTCTGGATTATCAGAATCCAAGCTGTCATCATCATCACTGAAATACAGAAATCCAGATCAAGCTCTGTGCTTTTACAGTAGGCTACAAAGTGTAAACTACTTTTCTGCTACAAGCCCTGATCTCTCTTAATGCGTATGGAAGCACTACAGCTTGTAGGTGTTAAGATAATATTACTTCTACGTGACATTATTTTCAAATGCTAGTTTCTGGCAGTAGAATTCCACCCCAACTAGCCATACTGGCAGGATGGAAGCAGTGCTTGGCTGCAGAACAGAGACTTAGTAGTAGCCATCATAAGTGGTACTGAGATATTTAGGATTACACTGGCAAACAGGCTAGAAAGTCAGCAAGTCAGAAAACAAGCAGAATACTATAAAGAAAGTGAGAGACCTCAGCTAACAAAACTACACAGCCGAGACACAACAGCTGAGATTATCTCCAGGCTGTCTTGAAACTGGTATGAAATTCCACTACTGTCCACAGGTTTCTCTCTCAAGATTAAAAGAACTCCCCAGAAAGAGATTAAGCCATTTTAGTACTATGGTTTCAACAAGTGGCACCAGAAGGACTGAGGTTCCAAAACCTCAGAAGTCTTCTAGTACTCATAAAATATGAAGAATCGAGTGCCTTGATGAGCTGGCTTGTATTTATTCTACAGAACTTTCTTTGTTCTGCTTTTTTAAGAAAGTAATTCTGATTTTATACTGATTTTACAGGCTCGACCTAATACTTCAAGTCACATAAATTAGCAGTGTAAGTCATTACTAAAGCCAACAGTAGCTCAAAGAGCTTCGTACCTTTACAGGTCTGTTAGGCTTGTTAGTTTTAGGTGCTGAGTATATTTATAACATTAATTATCCTCATTGATTTATTGATCCCTTTACTACATTTAACTGACCATAAAACAAGATCTAAGCTGATATTTCAATGCTAAAGAAAGTAAAAAGGAAATTAAAAAATTATCTTTTAGCCTTTGCCATAAAACATTCCATGTCTTTATTTGGGAAAACTATAGAGGGACATAAATTCAGGAAATACCTTTTTTTTTAAACATTTCCACCATGTCATTTTTAATGAGACAGTACAAATCACCACTTGAAACAATGCTCACTCTTCAGATTAAAAATCTCATTCTGCAGGAAGCTCCAAGTCACATTTACAGTGAGAGAATCCCAAGTGGCTGACTGTTTTCTTCCCAAAATAAACAATGCTTTCATAAGCAGATATTCCTATTTATGTCACACAATGCTGATATTCATATTTAGGTGATACAATTCCTATACAGACTGTATAGGAACTCAGATTGATGTATCTACAACTCTGTCACAAATTTGCGTGCTCCTACAAGCAACTGTACTACCTGCTGAACTCCACTGTAAGAGCAGCAGACTGTACTGGTCTGACTGGGATGGAGTCAGCTTTCCCCATAGCAGCCCATATGGTGCCATGTTTTAGGTTTGTGACTAGAGCAGCACTGCTGCCCTCCCCACACCAGTCAACAGGCTGGGGGTGACCAAGAGCCTTGTTCATGTGTTTAATGCCTTTAGCCATATACACACAAGCTTGTATTTCAGTTAAGACCAAAAGAGCAAGTTTTATACTACCTGAAAAGATAAGAATGAACTTACTTCATCTCCTGAATAGGGGAAATGGGGCCTTCATCATCTAAGTATTTGTGTTTCCGTACCACCAGACATTCTCTTTCTAAGTCTTCACTGGCCTGAAGAGCTTTTAAAGCTTTTCTAAGATGTTCTTCATATTTAAGCATTTCAATGTACTGGAAATATCCCTTTGCAGCTGCTTGCTAAAGAAAAATGCATGAGGTGATACCTTAAAAATACTACTATAAAACATTTATATTATGAACTAAATTACAATTGACACCCGTATTTCATCTGTGTTTGTCTCAAAGTTACTAAACAGACAACACGAAATGCCCTGTTTAACAGAAGTTAAAACTGTTTCATTGTTTGTAGCAGATCAGGTAGAAGCTAATTTAAATTCTCTTAATTTTTAGACCAAAAAAATATAATACATTTATCCCACCAGAGGACTCACCTCATAGCCAAGAACCATCTTTAAGGGAATGTGTTTCTTCCCATAATGTTTTTCAACAAACGGGAATTGAACGCCTCTGTGTAGAAGCCTTCTCTTTTGCTCTTGAGGTGAGGCTGTGAGTGGTGGCCTCCCCGTAGGCATCTGTGTGCTCACATACTTTCTCTTCTTCTTTTTCTTGCCTGAGCCACACTTATATTTTTGGTGTGCAGCAGCTTTAAACTTCTTTCCCCTGAAGTGATAGGCAAAAATGGCTTTCAAGTTGAATTTTGATTTCTTGGTGGAAGTTTCAGATGATTTCACGGGCCTTGGAGGAGACAGAGAAGAATCTGAAGAGCTTTCACCATCAGGCACTTCTGCAACAGATTCAGCTTGTTGCTCTGAAGATTCAGATCTTTTATCCTTTGAAGGTGCTATGGAGCAACTAGGATGGTACTTACTGCCACTAGCAGCAGAGACATCACTGAAGAAAAAAAATAATTACTTTCAAAAGAATGTATACTTTTATGATAAACAACACAGGTTATTCACATGAAAAAATAGAAAAAAAGTCTAAAGATAAAAACTCACATTTCTGAATCACTGCTGTCCAGTAAAACCTCAGCTGAAGATTTACATATACTGTTAAACTCATCTGAAGACTCCTCAGAAGCACCATTCTTCTGCCTTGAAAGTGAACACTCTAGTCTTGTATTTGTTTCACATGCATGTACCTCATTATATGGTTCTTTCTGCTGACTGCATATCAGCTCTTGGGCATCAGGGTAATCAGAGTCAGAAAGCTGCAACTCATCTGTATCAGTCATGTTTCAGTTTGCCCTAAAAATCAATGAAACATCAAGAAATGAAACAAAGTTCTACGTTAATCAGGTAACAAGCCTTCCACCACTCCACCTAACAGGGTGAACTTACAATAATAATTTGTGAGCAAACAAAGATTTTGCTATGAACCACAAGCAAATGTATTAAGCTTCATAGCAACAGTTAAGATGCAGCCACATATCTCAACATAATCATAGCATAATTTAGGCCAGAAGGGATTTTTACAGTTCTTTTGGTCCAACACATAGCAAAAGCAAGGCTAACTTCAGAATTCCATCAGAAACTTGTAGAGATGAGTTCTGCATGTTTTAACCCTCCTTTTCCTAGGAATAAGTTCTCTCATATAAGCACAGATGTGCGTAGCCAACAGTGCCTTATACTTGTAAGGATAATGTAGTTTTAAGTCATACACAACTACTTTACTGTGGTTTAGCTTTTTAAAACCGATCTAAGCAGCAGCATCAGAAGCAATGCCATCTTCCCTCTGTTCTTTTGCTGGCTAATGATACCTAAAGCCTCCTGCTCTAACTATCAGCCCCTTTATTCACTGGTTATCAATCAACATGGAGACCAGCCCCACAATCAAAATGTTCCTTCTCAGTTGAATCTGCAAAATAACCCAATCCACCCCTTCAGCTGCCCAAGTCTACACAAAAGGGACTGAAACACAACACAGGGGAACCTGCCCTTCCCATGTAACAGCCTCAAATTATTTTACCTGTGTTAGTCGTTTACTAGCCCTGTAGATCTGTATCTTTGCAATTTTACTGTGCTTTCTATAGTTTCACAAACCCATCATCATAGAATCGTCTAGATTGGAAGGGGCCTTTAAGATGATCTAGTCCAACCATCAACCTAACTCTGATAAAAAAACCCCAGCACTAAACCATGTCACTAAGCACTATGTCAATCTGTTTTTTAAATACCTCCAGGGACAGTGCCTCAACCACTTCCCTGGGCAGCCCATTCCAGTGCTTAATAACCCTTTATAACCTCATATAACCCCATAACTCATAAACTCATATTCATTAATATTTCAAACACACAATTTGGCACCTGAATACACTATAGCCAAACTCATCTACTGTCCTCAGATAACCTGTTGTTGTCTGGATAACAGTTCCATGTTTCAGTTTACAGATTACTGCAGATTCAGGAAGCAGGCTGCCCAGCAAATTAAGAAGACTGAAAGCACAGCAGATACATAGCGACTGGCAGTAAAGAATAACAATTGCAGGCCAGAACCAATGGCTACAGAACACAAAGCACCATGACAGCTCACATTAACCTCCATTTCCTCTCCAACCCATACAGCTACAGTGGCCTCGAACTTATTCTCAGAACAAAGCAGATAAAATATCAGAAGTCCACTGCAGTTATACACCACTGATTGAATTTTAAACAGTTACCATTTAGATGGCTTTTTCCATCATCTAACTGTTGAAGGTAGCACTTCCCCAATGTATTTTTCACAATGAAAGTGTTTCATTCCAAACCTGCATTATATGCAGGCTTAGAAGTACACTAGACCATAAATTCATCTTAACACACTTAAAAGAGCAAGGCAGGAGCCCAATTCCACCCTTCGCTATGAGGAAAAGGTGATTTTTGACAGAAACCTGCAGTGTTGTGCCCTGGACAAACAAACCACTATTGTCAGTCCACTCAGGTCTTCACAAACACTGTGTCCAGAAACAGAGCAACCTGAAATAAAAGCAGGAACACCCACGACAACAGCACTATTAACTACAGGGGCTGTGCCTGGTACTTACAGCAGGCGGCTCAGCATCATTCAGCGCCTCTCCTGCAGCTCCCCTCCTCACGGCGGGGGCACCAGACAGATCTCTTAGGGCTGGAAAAACAACCAACATGTAACTATCTGATTATTTCACACAATCTTCTCTCCTCCCAAAAGGAGCCATCGATTAATTCGCCAACATTTACCTCAGGTCGAAAGGCGCTGGACGCCCCCCCCCCACCCTAGCCAGTGCCACAGCGGACATTTTGGACCAACGGCACCGCTCCCGAGAACGGCGGCCTCACCGGCGGCCGCCGCACCGCCCGCTCCCGGGGGGAACCGAGACCTCCCCGCCAGCCCGCCCCTGGCCCTCCCCCGCGGGCGGACTCCCCACGGGAGGCGGTGGGCAAGCGGCCACGGCTCGATACCGCTGCCCACACCCGGCTCCCTCGCTCCCGCCGCCCCAGCGCCGCGGATGGCGGCGGATGCCGAGCTCGCCCTCACCCACCTCCTTCTCACCTCATGCATCACCGCCCCAAAGGGCACAAAATGGCCGCCCGAGAGCTTAAATAGCACCGGGCGATCGCGAGAGTCGCGGGGGGTGACGGGAGGGAGGGAAGAAAGAAGGGGCCGGCCGGTCTCCTCTCGCCGCCATGATGGGGGTGGCGGGGAGGGCGGTCCCCGGGGCCGGCCGGCGGCGAGGGCGGGCTGGGCCGCTGCTCAGCCGGGACGGCGAGGCAGGTACGTGCGGTTAAGGTGTTAACGGTGAGCGGGGCCAGGGATCGCCCACCAGCGCGGGGCAGCTGCCGGCTGGCTGTTTCCCCCCCTCTCCCCTTCTTTCGTCTCGCCCGCGGGGTCCCGGCTTCCCCTCAGGGCGCAGTTCCCGCTCTCTGTGAGGGGCTGCTCATTGACGCGTCGGGCTCTCGCAGCTGCTGTCTTGCCTCTCCTCCCCTCCGACTGCGGCTCCGGCCCGAATAACCTCCTCTTTCCCCTCGCAGTGTCAGCTTTAGTGTTTCTTTGCGCCCTCGCTCTGCTGCCTTGGGCTGAGCGGCTGCTCTCCCCGGGAATCCCAGCCTCGCCCGGCTCCCCTGTCCCTGCCCGGCCGCCATCCCCCCCTGCCCCACATCCTGCTGTCCCGCCGCCTTCCTCTGCCGCGGACGGGAGCTCCTTGCACGGCCCCGGCTGAGGAATAGTCTCTGAGGAGGCATCTGGGGTTTTTAGTTTGCTCTTCTATGGTGTCATTGCTAAATTTCTCTTCTCTCCCTGACTGCAGCTTCAATTTTTCCCATGTATTAATTTTTTCCCCCACCCTGACTCATCCCTTGCCTGCCTGTAACCTCCCCTTTCTGGCTTCAACCTGGCTTCTACCCTCCAAACTCGTTTTGATTCAGATTTTTGATACTAGGCAACTCTCCCCACCCCATTGATACCGTGGTTCCCGTGTCATTGCATTCTCCTGCCTCTTCACTACTCTCTTTGATCTTTGCTTCCTGCTTCAAAACAATGGGCTTCTAAAGTGGTCCTAGATGCTTGTTCTCACCATTCTTGTTGTACCATCCCAGATCTAATAACCTTATTGGTTTTTTAGAACATGTGTTCTTTCTTTGAAAGTCTTTGGTAGTAACTCAGTGTCACTCCACCCCACCACAATGGATCCTAATTGAGTGGTGTTGTCTCCTTTCAGGCTTTCCCACCCCAGACAAACTCCCCTGTGAATGCTCTCCTTGCTGTGGTGACTGACGGATCTACTTCTCTTTTGTGGCCATCCCGGTAAGGACTACTGTCTAGCAATCAGATTGGGTTTATTATGGTACATCGAGCTTTTCCCAGTCTTTTCCTCTCTTGATTGTGGGGAGCTGACTATTATCCTTTAAATAGCAAGCAGTGGTCTAGGTGCTATATCTAAGCCTGCTTAGTTGAACTGTGTCCAAGTCTCTTGCTGCTACCTTTTGCTCAACAGCAGTCCTAGCCTGTCTTCTCAAGTCTCTTTTCAACCGGTGTCTTGAGTTGATGACACAGTTTCCTTCTGGACATGGCAAAGGCTTCTTGAGGAGATGAGTACCATCTGAAAAAATGCTGCCAAAGTCATATTCTCACTTTTTTTCTCTAACTGAATTGCTCCCTTTTTGTGTTTGGTGCACACTTACAGTCTTGGACCCTGATTCTTTCCATCTGACAACAACCTTCTGACAGAGGCACCAAATACAGCCTCTTATTTTCTCCTCCACAGCCAGAGGGGGGAGGGAGTCACTTGTGGAGTTGGGTAAGACCAGCTGAGAATTACTGTGAGAATCCACAGGTAGTTGTCTTTCTCCCTTTCTCAACTGCTTGCTACAGCAGTAATTTGGGGCGGCTGAACTTTGAGCTCAAAGACTTTGGTTAGGTGACTGCTACCATCTCCCAACTCTTTTTATTGCTTTTTTTCCACTGGCTTTTTTTTTTTTTTCCTTTACGCAGACTTGAGATGCCTGTGGTATAAGGATAGTTACGATTTTCAACAATCTTAAAAGCTAGAGTATTTTTAAAATAGAAGTTAAAAGTATACCTAAGCAGCTAGCTCCATCATAGTCCTTCCAACAAAAACTCTGTCAGGCCTGTGAATGTAATTAGATTTTTGGGTTTTTCCTCCAAGGCCTGAGATTTGGATAATTGAGCCCCATTTTCTTTTCATGCTGTGTGCAGCAGGCACGTGCCTAAGGAGTTAATGATTGTGGTTTGCCCTAGTAGCTGACTTTGCTGTTGCAAGGCTGATTGAAATATGGTTCATTGACAAAGGGATTCTTAAACTGATGTTCAAACAAAACTTTTTGTTGCAGGTTCTGTACCCGTACAGAGCCTGATGCTGCAGGACCCACTGCTGTTGTTCGCTATTTTGCTGCTAGACTGTTCCCCTCTGGCAGGGGAAACACATGCCCAGAATCAATTGAGAGACCATGTCGCTGCTGAAGTTGAAAGTCCACCATAGCCAATGCTGGAAAAGTAAACATTAAGGAAGGGGAAGACCTGAGAAGGCAGCTCATTGGTTCAGAAAAGTACAGCTTTCTTTCGAAAATAAGTTGTGACTCCAGGATTACAAAGGAGAGATAAATCTCTCAGCATGGGACGTGTTTTGCCAACAGCCAGTTGCAAGCTTGAGGACCAGCAGTATGTAAAGCTCTGAGCCAGCTGTGGAGCTCACAGACACATCTCCTTCCAAAGCGCATAGGAAAACTAATATCAAAGTTGTTAGTCTTTCTTCTGATGGCAGAACTACAGTTCTACTGCTGCCTATGTATTCCTGAGTGAAATTGAAAAATAAGTAACATATTGAAAAAAGACCGTTTTAATGGTTAAAATGTTATCCTTGTTGACAGATCAGTCTCCCCTACAGCGTGGTCCATTGTAATTTCTTACCTGAAGAAATCAGTACCAGTCAGGAAATGGCCAAAGTCGAAAGGTTTGCTTTTCATGTCCCAAGTCTGGAGGAGCTTGCTGGGGGTAAGTCATGCAGCCTGTAACTTTCTGCAAACTTATAATGTACTTTAAAAACTTGTAGTAAAGATCTTATCAAAACTTTTCTATAGTTAGTACATGCAGAATTAGTCATCTCAGAGGTCCTTTCCAACCATGATGATTCTGTGAAAGTTCCTGCATCTCAGCATACTGAGATGTAAAGAAAAGCACTATTTTTCCATATACTATTATTTCTTTAGAATGAACAATGACTCCTCTCCCAAACCCCAAGTGACATTTAAGTACACCAACAGGCTCTCAAACCAGTTAAAACTGCCTGCTGCATTTACAGATTTGTACAGGGGTTGTGCAAGTTTAACAATTACAGACCAAACTTATTTACGCATATAGGATCATCTGTCCTCCTCTGCCCTCCAATATTTCTTTCTTTTTCAAGATTACTAAAAACATAGCTGATAAGATGCAGCGTAGCATGGCAGCTTGAGCTTAGTTAGCTCCTCTTTTGGTGATTGCCTTAGAACCAGGCTGCAGGAAACATTTTATTTATTTTTTCTTTCCAAAGCTCTCACAAAATGTGCTGGGAGTAATGGAATGGTTGAGGCTGGAAGGGACCCTTGGAGATGATCTGCTCCAACCCCCCTGCTCATGAGCTTTTTTCCTTCTCTCGTAGAAAAGCATTATTCCTTCTGGCAGTCTGTCTCCTGCAGCAGATGTACTAAAGGGCATTTTTTTCTTTTGGAGACATTCTCGAGTTCAGTTTGCCACTCTCCCAAATCTGTGTGAGTTTGACGTTTCCATGCTTTCAGAAGTGTGGTCCCAGCAGCACTCTGTGTCTCTCGGTGCTTTTCTCGCCCAGTAGCTGTCAGGCGGGGGCAATAGGCCAGGGCTGCCATAGACCTGTGGGCTCAGCAGAGAACAGCATGTACTTGCACCAGAACAGCTTAAAACAGTAGCAGAAAAGATGGATTGTGAAGCAGAATTTTCCTCTCTCCCCTCTGCCCTGTAAGCTAGGAATTTTTTTGCTGTTCAGCTCTTAAGTATAATTTTGGAAGTGTCCTTTTATTGTCCTTTTCCACTTAACAAAAGGTACTGAGATGTATTTAGAAACCTGCCAAGTACCTTCTACTGACCCTGGTGGTCAACAGCGAGGTAACTCTGCTCCCAAGTAGTAAACTATGGCTGAAATTCTTGGAGGAAACAAAGGCACAGGGAAGTTGTCTGAGTAAATAAGGAACTGCCTGATTTGAGATCACAGACTGGATTTTCTGTGACTTACTTTGAGACATCTGCTAAAGCAGACCCCCAGGTGTGATATAACTCAGACCTTTTACCACAATATTTGAAGCAGTGGATGTGAAGGCAACCCCATGCTCAGTTAAGGTTTGGAAGTTGTTTCCAAACAGTGCTCTTGTCTAAGTCAGAATCCTCCATGTTGTTTGAGTGATGTTGCAGGTTCTGAGACAAAAAGCATTGTTACGAAGCAAAAACAAGTTTAGATTTGGGGCTGTTCATTATCATCAGCAGCATTTGTTATCACAACACATGAACACACATCTCCACATGAACATAAACATAACAGACAATATTCTGTGGCAGCAGAGACAGTTTGAGATATACAATTCATATATTTAAAAAAATGATTGTCACTTCAGCTAAAACTTACTTCCTCCTTTGCCCGTGTATGATATTTGACCATGATCACAATCGCCTGCTCTTGGGAAGCAAAACCACCACTAAATGTGGCTGAAGTTTCCCCATGTTACTTCACGTTGTGGTGCTCCTAGTGCTACAGGAGCAGTCAGTTATTGCATTTCAATTAAAACATTTTAAAAATTCTTAAAATAAATTAGTGTGCTAGGTAAAAATTATCTGAACAAGCTTTTGCTCTTCCCTGAAGCTCTGACTCAGAGAACAAGTGCCTACAGACAGTAACTTTTAAATCAATGGGGTTATTTAGGGTAAACATAAGTTTTCTAATGTATCTTGGTGAAATAAAGCCTAAACAGATACATCTATTATTGTTAGTAACTTGTCAAACTCTTGGTAGTTTTTTCATTTTCAATAACGTTGCTATTATTCTTTATTACAGTTTTGCAGAAAGGTCTTGAAGAAAACTTTGCTGATGCTGAAGTCTCTGTTGTGGACTGTCCTGATCTCACTCAGGAACCCTTCAACTTCCCTGCCAAAGGTAACCTAGCATCCCTGTCTTCTACTAAGAATGGTCTGGTTCTTTCTACCTGATGCTGCTTGGTTTTGATCTTCTAAAGGTGGTGGGAGAGCTTAAATTGTTTTTCAGGTAAAGAATACGCATGAGAGGAAAGCTACATTTTATTTCTGGATTTGCTTCCTAGTTGATGTATGAACAAGGACAAGTCATTACCAAGTACTTGTCAGAATGTTTTTTTCCTAGCCTATAATTGCAGGACTCATTTATTTCATCAGCTTTATTTAGTGTAATAAAAAGCTTTTGAAATGAAGTTGTTGTCTTCCAGATGGAGACATTTTTTAGATCCGTGCCAATCACTATCTGAACCTAAGGGCTTGTGCTTCCATTCATTTTTAAATTTCTGCCATTTGTGAAGTGAAACTTCTCTTATTCTGAGTGGGATTGATCTTCTTTGATATAATCTGTGCTATTCATCTGAGTTCTCTTTGTCATCAATGTAGTGAAAGAATCACCTCCAGAAAGTGATTCATCCCTTCTTAAAATACATGTTCAAATAAGTGGGATTAATTGTCCTGAGACTTGGGCATGCAGCTTTGCTGAAATTTTGCAAGTGGAGTCCCAGTGGGGATATCCATTATGTAATGAGGGCATCTTACTGGAGAACTGGCAAATGGCAGTTGTTGCCCACTCTAATATTTCTTTGTGCTTAGAGAAAGTTTTTTTTTCACTGGTTGCCCAGCATTAAATTCTACTGCGAATCGTTTTGGGGTTTACTGTCCTTGGACCTCTTAATAGTGCAACAATTTATTTAAGCATGCTAGGGAAATAGGGTTCTCAAAGGGTTTTAGAAGTTTGAGGAACCAGTTCAGTGGTGGGTTAGCCTGCATGCTCATTTAAGATTTTTAGGAAAAAACATTTTACTAATCTAACTGTCTGTATTCATCCAGGAATCTGTGGAAAGCCTAGAATAGCAGATGTGGGAGGTGTTCCTTACCTCATACCTGTTGTAAGGAAAGAAAAGGTGAGTTTTTCCTATAGCTGTGTGCTTTAATACATTTATCTAAAGAAAAGCAGTATCTTGTTGAAACATACACAAAACTAAAGACTAATGGATACTTTAAGGTTCCACAGCAAAAAAGACTCATTTTTCAGTGGTTTATGAGATTGATTCCGATGTATGTTAAACATAAACTACGTCAGGTAATCTTGCACATCATAGCAAAAATAGCATATTATGTTAGATGGTTCATCTGCCCTCAAATATGGGATAGTTTTAGAGACATATGGTCGGTGACAGGAGCCATGGAAGGAACTGCTAAACAAGGGACTTGTTTGCATGTTTGTATAAGGTTTGCTGCACGCCTCTGATTTCAAGTCACAGCTATGCTGCTTTGTGAAAACTGTATTTGTATTTTCTGGCCAACGCTGGATTCACATTACTGTCCTTTTCCAAGAATGTCATGCCTCCTTTCTGACACCTCACCCCATCTGTCTCCAGGTGATAGTTCCTTCAATTTTTTATTCTACACAAATATAATTTTCATAAGAACAATAATTTCGTTTTGGGTAAAATGGCAGAGGAACACACAGGCAGACTCTACCTTTCATTAAAAAGATGGACACATATCCAATTTGTCACTACTAAATGTTGTGGTGTTCAGAAACCAACCTAATTATCCAAAAGACTAATGAGGGCATCATGAATTAAATGCGTCCAGAGGTTACAGTGAACAGAATTACAATTCCAGATCTGAGCACCACACCAAAATTAAAGGATTTTTTCCTTTTTTTGCAGGTTTATGATCTAAATACAGTTGCCAAAGACATAGAGCTACCTGGAGCTTTCATTCTTGGAGCTGGAGCTGCTTCCTCTAAGATTCTTGGAGTAAATGCAGAGGTGAGTAAATAAGTTTGATGGTTTTCAATGAATGCATGGAAGTATCATAATAGTAGAGCAGTATCATGCTGGGTATTTCCCATTTACCACAAAACATTTAATAAGCACCATTCATGCCAAAAGCACATAAAACACATTAGAAGGATTTCAGATGAGGGCCAACCAATGAGGTGGACACTACTGAGATAATAAAGATTAACTTTTAACTTGTAATTCTTTAGGAAATATGTGATTGCTTTAAAGCATGCAAGAAACATGTTTTTTTGAAACTCACTGACAAAGACCTGACCAGAAGTTTTAAAGGCAGTATTTGGAAAGACATGTCAAAGTTACTGGTAAATCCCTTTGAAATACTCCCTGTCTTTTGCCCTCTTGGATGGTGTTTTACCATTGTAAATTTTAAAGATGCCACATACAGAATGGCAGGAAAGGAGGGAGAAAAAAACTACTGCCTGAGGCAGCTTTGGTTAGTTAAGAGTCTTTTTAAGTATAAACCTTTGGTCTTACAATTCCTTTTGATCTCATCCTGCTCGCATTAGCAGATGAGATAGACCATCTCAACATTAAATTTGGGCTACTATAATAGTTGTTACTGTACACTGAGAAAGTATCACATGGAATTCTAATACTTGCATGAAGGCCCCATATCTCAATGGTTAGACTTTTTTCTTCTTTTTTTTAACACTATCGTTATCTTCTTATACATTAAATTTAACTCTACAGAGAAAGTAAAACTGTTTTCTGTGGTTTTCAATTACATTACAATATTAGTGTACTTTTCTTACTAGTAAAGACCTCATCCAGAGAGAGGCAGCTGTGTGATGAAGGGGATTATTTGTCGGGATCACAGTCCAAAGCTTAAATTGCATTTATGTGAGTTCTGTTCGTTTGACCGACTCTTACATGTGCTTATCAACGTATTCAGCTTATTCTTACATGTTTGTTTTCTCAGCTTATCCCTATTGTTCAAACTAAGAGTGAAAAAAAGCCTGCTGTAAACGGGAGCTACGTCGCTCAGATAAATCCTGCAGATAAGGGCTGCCTGCTTGAGAAGTACAGTAGCAAATACACTGACTGCGAGTTTGGGCTGTTGGCCAACCTTTACGCCAGCGAGGGCCAACCTGGTAAGGTACGTGCTTGGATCAAAGGTGACTTTGCTTGTAGAGCTTTGTGGCTGAAGGGAAAATCATGATTCGATGCTCTCCTACCGGTTTTTTCTGTGGTAATAGTAAAGTAATAATTCCATGAAAGAATATCCAAGCATAAGGAACTGATGCTGGTAAGCGAGGGGAAGAATCAGTGGGGACAGACAAGCATTTGAATTTTTGAGCGCTAAGTATTTAGTAAAAATTTTCCATCGTAAGGCATCCATCCAAATCCAGTCCAAACGAACAGTAATTTAACGTAATGTTTTTACAATGACTGACTTGTGTAAATAAAGGTCTGGGCACTTGTTGACTGCATGGAAACTGAGCAGTATTCTCTATTTCCCAGAGTTTCTTTAGAACAGAGTGGAAGCCAGCTAGTGGGGAGAAACGGGTTGTTTATACCATTGTCTTGTGTGAGTGAAATGACTTGCTGCCCAGCACCTTCCACAGGCAAAACTACTACTGAACAGAAAGTCATGCAAGAATGTGGTGAGGTACTGGAGAGAGGCGAGTGGAGCAGCACTTACACTGAAACTCACATTTTCAGAAAGTAATCTTGGGTTGTAACTCGGGAGAATTTCAGAGCAGCTTTCATAGATCTTTGTGGACCAGCACTTACAGCAGGAGACAGCAGTGACAAATGAATTGTATTCTCCAGGTCATTGAAGTGAAAGCCAATGGAAGAACTGGGGAACTTAACTTTGTGTCTTGTCTGAGACAAATTTTAGAGAAACACTATGGAGAAAAGCCAGTTGGGATGGGTGGTACATTTGTCATTCAGAAGGGGAAAGCAAAGATTCACATTATGGTAAGTTTTTCTCAATTCATGTAACTTCCTTCAGTCTTCTGAAAACACAATTATAAATCAGGGTGTAACATCTACATGCCTTGACTTTGTTTTGTATTTTTAAATGTATGCATAAACTCTAAGGGTAAACAGTGTAGTAAAGTAAGGAGCTGACATTACAAAACTGACATTGCAAAACTAATGGTGCTGTATTACTTGGCCTTAATACCCTCATCTTTTCTGTTGAAATCTGTGGGCAGACAAAGAACTATAGACCTATTGTAAAATGAATTGCAATTAAATACGTGAGTTGAGATGATACTTAGAAGAAGCAATAGGCTTTTTAGAAATAACTGAGTTTCTAAAATACACCAGGAAGACAATCCTCACTTCAGTGGTTCTCCCTGCCTATGCAATGAAAGAAGAAATATTCTGGTCACTTCTTGTTCTGGCAGTAACAGAGTAACGGGCACAGCTGAGCTGCTTTTAGGGACAAAGGAAACGGAACAGAATGGTGAGGAGGGGAAAAGCAAAGGAAAGTTCCTAGAGGAAAAGTGTCTTGATACAACTGTCTTCCTTTCACTTATAAAGCTTTTCTTTTTGCTGTAGCCTCCAGAATTTTCTGCCTGTCCTCTGAACACCGACGAGGATGTGAATAACTGGCTGAAATTCTTTGAAATGAAGGCTCCGCTGATTTGTCAGACAGTAATAGTTTCCAGAGATCCTGTGAGTCTTTTTCTCATTTCGAAGTGCAAACTGAGACTTGTCAGGAATTTTGCCTTGTATGTGATTTTCCTTTTAAGAACAGGAGTGTGTATATATTGTGTTTAACCCTTCCAGAGGTGGTGTAATGAAATAGAAGCTCCTCAGTTCTGGCACTGGCTTCATTTGTGGCTACATCCATCTGTTGTGAAACCCAGCGGCTCTTCATGGTGGATTGAACTTAATAGTTCAGTTCAAATTGCAAGCGTTTGGGACGCAAACACAACGGGAATATTGCATTCACTGGTGGCCACACCAGGAGAAATGTCAGGAGCGTGGAAGCTTGTTCAGCTGTATGTTCATGTAGTTTCCTTTCCTAAGAATGGCCTCTGCTAATGCTGTGTTGAAATACGTGAAGCGCGTGTCTCATTGCTGATGCAAACTAAAGCCTCATGCTAGGAAGTTGTCTAGCATCCCTCACAAGCACTGAATTCAACAGCAAACAATTCAGGGTAAAAACCAATCTGGCTTCAAAAGCCATTAAGATGTTCATCATTAGGAAGAGTATTTGTTTAAGAGTAACCAGGAAACCATAGAAAATGACTGTTTTATAAATAACAATACAGTTATAATATAAAAAATATTTTTTCAGACTAAAATGAGACATGCTGTAGGCTTGGATATGTTCAATGGGGTGACCTTATTTTGTAGGCATGTGGCAGCCTTTGGCCTAAGGCTAAATTGTGTGCATCTTCTCAGAACCAACTGATGAGTACTTGGAAAACGGCCATGGACAGCTGCTCCATTCAGAACCAGTGCAACTTGTGTAGTGGATGCAGCTGGGTTTTCCCCATCTGTATCCACTGGCAGCTCAACAGCACTTGCCTAAGCCTTTGCTTTTGGAAACGTTTTGAGTGTTGCTACAGAAACAGCAGTAGAAGATGGCATTCAAATGCTGTAGAATTACTCATCAGTGTCCTCCTGCACCCCAGAAAACGAATTGTACCCTGGGCTGCATCAAAAAAAGCATGGCCAGCAGGTTGAGGAAGGTAATTCACCTTCTCCTGAGCCCCTCACTGGAGTGCTGCACGCAGCCCTGGGGCCCCAAGAAAAACATGGACCTGTTGGAGTGGGTCCAGAGGAGGGACATGAAAATAATCAGAGAGCTGGAGCACCTCTGCTATGACAACAGGCTGAGAGAGTTGGGGTTGTTCAGCCTGGAGAAGAGAAGGCTCCAGGAAGACCTTATTGTGGCCTTTCAGTACTTAAAGGAGGCTTGTAAGAAAGATGGGGACAGACTTTTCACCAACAGATGTGACAGGGCAAGGGCAATGGTTTCAAACCGAAAGAGGATAGAATTAGATTGGACCTAAGGAAAACATTTTTAATGATGAGAGTGATGAGGCACTGGAACAAGTTGCCCAGAGAAGCTGTGGATGCCCCATGCCTGGAGGTGTTCAAGGCCAGGTTGGATGGGGCTTTGAGCAACCTAATCCAGTGGAAGATGTTCCCACCCATGGCAGGGTTTGGACAAGATCATCTTAAATGGTCCCTTCCCACTCAAACCATTCCATCATTCTGTAACATATAAAGCTGGTTGCCTTCTCACTGATCTCACTAGTTGTCATTTTATTTGCTATTCTTGCCATTTTCATCGAAGCTGGCTCTCAGAATTGAGATCACCCCTTTATTGCATGGGTCTGAGGCATTCAGTGCCAAGAGGTTCTGATATCTGGTAGGGGTTCCTTGGTGTGACTGATTTATCTAATCCCCAGGGAAAGAAAGGAGAAAAAAAAAACAACCCAGGAAGTCTCTGTTGGGGGCTGTCAGAGTTTCTAAATTCTTTTCGCTCTGTAATCCTACGGTAAAGCCTTGTACAGCTTCTCTTCTCATAAGTTTCACAAGCACCTTGCAAGTTTTTGGTGCTTAATGGTTGCAGCAGGCTCTGAGATGTGTAGAAATACTCATCTAGGAGGGATTGTCCCAGGACTTGTAAATACTGCTCACACGAACCTTTCATGGGCCTTTCTCTGGTGACAGGGCTTTGATCTGCGTGTGGAGCACACCCACTGTTTCAGCCACCACGGGGAAGGAGGGCACTACCACCAGGACACCAGCCCGGACAGTGTGCAGTACGTGGGGTACCTCCTGCCCGCCGAGCTGCTCTTCCGCATCGACCGGCCCCCGGAGACGCACCTCGTCGGGAGAGACTGAAACCGGGAGGAGGCTCCGGTGCAGGCGCAGGATTTCAATCTTTCTAAAATACAAATGCTGATTTTTATAAATGCTTTTAATTATGCACATTTATCAGAGTCGAGAATAAAACGTGAGAGCAGTAAACTGACAACTTCTTCATTGTGTTAAAGGGAGAAATTGAAATTGTTATGGCTGAATTCAAATGGTATCATGGGGTCACAGAATGGTAGAAACTGGAAAGGACCTTCATCCAGTCCAACCCCCCCTGCCAAAGCAGGGTCACCCAGAGCAGGCAGGGCAGGAACACGTTCAGGTGAGTTTTCAGTATCTCCAGGGAAGCAGACTTCACAACCTCTTTGGGCAGCCTGTTCCAGGACTCTGTCAGATTTTTCTACATATTGAGGTGGAATGTTCTGTGTTCCAGTTTGTGCCTGTTGCCCCTTGTCCTGTCAGTGGGCACCACCAAGAAAAGCCTGATCCAATTCTCTTGGCACCCACCCTTTAGATGGGGTGCCCTTTCAGTCTTCTCCAGGCTAAGCAGACCCAGGTCTCTCAGCCTTTCCTCATCAGAGAGGTGCTCCAGTCCCTTGATCATCTTTGTAGCCTCTTCTGGACTTTCTCCAGTAGTTCCCTGTCCTTCTTGAAATGGGGAATCCAGAATTGGATTTCAATTTCATTGCAATATTTATTATTGTGGGGTTTTTTTGCCATTTGGTTGAGCTCCCTGTGTGGTCGCAGCTACTGATGAGGAACCAGAAGTGAACCTACATCCAGAATGGGGAATTAAACCTGCTTCTGGTAAAAAAATAACACTGTAAAGAAAAATTGCCACATCCATGTAAGAAACACCAGCTAACACATAGAATGTAAGAAAGAACAAAGCCATGGAATCACAGAATTGTCAGAGTTGGAAGGGACCTCTAGAGATAGTCTAGTCTAACTCCCCTGCCAAAGCAGGATTGCCCAGAGCACATCACTCAGGACTGCATCCAGGTGGGTCTTGAAAATCTCCAGAGAAGAGGACTCCAGGACCTCCCTGGGCAGCCTGTTCCAGGGCTCCGTCACCCTCACGGGAAAGAAGTCCCTCCTCATATTTAAGTGGAACTTCCTATGTTCCAGCTTGCGCCCTTTGCCTCTTGTTCTGTCACAGGGAACTACTGAAGAGTCTGACTCCGTTCTCCCACAAACCACCCTTTAGTTACTTAGAAGTGTTCATAAGGTCTCCCCTCAGCTTTTTCTTCTCCAGGCTAATGAGTCCCAGCTCTCAGTTCCCAGTTGCCAAAGCAAAGATTGAAAAAGTATTAAAAGGTTTATTAAAAAAAAAAAGTATGAAACAGTGCTGAATCGGGTGCATCTCAAAGCAGAGGCATAACTAATCTCTCAGTTTTTAGGTATTTATACTCTATCCTGGCTGCCTGAGTTTCTGTGTCTCTTCTCATTGGTTGGGAAGTTGGAGCCCACGTTCTTCCTGGCCGCTTAACCTATTGCAGGCCCAGTTCACACCTTTATACAGAATCACAAGCATGCCCACTCTAAGAAATCATTAGCCTAAACACCCCTTTGATTAATCAAGTATCCTACAAGTTATTTCACAGTCTTTGCTGCTATCTACTGTCCATTTTTATTAATTACCAGCACTCTCGTGGTTGTTTACTTCATCAAGCCGGTTGTTATCCTCCTCTTCCTCAGTTGTCCTCTAGAGGAACCCGGCCTACTTGGCAGCCTTCACAGCCCACCTGAGAGCATTACCGGCCGAGGCTAGTTTCTTTGCCCTCGAGGATACTCCCCCATCCTTTGAGCTCCTGTTTGGAAGGTTACTTTCCAGTCTACGTTTTCTTTACTTCTCCCCTCCCGAAAGAATGAACCCGGCTGGGGGTTGCCTGTGCCATGAGAGGGGGAAGGAAAGCGGCTGTGTATTGCTATGGGCAGTAAAAAGCTGGCAGCAGCAACACAGAGCGGGCCCACCGCCCTCACCGTCCCCTCAGGCCCCGCCAGCCCCCTCAGCTGAGTCCGCCCCTCGCGCCCTCCGGAGACAGCCGAGCCCGGCCGGTACTGGCCCCGCCTCTTTCCGAGCTCCTTTCGGAAACAGCCGAGCCCGCCCGGCGCTGGCCCCGCCCCTTCCCGAGCATCGTCCGGAAACAGCCGAGCCAGCCCGGCTCTGGCTCTGCCCCTTCCCGGTTCCCGTAGCTGAGGTGGGGGGTCGCGCGCCGGCTCCGCAGTAGGGGGGGGCTGCACCAAGATGGCGGGCGTGTCGGCAGTGCGTATCAGCATCGAGTCGGCGTGCGAGAAGCAGGTGCAGGAGGTGGGGTTGGATGGCAGCGAGACCTACCTCCAGCCCCTCTCCATGTCCCAGAACCTGGCGCGCCTGGCGCAGCGCATCGACTTCAGCCAGGGCTCCGGCTCCGAGGAGGACGAGCCGGGTTCGGCGGGCCGCGCCTGGGCCGAGCCGGGCGAGGCGGAGGATGAGGAAGGTGAGGGACGGTGTGCCCGGAGCCCTGAGCTCTGTGGCCGGGCTGCAGCTGAGGGAGGCCTGCCCAGCTGTGGGCTGCTGGGCCTGCAGCTCCACGGGCGCTTGGGCCTGGCCTGCCCTTCCCCGCGGGTACCCATCGTCGGGATAATCGTGACCGAGTCCAAGCAAGTTAACAGTGAAAGAGTGGAAAAGGATAGACCTGGATATCGTGGTGTTATTGTATTTCACGCCGTTACGATCACTCTATGGTTTAAGAATGACCCTAACGCAGTATCCTTTGTTTTTCCTTCTGTTTTGTGTTTAGGGTTGGTAAAGTTTCAGCCATCCCTCTGGCCTTGGGATTCAGTGAGGAACAATTTAAGAAGCGCCCTGACTGAGGTGTGTGTGTTGTATGATGTTCTGAGCATTGTCAAGGATAAAAAGTTCATGACTCTAGATCCCGTCGTGCAGGACCCTCTTCCTCCAAAACAGGTATATTCTATTTAATAGTGTAGTTCTTAGGACCTTGATGCTGAAGATTTTATATATCATTGGTATTTTTTTGTGCCTCATGTATGCATGAGTAAAATGTTCCTTGTGATGTGCTTTGTGGGCTGGGAGTGGGAGGTGAGGCTGATTTCAAAAGTCTCTTTGATGAATCTCTAAGTCAATATGCTGTTTATGGCTATAGAATAATGTCGTGAAAGTTATTCTAAATAAGTTACTGAACATCCAGCAAAACTAAGTTATCAGTCACTGTCAATTACTTGCACTAATAATATTTGGAGAATTAAGACACAAGAATTTTTCTCTTTGTTTGTTACTAGAATCCTCAGTTTCTACAGCTGATTTCCAAAAAGAAGTCATTAGCTGGAGCAGCTCAAATTCTGTTGAAAGGTGCAGAAAGATTATCCAAATCGGTTGCAGAAAACCAGGAAAATAAACGACAAAGAGACTTCAACTCTGAACTGCTAAGACTGAGGCAGCACTGGAAGCTGAGGAAAGTGGGAGACAAAATTCTTGGTGATCTGAGCTACAGAAGTGCAGGTATACAGTAGGATCTTTTTTTTTTCTCAAGAATGGATGTTTGTATTTTACAAATAACATTTCGGACTGTGAAAGCAGTTGGAATATTTTTAATAACAAATAATATCACATAATAAAATGTTATTACAGTTATGAGACCGAATTATAAAAGGACGAAACTTGATTGATTATCAGGGAAAATATCCTGCCATCTCAACCCAGAAAGCGATTTTAAAAGCTGATTGTGTAGGACTATAATACAGATTCCTTTACAGGAGCAATTCTGCATTGGCAATGTAGTTGATCACTTGCAAGGTAGGCCTTGCAAATCTTTGGCTTTTATCTATATTTGGTGTGTATATCATTTTTAAGAGATTGAGGAGCATCTTGCATTTGTCTCTGGAGTGAAGACAGATTTATTATACCTGTTATGTTTGTGAGAAATTATACTGAGAATATGAATTACTTAATGAATTACAATAAGAGAGGGTAACCAGCTCAGAGTTACAGAGCCAATTATGAAGGAGGGAATACAAAATCTCACTAAACTTAAGATATAGGTACAAAGCAGGCACCTGAATTGGTTATATTAGGCTCCAGTTGTCATTATTGTCAGATTTAGGGTTATTAATCTTGTGTTCATTAAGAAGCTGTTGATGTAACTTGGGATATGTGTCTTTTTAGATGATTTATCCTAAACTAGCTGGACAGTGCTCTGGATGTTGAAGGGGTATAAAAGATGTGGGCATCTGCCTTTATCAGTTCCATTTGGATGACTGGCTACGTGGCTGGTTTTTATAGGATGAACACAATGCAAACCAAACATCAGCATTCCTTTAAATCCATAGGGATGTTGCACCTTAAGATATTTGTTTGCGAAACTTTGGGCAGTTAATTTTTTGTTTTAACCAAATACATTTTTTTTTCTCCTTCCCTGCTTCTGGTGACACCATTTTGAAAGAATGTTGGTTTTCTCCCATGGCTGTTTAATACTACTTGCTAACTTAATTGCACATCAGACACTGGAGGAGTTAGAACCTGATGTGCTGAAATGAGCTTTTGAATTTACCTGTTTTATTTTAAGAACTCCTTAAGATATTTGAGTCGAGTGTAGCTGTGAAGGTTTGGAGACTTGGAAATACATATTCTTCCAAAATAGAGGAATGAGCTTTGTCATCTGCAGAAGATGCTTTATAGTATGTATGTCTTTGCCTTTACTTTCTTAGGTTCCCTATTTCTTCATCATGGCACTTTTGAAGTGATAAAGAACACTGACATTGACCTGGATAAAAAGATACCTGAGGATTACTGTCCTTTGGATGTTCAAATTCCAAGTGATTTAGAAGGATCAGCCTATATAAAGGTTTGCAGAGAAACTTAAATAATGTACCATAGGGTTTGTTTTGTTATTTTTACACTTTCAACAGAGAACAAATACCAAATAATATTATCTCTTTGCCTAGGTTTCTATTCAGAAACAAGCTCCAGACATTGGTGACCTTGGGACAGTCAATCTTTTTAAAAGACCTATGCCAAAATCAAAACCAGGTATAGCTAGCTATATGTTGTTTTCTGAGAACATTCTCAAGAAATGTGTTAGCACCTGATGTTTACTTATTTCAAAATTCCAGCCTGAAAGAAGAGCGAGCGAGAATATTAGTTAAACTGAAATTTTCTGTTTAGGTGCTGCTCGGGTGTTGGAAATGTGATGCTTTCGAAATGTACTTCAGATTTTCATATGTTTACTCAATTTCTGAAATAAGATTACTAGGATTATGTTTTAGGTATTCTGGAGGGGCACCTTTTGTGTAGTCGTTAAGAGTTTGAACATGTGACCAAAAGCAAACCAAGATATTGTGGCTCAACTGGACTAAATGTCCATCCACTTTTAACTTTGCCCAAAATGCATCCTTTATTTCTGTGGCTTGTATCTTTTCCCTGAATTTGAAAGAGTGTTGGCATTTATTACCAACAGCTCACCTGGCAGATAGTAGCTTGATTCATTTACACGTGGCAGTATCTGGAAGTGTAAACCTTTTGGGTTTCAAAATTCATCCTTAACTCCTTAGGATTAAGAAGAACTGGCAGGATTTTATTTCACAGGATGATCTGTGACACAGAAGTTTGTGCTGTCTTGAACATAGGCAGGATGTTGTAGTAAGTAGATGTTTCATAGGGTGTTCAGGGTACAGTATAGAGCTTGTGTTCTTACTTAGACCAGAATCTTCCAAGAATTTTTGGCCTATAAATCCTGTGAAAGCATGTACATGAATTTAACATTATTTAGTGGTTTGTTGTAGAGTGAATTTAATGATACTTGTAGCTTTCTTGAAACAAAATTGTACCTTCAGAAGCAGGGGTTCGTAAGCAGAGTTCACAAAAGACCTGGGTACTTAGTATGCAGCTCCAGAAGGGAGTGAGTTGCAGTTCACAATATACATATGTATAAAATTGAAGTGAAGTCCACTAGTGTTATCTTAAAGTGCTTGCCTATTTGAGATAAAGTTCTGAAAAGGCTCAGTTTGGATAGAAGATAGTGCCTACCTTATCTTAGTGATTAATTACATCTTCGGCACAATATCTGATATGTGAACCTACCTTTGTAGCTTCTTTTTTCTTTTTCCTTTTGCAAACGTTGATGTATATTTTCAGGTTCTCCACACTGGCAGACAAAGTTGGAAGCTGCACAGAATGTTCTTCTGTGTAAAGAAATTTTTGCCCAGCTGTCACGGGAAGCCGTTCAAATTAAATCACAAATTCCTCACATTGTTGTGAAAAATCAGATAATCTCTCAGCCTTTCCCAGGTAGGAGATTTTTTAAGACTTCTTTACCTATGATTACTTGCTTGAACACGAACTGAAATTCTAACTGATAGGACCTTTTTTACACTCTGTTCTTAAAAAACAAAGTAAAATAAAACTGTTTTTAAGTATAGAAAATTTGAACTAATGCCCTTCAGTTTCTAGTTTGCTCTTACTGTGTGGATTTTGGATCGGTTTTGTTTGTGATCTGTGTTTTTTGCCAGTAGCACTTAAAGGTGTCAACTGTAATGTCATGTGCACGTTTGGAGCTGTGCATAATTTGTTGCTCTTGGATTGCATGCAGGTGAAATTTAAGACTTGATTTAGTGGGTCGTCAGAGGAATGAGGGCTTATGCTCTTCAGTGAGGATAATTAAACAGCATAAAGATGGCTCAGAGTTGGCTGGTGAACGATCTGTTCTTACGAGGGATACACAACTGATTATATCATGTGAAGAACTGTGTTCCTGGATTGCTTAAGTTTTGGATGATGGTGAATCATTCATTCTTTTGGGAAGGAATGGGGTTCTGGGGACTATTCTTTTTGTGTGGGGTTGAGTCATGGAAATTGGTGTGAAATGCAGCTAGTGAGTGAATCGTAGGCCTGTTAACGCTTCAGTGAATAGCAAGTCTTACTTGCCTCTGGTGCTTTGCTCTTTGATTTTTCTCAAATACAGTGAATACTGGTAGTAGTACTTCTGACTATAAAACGTGAAGAAAAAGTGAAGTGCTCAGCAGCCTGCTTGACCACTGTCAGTGTCCTTATTTATTATTTTTTATTTAATCTGCTTTGTACAGGTTTGCAGTTGTCGATTTCTCTGTGTCACTCTTCCAATGACAAAAAATCACAAAAATCTGCTTCTGAAAAACAGAATCCAGAGGATCATCTCTATGTTCTGGAACATAATTTGCATCAACTTATCAGAGAGGTAATGCATTTATGGTAGAGAACTGAAAGGTTTTGGGGCTTTTGTTCAGACTTCTCCGTAGTGCGTGGCACTGTTGTAACAACAGAGTGCCACTAGAGGCCAGGCAATTTCTATCCACATGTGTAAGGCAACCTACCACACAGTTCTAGTACGTGTGAGTGGTTGGGGAGTTCCCCACTGAGTAAAGAATGTTCTTAACTTCAGGCCTGGCTGCTCACTCCAGAAAAGCCATGCAAGGTTTTTTCCAGAGCACATCAGTTTCCCTTTTTCCTTTGTCTCATTAGTCCTTGTTAAATACTTCTAAGTGAGCACCTGTTCAGACCGTACTTCCATGAAGAAAGAACCACCAGTTACCATAATAACTTTGCTTCTTTTGAGTCACTTTTCTGCTTCAGTGTTTTCGAATCTCATGCAATCTAGCAGAAGGACCTGGGGTAGAAGTTTGAGCTTGTGTCTGATCAGGAAAGGAGCACAATTTTAGATGTCAAAGCAATTGTGTAATTGTGTTCAAGAGAGTGTTCATCTCCTTAGAGCATGGCTCTGCAAGTCGTATAGTCGTGTGAAATAGTCCAGTACTTGAAACACAAAACTGGGTGATCTCAAACTGACTTGATGATCTCAAAGGTCCCTTCCAGCCATGGAGATTCTGTCATTCTTTGGGTTTTGTGAAGCTTTGTCTCAGTGCCCAGCTCTATTAGGAATTTCCTTTCTTGACTTCAAACAGGTTGCTAAATCTTCGTACCTCAGTTTTTATCTCTAAAATGCTTCCGTTATTTTTGTTAGACCACACTGTCTCCAGAGATGTATACAAGGCAGACTTCTTAGTAGGAGCAAATGCTATACCGAATTTTTCTTATGTAGCACCTTTTCTTAACAATCCTTAATAAGGCTTGGAAGACCTGCGTAAACAGGGAAGGCAAAGAATGAGTGTAAAGCTGGCTTTAAAGTGCTGTCCAGTTTATAAAGTAAAAAAGTATGAAAGTTTTTTAAAAAGTATTTGAAAGTATGTACACTTAAACTCGATGTGAAGCAACATATTGTAATATATATATTATTTCTTGCACCTATATTATTTGGTGACTTCCTTTTATATCATCTCTTGTTTGTTGCAGTGTCACAAGCAAACCCTGAGCTCCATGGTGATGCCACATCCAGCCAGTGCGCCTTTTGGCCATAAGAGAATGAGACTTGCAGGACCCCAGGCTTTTGATAAAAATGATATCAGTTCTTTACAGTCAAATGAAGGACTTCTGGAAAAGATAATAAAGCAGGCAAAACATATCTTTTTGAGACGCAGGTAGGTCACAGGCTATTCTTGTTAAAGTTACAATAAAATGTACCATTATGTAGAGTACAACTGATACTTTTCCAGCATTCTTAAAACCAGCTACTTCTTTCATTGTTCAAATAGTCTTTAAGTACCAAGATCTAATAACATATCATGAATATGAGGAAACAAGTCAGCTAGTGGAAAAAAAATGAATTAATCAGGTTTCTTTGAGGTCTCTGTGACAGTTGTGATGTAAGCTGCTGTCCCTACTTTTCTTAAACTCCATAAATCCTTTTTAGTATTCTTTGCTGTGTAGTAGCTGATATTGAGTAGTAATATCACTTTAATGCTTCTGCAGAATGCATGTGAAATATGCAGAGTAAACAAGTGTGCTTTGTTAGCACCAGACTGGTGCTAAAATAAATAGAACTTTGATTTACATAATTTTGTAAAAACTTGCAATTTTTTTTTTGTGTGTGCCACAAAAAAACCCTCCAACCCCAAAATAATAACTGACTCATTTCATTTAAAGAAGAAAAGAGCACAAACAATCTGGATTATTTTGGCTGGAATATGTCTTTGTCTTCTAGAACTGCTCGAACCATTGACAGTCTGGCTAGTCGCATTGAGGATCCACAGATTCAGGCCCACTGGTCCAATATAAATGATGTTTATGAATCAAGTGTTAAAGTTCTAATAACTTCTCAAGGATATGAACAGATATGCAAGTAAGTGTGAAAATACACTTATCTTTCTGTTGCACGCTTCCACAACTAATGGCAAACTGTATTCAAGCTGGGTTTTACAGGTTTAGAGTCTCTTCAGACAGACAAGTAGGAGCCTGTTATTTCTGTACAAGTATGTTTTTCTGAGTTCTGGGGAGAACAGCCACCCTGAGAAAATGTATTGAGAGTGGATGAAAGAGTTGGGTTTTTCCATTTTGAGCAATCGTCTGTGGCTGTGTCCGGAGTGTGGAGCAGTCGGTGGTCGCTGGTGCCGTTTGCAGTCTCAGTTCCAGATCACATGCACTGCTCAAGTCTTGGCTGTAGGATAGAACAGGCCCTCAATACACACCTGTGCCTCTGGAAGGAAACTTGGGCACAGTGTTAGGGAGGCAGCTGTGAGGCACCTCAGGATGCTCCTTGACCTGAACAAGCAGTGTTCAGGTGTTCAGGTCTGGGAACATGCCAGAATGTCCCTGCAGTAGAGAAGGAGCTGTTGTGGTAAGTGAGGAAACTGAAATTTTGGAATTGCTGTTGTATTCTATAAGCTTTGTACCATCTGCATCTTCCAAGTGAATGGGAGGGATTCTGTAAGTGTTGTATTACGTTGTGAATAAATATTCATCCTCTCTTCAAAGATCCATTCAGCTACAGCTGAACATCGGAGTTGAACAGATCAGAGTTGTGCATAGAGATGGAAGAGTTATTACATTGTCCCATCAAGAGCAAGAACTGCAGGATTTCCTTTTATCTCAGGTAGACTCATATACATTATTCTTCCCTTTCTTGTAGTGTTTGGGAAACAGAAGTTAGAATCTCACCTTTATCTTTGTAGAAAATGTCAGAAAACTTCAAATAAAGATAGTGAAAATAGGAAGGTGGATCACTGGATTTTTAAATGTGTCTGGATAGTGGCTTTAGCACCTGTTACTAAAATATAATGCAAATTTTTATTAAAGTCAGTAGTAATAATAACTTCTGTCCTTCCATTTAAAATACAGTTCTTTATGCTACTCATTACGGAAGCACTAAGATTTTTGCTTACTTCAGAGCAAGTCAGAGTCATAGCAGACAACAAGGTAGCCAATATATGAAATTTACTCTAACAGACTCCTATCTAGAGTAGAGATCTTAATTAGCCCACAATTACTGTCATTTCAACATTGTTTTGTTAATGTTCACTTTGCATCAGCCATTACTAAATTGGATGATATTTGAGTGAACTGTGTTTTTTTAATTGCTGAGAGGAAGCTGTTGGTTTTAGTCAGAAGTGACAGTCTCTCTACTATGCATTATAAATAGTCAAAATACAGGTATTTAATAACAGTGGTTGGCCTGTTGCAGTTACACAAAACTCCATGACACAGAAAACAAGTTGAAACAGATTCTGCTGATGGTATCTCTTTTTGCTCAGGTATTTTCAGACTTGTTCACAGAAAACTGCTGAACAGTGCTAGATTCTTCCTGGTTACAAGTGTTAAGTCTTGATACAGAAAAGCATTAGCATTTAAACTTTCAAGCTGTTAAACCCTGATGCTTACACTTGGATCATGGAGATAATCGTGCGTCTGAGAACCTCAGCTTTTTTTTTTTCTGAGTTTGCTGTGGTAATAATCTCACAGATTTTATTTATTTTACAGCAGAGGTTTCATTTCCGTTCAAAGAAAGGATTATTTCAAAATCCTGTTTGTAACTCTTAGTTCTTGAGACCTAAATAAAGGTTTTTGGTAAATTGAAAGCAACACTTAAATAAAATGCACAAGCCCATATAACTATGAAAAATTCGTCTGACTGCCTAATATGCTTAATACAGTGATCTCCTCTGTCTGCAGAGGATCTAGTCTGTAGATCTCCTGGCACTTACATAGCATATATGTTAAACCAAAAGAAACTCCTCTGAAATTAGAGAACTTATAGAAGTCACTTTTATAAATAACTACTGTACAGCAGGAGGAAAAAGGGTTGGTAAAACCAGTATGCAATTCTTTCTGTGGTGTACAAATACTGAACAGAAGACAAACTTCTTATTATCTTTCAGATGTCACAGCACCAAGTCCATGCAGTTCAGCAGCTTGCGAAGGTTATGGGCTGGCATGTGCTGAGTTTCAGTAATCATGTTGGCCTGGGGCCAGTGGAGAGTATTGGCAATGCCTCAGCAATAACTGTAGCATCACCAAATGGAGACTATGCCATTTCAGGTAGTGTTTTCTATTGCACATGTATGGAAAAAACTTAAAAATTCTTAAGTGAATTCTTCAGGCTTTGTAAGTCTATTTCTGAGATAATCTCTAGGCTTCTATAATGTCAATTTACAGCAAAATATTCTAGAAACAATCTCTTTTGTGTATGGAATTGACACCTTGATAAAATCAATACCTTGCCCAGTAAACCATTTAATATAAACCAAATTTAATTTACACAGGCTTGAAAATTAGCACATAAGAAATAGATTACAGAAACCATCAAGATCCTGAGAGAAGGGAACGAGGCTAACAACAGGATCACAACTCTGGACTTACGAGAACAGAGTTTGGTCTCTTCAGGGATCTTCTTGGAAGAATCCTATGGCATACAAGCCTATGTGTCAGAGAGAAGGGTCCAAGAGAGTTGGTTGATTATTTTTTTCAAGGATCGCCTCTTTTAAGCTCAAGAATGGCCATTCCTATGTGCAGGAAGTTGTGTAAATGTGACAGAAGAACTGTGTGGATGGAACAGGGAGCTTATGACATAAAAATGAAGCTGCAAGGGATTATAAGCAGGATCAGTTGACCTGGGAGGAAAACAGGGAGATTGTCCAAGCACGCATGATGGGGATAGGATATCTAAAGCCCATCTAGAGTTTTATCTGGTGAGGGATGTACAGGGCAACAAAAAGAGCTTCAAGAGGTATGTCAGCAGAAAAAGGAAGAATGGGGAAGATGTGCCTGCTCTTAAATGGGGAGGGAACCTGTTGGCACAGGACATAGACCCAGGGTACTTGATGCCTTCTCTGCTTTGGTCTTAAGATTGGCCTTCAGGAATCCCAGATCCCTGAGATCCATGGGAAATTTTGGAGCAAAGAAGACTTACCCTCAGTAGTGGAGAATTGAATTAGAGAACCTTTGAACAAACCAGACATACAGAAGCTCATGGGACCAGTTGGGAGGTATCTGTGAGTGCTGAGGGAGCTCGCTGGTGTCATTGGAAGTCCACTCTTGATCATCTTTGAACAGTCATGGTGATCAGGAGGGGTTCCTGAGGGCTGGAAGAAGGCAGATGTCACATCCTCCATTCAAGAAGGAGAATCTGGGGAACTATCATCTGGTCAGCCTCATTGGAATTCTGGGGAAGATGAGGCAAATAAACAGTCCCAGAAGCAGTTTCCAAACATGTTAATGACAAGAAAGTGATGGGGAATAGCCAGCATCAGTGCACGAAGGAGAAATTACATTTGGTCAGGCTGGCTTGGTAGATGAGGGGGAAAACTGCTGTCTCTCTAACTGTGGGTTTAAAAAACAAACATGCACCACCCTCAACCTTTACATCAACACATAGAACTTCCCATCCAAGCCAACAGAACACCACCATCCCTCCACCAGTCTTGCAGAATTTTATGATTAAAAGTAACAGCTGTCCTGAGTGATTTAATTCCTGTCTGTTTGAGATAAATCCACTAGAAATGATATCTTTTCAATTGCTTTTTTCAACAGGATGGTGGAGAATACATCCAGGGTAAGAATTGGCAAAAATACCTTCCCAGCATCATTAGGAAAAAAGACATGCATGTGAAAAGCGTATACCTGGGGTTTTTGTCAGATGTTTCTCTGGTTTGCTCTAGCCAAGAGCAGGCAGTGCTAAGGCAACAGAATCATACAGAAATGGGGGGTGAGAGAGGGGAAAATTCAAAGTGCTAAACTTAAAGTTAGGTAATTTGCCTTATTTGCTTTTAGCGTGTTTGTAATTGAGTAGAAGTAACATATAGTATACATGAGGAAGGATATTTAATATGAGGAATTCCTACAGGGAAAAAATACTTATGAAATTCTTTGTTTATCACAGTACGTAACGGTCCAGAAAGTGGCAGCAAAGTTATGGTTCAGTTTCCACGGAGTCAGTGCAAGGACCTCCCCAAAGGTGATGTTCTGCAAGACAACAAGTGGAATCATCTCCGAGGGCCCTTCAAGGAAGTTCAGTGGAATAAAATGGAAGGTCGTAACTTTGTGTATAAAATGGAACTCCTCATGGCTGCCCTGACTCCCTGCTAGTAATCTGTCAGCCTCTCCCTGGGGGCTTTGAAGCGTCGCTGAGCTGTGAACCATCCCTGCCCGTGCAGCAAAGAGAAATGGAACCTGTGGGGCAACACTAGAAGGCAAAAGCGAATTCCTGTACAGATATTCCATTGTAGTGTTTGTAATAGAACCTTTTTCAATGACATAAAATACAACTTTTTGAAAAAGTTCCTTTCAGGTGTATCTCTGCAGGCTCCTCTATCTAGAGTAACATAGCTGAGTAATTAATGTATTTTTCTTTTATAATATTAAATTCAATAGTCTTTCCTGCATGAAATGTGTCTGCTCAGAGTTATTGCATTCCCGTCTGTGCCCCTAACTTTTCTCAATACATCCTTGCAAATATTTCTGAAAGGAGAAAATGAATGGAATTGAATTGTGCTATCGGTACACCTGGTGGTTTATACCCAAAGGAATGGCTCTGCTTGTGGAAGATGATGGATTTTTTTGATTAGAAGTGGGACAACAGGAGAAGCAGAGCTCCTTTGTCAAAAATTAAAGTTAAACAAAACTTCAAGGATTCAAGGAACAGTCTTCACTGTGTGATGTTCTTGTGTTGGGGTTTGATATGGCTTCTGGGTGACCCATTTCTGAGAGATGTATTCACTGGATGATTTTAAGTTGAGAGTGTTGGGGAGTTGCAGCTTGTGGCACATGCCTTTCCTCTCTGATGGCTACAGAGGGGCCCGTGTGGTGTCAGTTACTTTGCTTGTGTTTTCTGTCCTTGTTTTTTTGCAAGCACGTAGAGGAAGGAGTCTTACTCTCCTTGCAAAATTCTCCTGATAATTTGAGTTTGTGAGTGACCTGTAAATTCACATCTAGAAGCAAGTAACTCTTGTGCAGTAGACCTTGGCTCTTCACGCTTGTGCTGTTCTTTTTTAATTTTCCCCTTCACTGGCACTGGTTATCATCCAGTGGAGTTATAGTATTTTCCTGAGGATCAGCACTTTTGAGTTCTTTTAAAGTAAAAAAAAAGTCATGTTTCTTGAGGCTTTTAGCTGGGTGTTACACAAGGCTTTTCTTTTGTTTGATGATTAATTGCTAAAGGTCTTTCTGAAAGCTGTCTGTATGAACCACTTCAGATTTATGTCCATATTGTGTGTGTATATGAATATATATATGAGAACTTCTTGCACATAGAACATGTTCAAATTTAACTTCGTACTTGTATGGTGACAGTTGTTACTTTGCTGTATTCTTGAGCAATAAAGAATAGTTGCAGGAAACATATATTAAGCAGCTGCTTGTAGGAAGCTGCTGCTCCATGTGTATCCACAGCAGCTGCTGTACTTGCCTTGGTGTTTGCTGGTGTGGAACATCTTGTTAGTTCAGCCCCTGGAAGTACTTGCTTCTGTGCAACTGAACTAGCAGAGAGAAAGGGTTTTCCTTCCAGGTCCTGGTGGGTTACCCAAGATGACTTAGAAAAATGGAAAAAAAAAAAAAGCTGAAAAAAGGTTGAAAAGACTTTTGATTTTCTTGAAAGATGGGTGAATCTTAGGCAACACCTGTGATGCCCAGGCCCATTGCTGATCTAGCAGAGACCCCACGGTTACAGGCAGAGAGGGGGTTTGTTCCTTATCGAACAGCACAACATCTCTGGTTATAATGAGGCTACTTTGACTGTCTTGGCCACACAATGAGTCTTCTCACACTAGTAATGAGAAGGTGAGCATGTGAAAAAAATGTCTCTTAACACTTGACTGTTGTTAACCTAAATCAAGAGGTCTGGACGTAATGACAGCTTTTTTGCCAAATAAGCTCTTTGTTACCAAGTAATAAGATCTGGAGGTGTCAGTGTCTCATAGCTGCAGGATTTGTCCCCTTCTGAAAAGAAACGGCAGATGCAAAAGGACTTCTCTTGTGTTGCAGAAGTGCAGGCACTGCCCATTAACAGTGAAGATGTTTCTCAAGACTTCCAGGCCCAGCTGCAAAAAAAATTAAAAAAAAAGAAAGGTTAGGGACCTGGCAAATCTGTCTTTTAGTGTTGAATACACAGGGATTCCTAATTATAATGGAAAACAAACTAGGCTTCCAACAGGATCAGTCTTGAAATTCTTGGTGGTGCATCTTTGAACGTGAAATGACAGCATTAACGGATGATTAAGACCTTTGCAATTGATTGCTGAAGCAATCTTGTGAACTCGGACATCTCTTTAATTAAAATTTAAATAGAAAATGCCTTAATCCTTTTGATCGCTTGGAATGCTCTAAATAATAAATTTGCTGCTGTTCTGCATGGAGTAATAATAGCTATTAATTTCTAAACTTCCACTTAAAGAGACTGACAGAAGACTTTAGATGCTTTGGTCACCTCTAGTGTAGCAAACTGCTACAGCCAGCTTAGCCTCGCCGTTTATATATCAGATATTAACATTAATGATATGGATTGACAAATACTGGTTTCAGTGAATATTTTACAAATGTAGAGTAAGCATATTAAATTCTGGATATAACTTGTGGGTGAGGAACTGTCTGTAATAAAGCAGTATATAGGCTAACTGTACTGTACTGTGTGTTCTCACTGAATATTCTTTGCATCCTTGTTAATTTAAGATATTACTACCTAAAAGCAGGGCTGGCACCAGTGTCAGTCGCCAGGGATGGGTGCCTGAAGCTGAGTATCTTTAGCCAAGCTGAGAGAGGTAGAACAACTGCGCTGGTTGGAATCTTCCTACTGTTGCAGTGCATCTTAAATTCAAGAATTTTAAGCAGTCACTTCCTACTTCCATCTCAGCTTTCAGATACTGCAGTTTAAAAGCATAAGTGATCTCTACAATTAGAGCAGTGCGTTCAGAAGGTCATTCAGACCTTCCCTGACTTATCCTTTGCCAATTATAATACTCAAGTCAAGGTTGCAGATAATAATGGTGTTACATTAGTGGCACATTTTGTCCTTTTTAAGTAAGTCTGGCAGAGCACCTGCCATAGACTCAGCTCAGCCTAATGCGTAACTTCTCATTCAACTTCTAAGATTTAGGGATTAAAAAAAAACAACACACCACCAAATTTGAAATAGATAAACAGAAAAGAACCCCATATTTAATAATGTTTCCTGTGTTCCATAAGGATATTTTGGAGAGTAATTCAAGCTTGGTGATTAAAAGATGCACTTCCAACTTTTGTGTCATCAAAGTTTAATTCACTCAGAGATACAGAAGAGTGGTAATACTTAGTCAAAGGGAAGAATTAGAACAAACTGTTACTTTCCCAAGATGTGCTGTAGCTGGGATTATTTTTTTTCAATTTCTCACCTTTTTTGACCTCTTCTCCTAGATGCAGGAAGGAGCAACCAGATGAATCTGGTACATGAATTTATGAGTGAGTGGGAGGCCCTTTGTGCTACGAATGGCAGGTTCAGCCCGGGGATGACTCTTTAATGCTGCTGTGGACATTGTGCCTTGGGGAAAGGCTGTTTGCAGGCTTATGCGCCTGGTGAGAAATTCTTTGTTTTTCAAAATCTAACCTATTGTACCAGCAGGGAGGCTCTGGCAGCCTCTCTTGTAAAACCTTTTTGCAAACATCTGATCTAAAGCGGCAGTAGAAGTTTGGTTCAAAAAGTCCCGTGGCAAACTGCAAACACAGGCTAGTCCGTGGTCTCTTACATTTTTGAAGTTTATTTCACACTGCAAAATTCTCTTTACAAAAGCAAAACAGGATAATTTGAAGCTCGGTCAGTTAGTGCTTTCTTACTCACAAAACGAAATATTACTCCCCCCAGCAGATCTGGAGGTGGAAAATGTAAGTGCAATACAGAGATTAAAGGAAACACTATTTGGATCTCTTCATGTTTCCTTACAACATGGGAAAGCAAAGGTGGCTTCTCAATGAGCAATTTTGGAACTGTATTTGTAAATACTAAATTGCAAAGCAATGCTGTTTTAACTTTTCCTTCCCAGATAGCCACTGGTGAATATTCTAACTTTGCAAAAGACAAGACATCTTCCACAATGAAACTTCAGTATTTAGCCACCCCATTGGCGTGATGTGCCAGTGTTTTATCAGGCCACTCTAATCGTTACAGACAGCGTCCTCCTCTGTGCCTGTGCGTAGTTCCTTGTTTTAATGACCTTCTCTTGTAATGTCATAAAATGTGTGTCAACATCCCGGGGCGGTGTAAGCAATTGGAGACGTAAGAGGGGAACTTTGACCAGCTCAGTGGTGTTTCAGTTTTGTCTCATAAAGAATTACAGTTTGTCTTCAGAGCTTCGAGAAATTCCTTGCGCCCCAAAGTAGCAGCACAGGTGCAATAAGCAGGATTCAATCCTTGCAATTAATTTTTTAATGTAATACTGTAATTAGACATTAAATTATGTTGAAGAATGCTAATGGCTGTTCTGTCTGTAATAGGAGGCTTGCTGTAGCCAAAATACAGGTGTCTTTCAAGGCCATGATCATTTCCTTTATGGGTTGATCTTAGAGGCTTGCTTGCTTGGTTGGTTGGTTGGTTATTTTTAAGAGTGGTAGAAGCTGTAGATTTTATTAATTAGCCACAAAAATGTGTTCGTGCTCAGCGTGAAAGCATATTCTTTTTCACTTTGACCTTAGCTGGCAGAGCTGAATTCTTAATAGGTCAAAACAGCTCCATCAGTCACTGCTGATTTCATGTCTGATTAATTTGCCAGTCAGGATGTTTCTACAGTAGTCACAAATGTTTTACCTTTTAGGTTTCTTCTTGCTTCCCTTGCCAATATTTTCTCCTGAGGTAGAATTGTTATTTTTGTTATGAGACAGTCCTTGGCTAACACTCAATGGTTTCCAATTCAATCTCTTCAGTTGTACTTGCTGCAAATAAAAGGATATTATTATTGATTGGCAAATGGATTGGAAGGTTGGTGTTGCAAAATTAACAATGCTGTGACATTTTGAATAGCCAAGACATTTTGAACTTTTTAATATTAGCTCAACCTTACTCATCTATAATTAAGTTTTAAATGCATCTTTTCAAAATATTTAATTGCATAAACAGTCCCTCACAATCTTTAAAGTGGCACTGGTTTCTTCCATGACTAAAGGCACTAGGAAAGCTTTAAGTCCATAGAACCATATCCTTCTACTTCTCTTCTTGGCTTTTGAAAGAAGCACTCCTCTAAGGTGGAATTGGGGCAGAAGTTAGGTCCCAGCTTTGGATCATGTTCTGGAAGATGACAGAACAAGTCTCCAGAGCTGTGGCTTTCCTGAAGGCTTTCCTGAAGTCCTGAAGGTCAAATACGTGTATTTGATTCAGATTTTCTAAAACTCTGGCTTTGTGGGAAGATTGGCATGACAGGAAAATTTTCAGTAGCTACAGAAGCTTGTGAATGGTGTTTGCACCACAGAAACTGCAGCAGCCCTTAGACCTGAAGGTGAGCAGCAGAACGGAAGAGATAGCTGGAGCCAAATTAATTTCCTCTCAGATTAGGTTTTGCAGAGTTGACACAAAGCCTGGGCAGTGAGGCTTAGGGTTCTTGAGTGTCTGTGTTGGTCTAGTAAAATATTGATACTTTGGCTGCTTTTTGTAACATAACAGCTTAAGCAGCAGCTATTGCAGAAGAAATACAGACCTTTTACCCAAAGGGCAAGAAACCACTAGTGGAGGGAAACGCCTGAGATGTTTTGAAGTGGTAAAAGAAACCTCCTGTTCCAAGGATGTGCCCAAAGCCTGAACCCAGGCCCATAGTGTGGTATCTTGCCTTGCTGTCTAGGCTGAATATCCCTGGCTGTGGCTTGGGAAGTCTTCTCTAATATGTGAATGTTCCCTTCAGTGTAGCCCTTGATCTGTGTAGCAGGTCCAGAGAAGTGATTCTGCCACTTTGCTCTGGTGAGACCTCACCTGNNAGCAGGTCCAGAGGAGGGCCACAAAAATGATCAGGGGGTTGGAGCACCTGTGTTCCAAGGACAGGCTGAGGAGCTGGGGTTGTTCAGCCTGGAGAAGAGGAGGCTCCGGGGAGACCTAATAGCAGCCTTCCNNGTACCTGAGGGGGCCTACAGGAAGGCTGGGGAGAGTCTATTTACAAAGGCCTGTGGTGACAGGATGAGGGGCAATGGGTTTAAACTGAAGAAAAGCAGATTTAGATTAGACATTAGGAATAAATTCTTTCCAATGAGGGTGGTGGAGCACTGGAACAGGTTGCCCAGGGAGGTGGTTGAGGCCCCGTCTCTGCAGACATTCAAGGTGAGGCTCGACGAGGCCCTGGGCAACCTGGTTTAGTTGGGGGTGTCCCTGCTGACTGTGGGGAGGCTGGACTTAGATATGTTTGAAGGTCCCTTCTGGCCCAGATAATTCTATGATCTGCTTGTCATGACTGGTGTCTTTGGTGCATGTTAGAAGTCTGAGTTTGATATTAGTCAGTGTTCATTGGTGTCCACAACCAGATCAAACGTGAGGACAGATGAAATGGAAGTTTGAGGGGAGAGGAAGGGGTGCAGTCCTCCATGGAGTGAGGTGGGGGCCACTTACAAGGGCCATTTAGGTTTTTTCCCCCAGAAGACAATCTTCTGGTGCAGAACCTGAGAGCATTGCCTGTGCTCTTGGCTTTGACTCATGCCCTCTGATGGGGGGGGTTGTTGCAGTTCTGGCCTAAGTTGTGCAGTGAGCAAGTTGGGAAGTGTTTTGTGATTTCTGATGTAAAATGTATGAGGTAGGTGTCCTGTGGATTGTTCTGCAACTAAATACCTATTATTCATTTGCCTCAGCTAGTAAAGAGTTGGAACAGGTTAACTGAACTGAGCCCATCCAGTCTTGTTTCTTAGTGTTCCTGCTTAGCACCTTTGTGGCTCAAATCACAAATGAATTTTGGGTTCACAATTCAGACTTGAAAACCCCATGCTTTGACTGCATTTTTAGAGAGAGATACCTGTTAGTTTGTGTGTTGTCTTCTTCTGAAACAGATGCAGAGATTTATTACACAGCCACATGAAGCAGATCAAAATGGCAGATACTGCAGCAAGAAATGCAAAGACAACTGCTACAAAATGTAAATCTTCATAGATAATCTCTGCAGGGAGGACAGAAAAAAATAATATTATCAAATTGATTATGAGCAGATTAATGTTTAAATGCTGAGTAAAGCCAAGAACTCCCATCTAGTTTGTACCGTAAACGTTAACTATGATGGTGCCGTAGGTGTTGGTTCCATACTCCTCCGTTACAGTGACAAAATAGTAGCCTGCATCTCTCATGCCCACGTTCAGAAGCTGTATAGAGCCATTTTCAAAAGTAGTCACTCTGTCCTTGTACATCGTGGATATGTTGACGTAATTCCCACTTTTCCACTCAGCGATTTTGGTGGTGCCCCAGCTCGACACGTGCTTCCACTCAATGGTGGCGACGCCTCTGCAAGAGTATTCAACGGAGAGCAGGATGTTTTGCGCCACTGTTGCATTGATGTTGGGTTGTGGGACAACTAACGATACTCCTCCAGGAGCTGAAAGACAAAGGAGGGTGATGAGTGTGGAGGTGACGCTGCAACCAACTGTTCTGGGCAGGAAGGGACTTCTGGGGGTTGGTTCATCCCACCCATCACAGTGGGCTGTTTTGAGAGAGGATGGATTATACTCTTTGCAGTTTCTCTTCCTTTCTGCTGCTTCATTTTTTACTTTATCAGTAATAGTCAGGAGAAACATTTCCACTATAAAGAACAAGCAATTGCATGTTTTTCAGTGGTTCAATACCCAGGAGAGAGTTTAGAAGAGTCTTTTTGGGTAAGGGAGCATAATGCTTCCTGAAAACCGAGCAATGCTTTTGTATTCATCAGTAACTGGCTTTCCTTTAAAATCCTGCTTTTAAGTGGAAGTTTTAATCACCATGGCCAAGGTAAACTATTATATTAATTAATTGCCACCCCCCAAAAGCAAGAACTGTAGCAAAAACTTAAGCATGTGAAGACTTGGCAAGAACTTCATCATGTTTTCAGGATGCGTTATCAACGTTCGAGACAAGAGCTTTGTGAAGGCAGCCAGTTATATTCCAGTGCAGATACATAGTGTGCAGTCAAAGGTAGGGAGTTTCCTGTGAAGTCAGGGACTTCATGTTGTTGATGATTTCCAGGCAAAAATGCCTGTGAAAGAATATTTAATTTAATCACATCTCTGATGTGATTATGGAGCTGCTCATAACAATGTGAAACTGAACTGACCATTTAGTTTAATGTGTAACTGAATAATTTCTGCTTGCATGGGTATTTCTGCATAAAGATTTGGATAAACACCAAGTATCTGAGTTTCAATTGGCATATGTTATATTTTTAATAATTAGTAGCATATTTGAGATGCTTGGCTGGAGATTATTATCTTGTTACCTACCTGCAAAAAATCTAACCAGACAAAAGGCAAATGAAGCACAGGGTAAGCCTCGCTGCTTGAATGCCTTTTCCTAGTTTGGCTTGGAGCAGCTCACCCGCTCTCCTCTCGCAGTGTGGGAGCAGCCTGACTGCAAGAGCAGAACTGGAAAAGTAATGCTGAGCTGCAAATGTCTGTAACCCAGCAGGGAGGGAGGACGAGACTCTCAGTGATGCTGAAGGAGTGCAAAGCAGGACCCCTGGGGATGCTCCTGGAGGTTCTGCAGAGTCTTCAGAGAAAAGAATGGTTTAAAAAAAAGAAAGAAAATAAAAAGTCCAAGGGAAAGAAATTCTTTAAAGTCTTATAAAAAAAAAAAAAAAGAACCCTCCATGGCCGGCAAAACCCCAGAGAAACCACAAATGGGGGGAGATGGGTAAATGAATTCCAAGCTGACCACTCTATTTGGGATCTCCAGCAGAATTCAGAAGGTCAAGGTAAAGTACGGAAGCTGAAGAAGCGAGTTTGATTCCCAGGTCCTCACCTATGGCACTTGCACAGGAGAAAGCCCTAGCCACTCCGTATTTGTTTTCAACCAGACAGGACCTTCAACCTTTCCAAGACAAAGCTCTTGGGGTTCCACCTTCATGGGCATCTGGTCATGCTCATGCTGCCCGGTCCCAGCAGGGACACCAGGCTTTGTGGGTAGCCCAGCTCATCCTCAGCTAAGCTGTGGTCTGCTGTTCAGCCCGTGTGCAGGAGAGACTAACCAGAGCTGTGAAAAAGGGGTTTGTGCCAGCTAGAGAAACAGAACAGACGGGAACCTCTGGTAATCACTGCAAATTGTTCTAATTGTTTTCAGCTCCATGTGTTTATTTAAAGCCCTTTTGCTCTGTTTCTGACTAGACAGGGGCTGAGTGTCTCACCACGGTGACTCTTTTATGTTTTGATAAAGGCATGGCTTTGTTTTGAATATGTGAATGCAAGGGAAATGTAAGAAAAAAACCCACACCTTCCATTAAAATATTTGCAAACAGGTTCCTTCCTCTCCAGCATACGAAGCCAAAAAAGGCAATACAATAACCATTTGAAAATATTTTTAAAACTGTCCGCCTCGATCACCCGAACCGGTCTAATCCAAATGGCGCTGCATCAGCCCTGGGAGCAAACATCACACCCACCTGCAGCGCCCTGTCAAAGGCCACTGTGCCCTGCTGCCTGCAAAACCAGACCCTTCACGCCCAGTGGAACATGCACCCAGGAGAAGAGGGTTCTGGGGAGTTCTGCTGTCCCTGGCACACTGCTGTGCTCCACCTGAGGTAGGCTTTGAGAGTCAAAGCTGGAAGCATGGCTCTGTGTACCCAGATCTGGCCTGCAGCATGCTGGGGAGAGGGTGGGAAGGGCTGCCAGAGAGGAACCGCCACGCAAGAGCTCTAAAATGAGGAAGGAGACAGCTCACAAACTCCAGTGACAGTTCCTTACCAGTATCCGAAGGGAGCCTACAGGAGAGTTCCCTGTAGGGGAGGGAGAGAGACTCTTTGTCAGGAAGTCTAGTGACAGGACAAGGAATAACGGTTTTAAATTGGAAGAGGGGAAATTTAGATGAGATATTAGGAAGAAATTCTTTACAGTGAGGGTGATGAGTCACTGGCACAGGTTGCCCAGGGGACTTGTGGATGCCCCATCCCTGGAGGTGTTCAAGGCCAGAATGAATGGGGCTTTGAGCAACCTGCTCTGGTGGGAGGTGTCCCTGCCCATGGCAGGGGGGTTGGAACTCCATGATCTTTAAGGTCCCTTCCAACTCTAATGATTCTATGATTCCTTCACCCTCTGGTGTCCTGCTTGTGTGTCACCTTGATGATGAAGGAGATGGCATAAGGTCTCCAAACCAAACCCACTGGTGGCACTGCCCACCCCACTTCCCCGGTGTGGGGGCTGGCGGCAGCATCCTCTAGCCCTCACTCGGAGGGGACCGGGAGGGGTCTTTGTGAGCTTCCCCGTCCCCCCTTGCCACCCATGGGGTGCTGGCTTGAAATCCACCTTCCCTCTTCACTGCCGCACTTCCCAGCCTGACCTGAAGCCCGTCGGGCAGAGTAACCGGGAACTGTTTCCTTCTCCTTTGCCTTCTCCCTTACGTTGATGGGAATTCAGGGGGCTCGGGGGCGGCGGGGGTGTAGGGGCCGGAGCCGCCCCGCGATCGCGGATCCTCGCCCGGGCGGTCGGGCAGCAGCCCCGGGCTGGCACTGCTCAGCCCCCCCGCTTCCTCCCAGCAGCAGGAGCGGCGACGAACCCTCCCGGGCGACCGCCAGCCTTCCTGAGCCCCCCCTGAATCCCGTCCCCATCCCGTCCCGGCAGCCCAGCGTGGGGATCCCCGGGGGAGCGGCCGGGCAGATGCCGGCCGCTGAGGCTGAGCCGAGGGTAGCGCCGAAGGGGAGGAGGATGAGGAGGAAGAGGAAAGGGCCGAGGGGAGGAAGCGGGGGGAGTGGGGGGGTGGAGGGGAGGAAGTGACACTTACTCTGCAGAGCCCACCCGGCGGCCAGGCAAAGGGTGACGGTCCCCACGACGACGCCCCGTCCCCGGCAGCCCCGGAGCGGTCTCATTAGAGAGGAGCCGGTGTCCCAGGGGCTGCATTTAAGCCACCGGGCCGGCCGGCGCGGCCCGACCCCGGGGGCTGCCCGCCCCGGGGCTCTTCCTCGCTCCTCTCCCTCCTCTTCCTCCCCGTCCTGCCGCCGCGCCGCTCGCAGCCCCCGCCCCGCCGGCCCCCGGGCTCTCCCACGCCTCACCCCCCGCCATCCTCCGATAGGGATCGAAGATGCAATTGGCTGAGGAAGGGAAAGCGCTGCCATCGCCCCGGCCGGGAAATGAGCGGTGACGGGCGGCCGGCGGGGGCCCTGCCCGGCTCCGCCGCTTCCCTGCCGGGGGGCGAACCCTGCCCCGCCGCACCGAGCAACCCGGCCCAGGAACGGGGGCTCTCGGCCCGGGGTGCTTTTTTTTTTTTTTTTTTTTTTTGTGTGGGGGAGTGTGATCCGTAAGGGAAATTTCCCTTCCGGGTGTTGGAAAGAACTTTATTGCCCCCGAGGAGTCTGGTGGTGCTGCAGGTGAGGTGGTGGGGCTGGGCACCAGCATCGCTGCGACCCCAGAGGTCACCTCAGATGGCCACACTGGAAAATCAGCCCCGTCCCCATCCCACCACGCCAAGCACAAGCACTGGGTGCTCCTCTCTCCCTTCCATCATAGAATCATCTATGATTCCAATCCATAGGTTGGAAGGGACCTTCAAGATCATCTAGTCCAACCATAAGCCTAACTCTGACAAAAAAAAAAAAAAGAAAAAAAAAAAGAAAAAAAACATCACTAAACCATTTCCCCCAGCACCATGTCAATCAGTCTTTTGAACACCTCCAGGTGAACACCTTCAGCCCATTCCAATGCTTGATAACCCTTTCAGTGTAAAATTTTTTCCTAATATCCAACCTGAACCTCCCCTGGTGCAACTTGGGGAGTGGAGAGAGGTCATTGAGGACATAATGCTCATACATTTGATCTCACATAGATTTTGCAGCCTGATGAGGTGCTGGGGGTGCCTGAAAACGTGGTTGCACTTCATCTGCCAAGGCAACCTACAAAGTGTTTTCCTTCCACGCCATCTATCTGAGCTGCTCCTATGCTTTGCCAGATCCCCTTTGCTGCCTCAGGCCAACATCGTGTCTGGGTGTCCCTGCTGAAAACGGGATCCCCAGGGGCAAAATTTCCTCCAGACCCCATTGCTTTGTGGCAGTTTTGTTCTTCAAAGCGTTAAAGAAGTTCTCGTGTAAATTCTGGTAATTTTCCTTAATAATTTCTTTAAACCTTTATTTAAATTTATTTACTTTTGAGCTCTTGGCCCAGTGACCTATTTTGGCCGCACAACATATGGGGCACATGCTCATATAAAATGAATTGAACTTTGAGTAATTTAAAATGTATTAGACTGGTTGCATTGATTTAATCCACTTTATTGGACAAATATCAGTGATGAAATTGAAAGCCAGGTCTGCAGTTCTTCCCAAATATCAGCAGTATAGGTCAAATGTTCAGTCCTGGGATAAGAAATGAGTGTTTGTTTCATCGATAATTAACAGCAAAGAGCTTTCAGAATCCTTCTTTTTGACGAGAAAATTCTAAAATAGAGGTTGTTTTTTTTTAATATAAACTGCACCTCAAGAAATACTGTGACACATACAAGAAAATGCCCAGTATTAAGAAAGCATTTAATCAGATTTTTATACACTCCATTTATCTGAAGGCCGACTGGTTCCTCTCTCCCTGAGAGCCTGCTGCAAGCAATGCTTTCTCCTGACGAGCTGCAAACGTCCCCTCTGCAAGGGAGGAGGTTGCTCTTAAGCAGAAATGCGTTGGGGTGTGAGATGGCAGTGATGGGTGGATGCTTTGGAGAGGACAGGACCCCGTTGTTGGGGAATCAGTGGAGGGCGGGGGGGGAATTTTGGGGCAGGCTCCCTGCTGGCAGCCTGCAGAGAAGCCTGGCTGTGGCAAGGAAGAGCTAGTGTTGGGGACCACGGTGTGCAGCCCCATCAATAAGCAGAGCAAATCACTTGACTTTAAGGAGTACTGGTGAATTGGTGAAATTGGTAAATTTGTTAAAACTGAATTTAACCTTGGTACTTGTCCCCCTGAGCCTCTCCAGCTCCCTGCCTGCCTCTCAGCACCCCAGGCTCAGTGGGAAATGAGCTTCAGCAGATCTCTCTCCTGCTGTTGGTGATGGGGTTTGAAGAGGATGCTGTGGATCAGGTGGCGGGTCCCAGGCTTTGGTGCTTCGGTGCTTGGGCTCAGTGGAGTCATTTCTGCTGGGTGGGAGGAAAGGGGTGCACCCTGCCTGGCTCTTCTGCAGGGATGCTGATTTGGTAGCTAACTCAGAGTACATTTACAGGAACACCAGATTGGAGTGTTAATCCTGAGATTACTTACCTCGGCATATTCATGATGTATTTTCCTAACAAAGCTTTTTATTGAAATCCTGTCCAACCACATTCAGATGAGTCTAATGATGTGCTGCTTCAGGTTACAGGCGTTTCATCCATTAATGCTGCTCTTCAGATTTTATTTTTCCCCGCTTGTCAAACAGCAGTTCTAGGAAACACAAATGCATCAAGCAATATCGTACAGGCTGTAAGCAATTGGTTTATCTTTGTTTAATTACAGAATGCCCTTAAACTAGGAGGCTCTGGGAATGATTTACAAGCTCTATAAAAGATTGGGTTGACCATCCCTACAGTGCTATGGACACCTGCACATTTTTATTGCTGCTTGCCTGACATATTAAGTTTCTCCTCCCCTTCCCTTCGCTTATTTCCATTATTCTAAAGTTTTTTTTTCCCCGTTCCTTCTCTTTGCCGCCTGAGAGTCTCTCAAGATTGTCTGGAAGGCTTGATTTCTCTTTCTGGTGTCATTAATAATGGAACAAAACCACATTAACAATTGCAACAACAGCCAGATAGGAGCCAGAAAGCTCCTTTTGCTCTCTAATATGCTCTATGAGTACTGTGAAATGCTTTATATGGAGGGTTGGCGGTTGTTTGGTTTTTTTTTTTTCTCAACCTTTTCCTTTGATGTGTTTTTGTAGTCAACAAAATGCTTGACCTTGTCTTTTGACAAAGAAAAGACAAAAGTTAAAAGACTTACAGTTTCCGGACCTGCAATAACACTTCAGAGGTTATTTCATCCTGCAACAAACCATGGGAGAAAATTCGGCCAAGAAATGTTAACAGGGACAGCAAGGCATTGCATCTGCAGGGTCAGAGGGCTTGGAGACTGCTCACCTCTGCCTTGAGATGCTTCTGGTCGATGCAGCGAGCTGGCAAATAGCTGGCAGAGAGCAGGGAAGAGCCACAAGCTTCTGAACCAGCAATAGAAATGTACCCCGGACACAGGTATAGAAGAAAAACAGATGACATCCTGCTGGACCCTCCTCTTTCATGTGAAGGTGGTGGTGCAAGTGTACTTTATTCTGGTCCTCTAGAAGTGAAAAGGACATTCACTGGGGAGGTCCCAGTGTGTAAAAACATTCCTGCCATCCATATAAGGTGGAAAAAAAAGCCTTTTACAGGATCTAAAGTAAGACCTGGCCAAATCTGCACTTTGTCAGTGTTTTTTTTATACCCTATAATTTTTTGGCAGAGGCACAGTACAAAAACCCTTCTCTTACCCCAGATAAATCAATAGCTGTAAGAGGACACACCATGGGTAATCCTGGTCTATCAGCATTCCTCCACTTGCCTCAGTCTCCTTGTGGTTTTTGGTCTGTGGTTTTGGGGGTTAGGAAAATAGAGGGAAAAATGAAACGAAGTGAAAATCAACCTTGAAAGATGCAGAAATGCATCTGAGGATGCACAGATGCTTAGGAGAAGGGAAATATTTGGAAATAGCTTTTATCAAATGGGAGGTAGTGGGGTTAGCAGGTGATTGCATTCACACATGGGGCACGGTTCTGTGTCAAAAATTACACAGGCTTTTGCTATTTGGCATTAAAACCCTTCCAAGACGTTACTCCCTCAGCCATCTACACCCTTCTGTATTTACAGAGATGGCAATATACCCAGTTTCTTTAAACAGGAAACCAAAGCATGAAATTGCTTTTTTTCTAGGAAGTTTGTGGTAAAATATAGGAAAAAATCCTTGCTTCTTGAGTCCCCAAGGCTACCTTTATCTCTTCCAGACAGTGTGGCACAGCCAGCACAGGGACAGTGGCTGCAGTTTTGCTCTGATGTGCACACACATGATGTGACTGCTGCAATTAATTGAGCTTGTTCTTTCTCTCTCTCTCTGCCTTCCTTCCTCCTTCATCCAGTTCATCATGCTCAATGCACCTGCCTGAAGATGATGCCTAAGACATTGGGACATTCCTTATCAACACTCGCAGCAACTTTTGACCCACAAGCAATGCCAAGAAAGATGGTTTGACCCAGAGAAGGGCATCAACCAGAGCCACGTGACAGCCATACTCAAAGCCTGCAAAATTAGAAGTAAATCTTGTAGGAGTTGGCTACAAAAGCTTTCTGATACAGCTCTGCCATCAAGATCTTTCCAGAGACAGATAGAAGGCAATGGTGGCATCCACGTCACACTTTTATGACAACTTCTGGCTTGGGATTTCCAGGCTGGCACAGTTGGTGCATGTCTCTGGGGACCTTGGAGGTGCTGTGTCTAGGGACAAAGGCAGGCTGGCTCTCCCAGGGAACTGTATGTGTGTCCCTTGAAGGCTTGTTTCTCAGATTTTATAGTCCAGCTCTATAAATCAAAGAGGGTTAAAGAATCTCGGATATCACCCAGTAGGTAAATCTATTATCAAAGACTTGTTTTGGTTCCTCTAAAGCTGCTTAACACTTTGAATCTTATTTGCTGAATATTTTCAGGATTCTTTTCTCAGGCCCATGAGCAGGGTGTACTGTCTTTCTCCTTTTGTCTTGCATTCAACAGTTCAGGAGCAGAAACTTTCACCCAAGAAATGAGAGATCCGGGTCAAATGTGGACATTTCCAGGGAAGTGGGAAGGGGAGAATAGCTGGATACCCATTTCTTTGGATGCCCATTTCTTTTACTTTGAAATGTTAATTCCACAGAACAAAGTACAGTTTAATTTAATAAAACAAAGACAAGGTAATACTAGGAAAATAATAATGCATTTCTGATTAAATAAAAATATTTGTGTTCCAGTTTGACCAAGTCACCAGAAGGTCAGTCGTTCATATAACCCTTCACCTCACCTCAGTGTCTAGAAAAGGGTTGGTTAGTGTTACACCATGCAAAAAAATATATATAAAAGGAGCTTTTATCACATGTAAGAATCACCTGTCCATTTTACAAGATACTCTAGTTCTGCTTTACTGACCCATGGTATTTTCACTATTGATAGCAGCATGAAGAACTTAAATTGCAGAATTCAGCAAAGCAAATGGTAAATCTATCCAGTTTGCAGAATGAAAATTATTTTAAAAAGGGGAAAATACACAAAGGGAATCTTGTGTCTTCCCTTTTTGTCCTGTAGGTTTTGATTTTCTCCTCTCCATTAACCAGAATAGCACAAGGTTTTGTCATCCCAAATATTGAGATGGCCCCGGTGCTCAAGCCTGTCTCCCTTCTCCAATTGGGTCACTGTCCTAAGAATGGTAGTAGTCCTAAGTAGTGATATGTGCAGATTGAGTGAGAACTTAAATAGAATTAAGCATGAGTAAGAACTAAACAATGCAATAATTAAGCATGATTAAGCTGGTCTACTTGAAATGGACCATTTGAATATCTACACTTGAGTCTCAACAGCTCTCTTTTTTGTGTGGATCACCTGAGCACCTCTCCATTTCATTTGGCGCAAAGAATTTACTGTGACCTGCCCTGTCAGCACAGCCGTGTCCTCACATGGTCTGAGCAGGCTGATCCTCTTTTTCTACCTCTGACAGAGGCTCTCTCTGGGTTTGCAGAAGGGCTGAGCGGGGGCTTCCCACAGGGTCTTTCTGGAGAGCCCAGCTTGATACTCTTCACTGTGGGGAGGCTCGCTGCCCGTGTTGGCTCCCGTGCCTGGCCCATGCCTGGCCACGGCACCTGTGGGGCAGCTGGGAACAGGCAGCGCCAAAGCAAATGGAGTCAAGCCCATCCGGCCCCACAGAATGACCACTGAAGCATTTTAGGCTTGTTGCCTTTCAAATAATGACTGTGATTGAGCAATGATGGTGTAATTAAACTGTCTCCTGCGGAAGCAAGTGTGGGCAACTCCGGGTTGTCACAGCTCAGACCTTTGCACATTGCACCATGAGTGGTTTCCTCCTGGAGCACCATGGACATCATAATGACAATTATAGCCTTGGCCCTGGCTCCCCACCTCAGCCTGTGTGTTGGGAGGGCTCAGGAACTGCTCCAAACATATCAACAATGGAAACTTCCTTTGTTCTTTGCCTCTAATTTTCAGGAGTGTGGTGTGGGTAGGTGGCTGCTGATGGAGCGCTGCAGCACCATCACTGGCAGCAGAAGACCTCTCAATGATGCTAACGAAGGCAGCTGGTACATGGTGGTTTGGGAAGGGCTGTGGGTGCCTTGCCAAGGCACAAAGACCACCAGTCAATTGAAGAGGTCTGTTTCTGACTGGCGAATGGCAGGTAATAGTGCCTGGTGGCTACCTGTATCTCCTGGTGAGGAGACTTCTGAGGACACCACCTAAATGATTCTATGATTCTATGACACTAGGAGAATCCCACTCAGGGCACAGGGAAAGGTGTGCTCCAAAAGGGAATTGATGGTTTTGTGTTACTTGGGGCTGCGCTTAGGTGGTGCTAGAGAGTAAATAATTAAAACCTCTCTGCAATTTGGGTGTCTGAATGGGGAGTTTCCAGATATTTGTCCCTAAAATTTTTTGTGAAGAATGGTGATCGGGTGGACTCAACACTGCCTGATAAGGCACATCTCACAGGACATGCAATGTCAGGGATGCAATGTTTAAGGAAAAGGAAACTTAAACTGTCTTACCTTGTTTGTATGTTCTCAAAACTTGATTTGAACAAAGGAGACCCTCCAGTTTTATCCAGTGACAAAATCCTTGCCTGAAATTCTCACCAGAGGGCTATTTAGAGTGATATTGTCCAAATAAAAAGTCACAGACCAAAATATGACTTACACCTTCTCTCGCCCATAAGAGCACAACTGAAGGAGTGGCAAATGCAGCCTCTGTCCTACCTCTCCTGCTGGTCCTATTTCTTCCACCTCCCCAAGAACCCCCATTCTCCTTTCTTGCCATCAGCCCCAGGTGTCTGCATTGCCCTGAAAGTTGTGTGGGGGAGAGAACTGTGTAGGGTGGAGTTCATCTTCAGCAGAGCACAGCAGGGCTTCTCCCTTATCAAATCTGCCTGCAGGAAATTGGAGCTTGAGTGAGTTTTAGCATCACCTTCACCTCTTGAACATGAGCATCCTTTTCCCCTCACCAGGGTTTTACAGCCCTGGCACATACCAGTTTGAATAAGGGCTCTTGGACGTAGTTGTTACTTTACAGAAAAGGTGTAGGACCTACAATCAGGTCCTTCATAGCAACAGGGCCAGGGTATGACAATGTTTGGCTCCACAGTGGAAGTACAGCTAGAAATTCCAAAGTTTATATCCAACTAGCCAGTTTTAAGTTTTGCTGTTGGTTTAACAGTGTGCCAATCTGGCAAACATTCTTTCCACAGCAAAGTTAAAAGGAAGGTCTAACATGACGAAACCTATGATGCAGGTTGCAAGCTGTAACCCCTTGACTGTTTTACACCCTTCTCCAGCTGTGGTCTTGCCACTCTGTGGGGTTCATTTTGAGCTTCCAAGAAAGAGCTATACAACAGCAACTGATGAACAGAGCCTTGTCCAAAGCTCTGTTTTCCTGGAGCTTCATGGACTCTTATCAGGGAGTATAATGATAGGATGAGGAGTAACAATTTTAAACTTGTTTAAAGTTTAAAAAAGAGGGGAGTTTGATATTAGATATTAAAAAGAAATATTTTACCCTGAGGGTGGTAAGACACTGGAACAGATTGCCCAGAGAAGTTGTGGGTGCCCCATCCCTGGAGGTGTTCAAGGCCAGGCTGGATGGGGTTTTGAGAAACCTGGTCTGGTGCTAGGTGTCCCTGCCCAGGGCAGGGGGTTGGAAATGATCTTTAAGGTCCGTTCTACCTCAAACTATTCTATGGTTCTATTATTCTATGATTGTGCAGTGACCCTCACATACAGAGACCACAGCAAGACCATGACCTCAATTTGTACAGTGTTTCCTAGTTTTTAATCACCACGGTGAAGTGACTGGGAATACTCCCATAAGTTGTTACATATGGAATTAAAAATGCTTTGTCCTAAGGACAGCAAGCAGGGACAATTCCGGTGCTCTTGAAAGGTTTGCCCAACCTTCACCTACTTCAAACAGCATTTATTTTTTTTTCTGTATATTGTGTTGTGAATTTAGTGTTTTCTTCACATTTAAGTTTACCTGTATGCTTCTGTATCTCAGATTTTTATTTCAAATGTCATATGTCTTCAGACTTTTCACTTTGTTTTAGTCTCATAGTGTAACATTTCTCTCCAATTCTGTAATGAAGTCAAAGTCTGTTATTATTGAACCATGAGCATAGCTGAACTCTGGGAGAAAATGAATCTCATGTTTGTATTAAAAAAAAGCCTGTTGGGTGCTTTCTGCAATCCAATGCAAGTATTACAGCTTGCAGTTGCATAGCAAGAGTTCCCAAGTTGCACTATGATCTTGACTTCTTCTCCATGGTAAAAGCTATAGTCGTTACCTGGATGGTACTTGGTTTCCTATCTCCAGCCATGAGGTCAGGGTTGGAAGAAGTGAAGAACATCACTGGGGTTTGCCAGTGTGAACTTTGGACTGGACATTACATACCCTAGGGCTCCCCGAATTAATTCCTCCTTAAAACAGAGGATATATTCCATAAATCTTCCAATTTCACTGTAACATTTTTAGTGATGAAGAGTTACCTCAATTCTTGGCAAATGTTTCTAACATTTCAAGGAGCTTAAAAGGCCCTTAAAGGCTGATCCTCATTTTGTAGTCTGAATTTGTCTAGTTTTGACTTCTAGGCATTGGATCTTATCATAAGCTTTACTGTGAGAGAAGAGACTTTATCACAGTAGGAGGAACATGCTCCAGGGATGATTTATCTAGGCTAAATTTCAATGTAGTAGTGCATAGCATTACCTGGGGCTTCCTTGCAGGACAACTCAGGCAACAGTCAGTTCTAGACTGAGATTCTCCTGATCTGTCTATAGACATCCATGTTAGATTGTTGGTTAGCCCATACTGAAGTGCATCTCATTTGTTTGGCCAGCTGAGCATGTGGACTCCTCCTCATTGCCTACTCACTCTCTGACAAATGCAGTTCAATAGCATAATGACAAGAATCAAGAGATTGAGATACTGGATGATAATTTCCTACTTGTAATTTCATTTCAAGACCTGTCAGTGAGCCAGCTGTTAATTCACCTAATGTACATGGCATTGATTTTGTATTGTTGTTGTTTCTTAATCAAATTTCTGTCTGATACCATCTCAGATGCTCCACAGGAGATGAGGTCTAAATATATCAAGAAAAACCAAGACAATGGAAGCCTTGGGATATCTCAGTGGATACTGCCAGCCTAGGTGAGGTAGAGTGCTGCCCAGATGCTGGTATTTTCTGCTTTAAGGTTGCCTACTTCAAATATTTCATCCTCTCAGTTTAGTCCCAGGTCCTAGCTGTCTACTTTACATGAATGTTAGTGCATTCTCTCTGATGCTTTTGGAGCAAACTCACTGGTTTCTTCAAAACCAAAGCTCAGGTGCTACTTTGGAGAAAGTTCTCAAGAGAACTGAGATTGAACTAGATTTGGTTCCTCCAACCTCTGCAGTTTTATACTTCTATTCCAGCAGGCTTTGCACCCTCAAACATCCCCCAAAGCCTGGTTGCAATCACTCTACAATTTGGCTTAGGGGCCCAGGACTGCTCCATCATGCAGAAGCATTTAGTCATGTAGACATAACCTTTGAGTTCACTGGGTCATCTCCCTGGCACATGGAGTGACCCAGAACAAGCAACATCCAAGAAGCTCTTCATCTCCTTTGAAGTAGCTGACCAAAATCCAGTACAGCCACTCTTTTTATCTGGGAAATTTTTCTCCCATTGTTAGAATCTTCCTGCTCATTGTCATGCATGAACCATGATGACATCAGAAGCCTTGAAGAGTCCTTATTGCACCCATATTCACATAAATAATCCAGACCCTTCTGGCCTTTTTGTCCCAGCATTATTTATCTTTCATAAACAATTGAATGTGGCTGGCTATGTTGGACTTCTGTTTTCTTGGACAATTTTGGGTCCAGGCTATTGTACAGCAGTACAATAACTTTAAATCTTTCTAGGATGTAAATTTTTAACTGTATTTAATAATCTAACTTTAAAATAAAATCTTTCTAGGATGTAACTGCTTGTTATTACCAAGGACTAATGAGGGTACATATCTGAAAGGGCCCCAGTCCAGGACACTGAAGGGATGTTGCTGCCAAAGGAGTTAACTGTCATTGCCCTCTTCCAGAATCACAAAATCACAGAGTGACTGAGGTGGAAAGGCACATCTGGAAATTATTTCGTCCAACACCCTGCTGAGATCAAAGTCAGTGAGAACAGGCTGTTCATACCTGTGTCCAGTTGGCTTTGAATATCTCTAAGGATGGAGACTGCGCAACATTTCCAAATGACCTGGTCCAGTGCCTGACCACACTCACACTTTCCTAACTTTCCTATGGATTATCCTGTGTTTCAGTTTGTGCCCAATGCCTCTCTCATCCTCTGAATAAGCACCACTGAGAAGACTCTGGGTCTGTCTTCTTTTCCACACCTTTCGGTTATTTATATACATTGGTAAGATCCCTCTGAGCCTTCTCGTCTCCAGAAGCTGAACAGTCCCAGCTCTCTCAGCCTCTCATCATATGAAAGATGTTCCAAGTCCTTAATCATCTTCATAGTCCTTCAGTGGACTCTCTCCAGCAAGTCCATGTGTCTCTTGTAGTGGACATCCCAGGCATGGTCACAGCACTCCAGATGTGTCTAACCAGGGCTGTGGGGAGGGGAAAGGTCACCTTCCTTGTCCTTCTGGCAATGCCCTGCCTAATGCAGCCCAGGAGGTTGCCAGCATTTTTTGTCGCAAGGGCACATTGCTGGCTCATGATCACCTTGCTAACAACCTGTATCCCCAGGACCTTTTCTGTAAAGCTGCTCTTGAGCTGATTTACCACCCACCTGTCCTGCTGCCTGGGGTTCTCTGAATTTGATGAGGTCCCTGTCAGGCCATTTCTCCAGCCTGTCCAGGTCCCTCTGGATGGCAGCATACCCATCTGCTACTCTTCCTGGTTTTGTGTCACCTGCAAACATGCTGAGCATGCACTTGTGCCCCAACATTAAGGCCATTCACAAAGATGCTAAACAGTAGTGATCCCAGCATCAGGATCTGGGGTACACCACTAGCAACAGGCATCCAACTGGGCCTTGTGCTGTGGATCACAGACCTCTGAGCCTGGCAGTTCAGCTACTTTTAAGTCCACTTCACTGTCCATTTATCTAACCTTAGCTAACCATCAGTTTGCCTGTGAAGATTTTGTTAGAGGCAGTTTCAAAAGCCTTGCTAAATTAAACAACCTCCACTTGTTCGGGGTTGTGAATTAAACTGACCAGGAAACCTGCCCCCCAACTATGAACAGAAATTCTCAACTCATGCAAAAATTTCACCATTAACAACAGAGCTTTCTCCTCTAACCATGCTATGATTCTATGATTTCTTCCAAAGATCTCAAAATCTTTCTTGGGGTCAATTAAAATGCTATCCCTCTTCCAGGAACTGGGAAAGAAAAGTGTGAGTGAGGCAAGTGAGAGCCTAAGGTAAATTTGCAAAGTCTGACTTGTGCATAGGGTACTTCCAGGGTCAGATAAGATAGATGGTGGAGGGAAACTGAAGATGGGAAGAGGAAAACAAACACCTCTGCCAGGGCAGATCCTGTATTACTTCAAGAGACCTGCCAAAAGATTTAAAAAAAACAACAAAACAAGCATTTGGCCATTTGGTCAAAGAACTGGAACAAAATGCCATTTTTGAGATCGTTTAATGTTGAAGAAAGACATTTCCCAGCAGACACCAGGAAAACATTAGCTGTACGTCATTTGGGATGATCATGCTTTTGTGTCTGATAATGGAACCTTACTCCAGTTCACATTATTTTCCTTTTTTTTTATTATTCCAGACTGCCCAAATTCCAGTCACAAAGACAATTCTGGTCCCTATTGGGAGGGCAGAGAAAGTAATGTTTTTCTGCAGCAGCATTCCCATCCCTGGGGATGATGGATTGCCTCAAATATTTAAGGACCAGTAAAATAAGCTGGCTATTTTTCTGGATTTACAGATGTCCTGTTATGGGGGATTAAGACCTTTGAATTCTTCCTTGTTATAGGAGCACAAAAGTCGGTGGTGGTCTGAAGCAGGAAATGTTATTGCAAGACCAAAGAGCTCTGCTAGTTGAGCTGATGTATTCTCCAGAGGTTTTAATAAAGTCTGAAACTGTGAGGGAAGATTGGTATGGAATGAGTAAGGTAAAGCCAGAGATCATGGCATTTGTATGGAAATGTTGAGAGGATCATCCTGGCCCCACGCAGCTCGTTGCTCATGTGCAAGTATCTCCATGACAGTGCTAGAAATGTCTGGAAAACCTGCAAGTATTTCTTTGCTTTCTTGCTGGATGCCAGACATTATTTCAGTGAGGACACATCTAGGAAATCCTAAAAAAGAGCATAAGTAAGAAGAGGAAGAGATGTAGATTTCCCTTCAGAAGTGCTGTGTTCCTTTTTCTCTCATCTGTGTAAACCAGGCATCCAAAAATCTCTGGTGAGGAACTGATGAGATGCTGAGAACTCACTGCAAACCAAATGCTTCCCAAATTGCAGGTCTTCTTTTTATTTATTTATTTTTTTTTTAATTAGACATGACAGATAAGGTATTATTAAGCTCAAAAATACCAAAACCAGGTAGCAGCTGTCTACTCTAGGAAAAATTAATGAAAACTGAACTGTTGGACTCAATGATCCCAAGGGTTTTTTCCAACCTAAATGATTCTAAGATTCTGTGATTAGCATGGACAGATCTAAAAGGCAAAGGAGGTAAATCCGTAAGTGGAGACATAAATCAGGGCCTCCAATGCCTGAGAAAGAGGGGGCAGGGAAAAGAAAGGAATACTGAACTGGAGGCAGTAACCCATGAGAGAAATGATTTCATAGGAGCTGGGTCATTATCCCCAGCGCTGGCAACACCTCAAGGACTTTGGGTGTGCTAGGCTGGAACAATGAGGCATTTTGTCATTAAGTATAGGCTAGAATTGTTTTTATATTTATTTTACTTGTAGCTAATTGCTTTCAAAACTTTGTCTGACCTTGATGAATGTTTTCTTTTTAGGCTTGCTGGGGTATGTTCTGAGGAGGGAGTCATATAAGTGTGGAAAATGGTAAACATTCAGGAGAGTTACAGTAATTGTGTCTTTACCATTTTCGTCTCTCCACGTCAAGCAGAGCGTGTTTTAGTGGTAGGAAATTCAGAGAAGCTTTGTAAGGGCTAAGTGTCTCTGCTGAGTATGCCAGATACCCCTTATAGCACTAAGACTTTCCTATTTGAAGTTGCTGGGAGTCTTCTGTGGTGACGCTGACGGTGACATGACGGTGGTGGTGATGTTCTTCAGCAAGGTCTTACCTCAGACTACTGTCCTTTGACACTGTCTCAGGAAGCTCTGGCTCTTCTGCCCATCAGACCAAGCATATGAGCACGTAAAGGATTTAATATCAAACTTTGAGACTCTACAGGGCAACAGCAGGAAAAGTTGGGCACAGCAGTGCAGAGAAAAGATATCTCAAGATGTAGTCACATGTCTTTAAGAGCTGCTGGGTGGGCTGGTCTGTGAGTGGGATGCTGACCTTGACATGAGGACATATTGGAATTTCCCTTTCACCTGGGCCGTGCAGCAGGTCTGTGCCTTTGTGCAGGTGCATTGAGCCAGCTGTGGTCTGCTCCACACAGAGGGCCATACAGGTCCCCAAACTAGGTCACCCTTACATCTTGTAGGGGAGTATGCTTGGATCAGCAGACAACAGCTGTGATTGAACAGCAAGAGCCTGGTTCTTCTGGCGCTATGGTAATGATAGCTTTGTGCCTCCCTTAGCTAAGCACCACCTCACATGCTCCCACTCAAATCACTGGGGTGTGAAAAACCCCAGTGGGTGACTGCCTAGGGCCACAGTTAATGGTAATGCTTTTAATTTTAAAAACTTTTAACAACAGTTTTAAAAAAATTAAGTTTTTTTTCACCCCTTTTCTAGACACATTATAGTAGTATTTCATGACGATCTCTAGAGATGCAGGAAAGAATTTCTGGTCTTGGTTTAACAAAGCATATAAACTTGCTGTGCACAGCAAGTTAAGTGTGCCCAGGTGTTTCCTGACACTAGGGCTAAGCATAAAGTTGTGTGATATTTTTCTTATGAGGAGCAGAATCTCTACCTTGCTGAGGATGGGTATTTTAAAGGAAGTGGATGTTTTCCATGCAGAGAAAAGCCATCAAAGCCATATCTAGGGGTTAGGGCTGCCAATCCTCCTCTCGAGCCACTGCAATTGCCCTGGGTCAGTTCAGAATGGCACGTGGCTCCTCGCTGAGCTTGCTGTGGCTGTGCGTGGTGGCACCAGCAGAGTTTCTTGCCTTGTGCATGCACAGCAGGGGATTCAGCACACGCTGGAATCAATTCACTGAGCAGCATGTTGTTTTCACCCTTGGCAGCTCAGTTGGCTATCAGAGTTGCTGTGCTGTGGGGTATTTTAGATACATCAGTAAATATCTTCCCTCCAACAGTGCCAGGTGTTTCCCCGTGCGGCAGCTCCTGCAACCACTTTGTAAGGGTTTTGTAGCGAGGGGCTGCCCAGAACGTGGTTCCTGCTGGCTCTTGTGGGTGGTTGTGACTGAGTCATGGTGATCCACTGCATGGCTGCCGAGGGAAGTACAAAAAGACCCCCCACGAGCTCTCACTGCAGGATCTTTCTCAAACTTTATTTCAGCTCCCCTCTTAATGACCCATCCCACTGAGGGATGAACTCGGCCCATCAGACTTCAGGCTAGAGGCCCAACTCACTACTTAGCTGGGCTACTTTTCTTCTTACCCATTGAGAATTTAGGCAGAAAAGGTACCAGGGACTTTTCTGTGCAGATCTTGTGGCTTGAATCTTTTGGGATCTTGCCCTCAGGATTTTCTGTTCCTGCAGGCAGGTTTAGGGGCTGTTCCCAGCACCTTTCTGTCATCACAGTCCTCTGAGGTCTCACACGCCGGTGTATGTGTCCCACAGTATCCCACTGCTCTGCTTGAGCAACACCTTTGTGTGAGTGATTTAACCAGCTGTTTTAGAGAAGACTCGTGGAAGAGTCTCTCTCAGGCACCTCCTTTTTTTCCAGCTGGTTGAGCTTTTGTAAATAGTGGCCATGTAAAACTTTCTTATCCAGTAATTAAGGCCTGCTGCTTCATCTTGTTTGTCTCCTTCTGCCCTACCAGGTCATATGAGAGGGGATGTCCTCTCCTCAGCCACGTAGCAGCAGACTGGCTGTGTGGCCTGAGACCACAGCTGGGGAGGGGCATATGCAAAAGTTTTTGTGGTATCAAGGAAAGCTTTGTAAAGCACACAAAGGATGGTGCAAGACTGATATGACTGCTATGGTGGTTGCACTGCACTCAGTAATCTGTGTTTTATAGGTCTGATGCACTCCCCAGGGGAGATTATGCTAAAACTCTAGCTGTTGTGATGGGAACAGGTTTGCTCACTTTTTTTTTTTTTTTCCTAAATCAAGAATACCTGATCTATTAACCATTACTTTGTCTCCTTTGTGGTGAGAAAAGTATGTGACTTGGGAATGTCATAAACATCGGAGCATGAATTGTAGCCTTGCCTTCAGGTGGGGTACCAGCGGCACCCTGAAGCAAACATTAGTGGGGCCCATGGTGGCCCATGGTCAACGCCACAAGATTGTGCTCCATCACCACGTGCCTTTAGTCACTGCAGACCTGGAGCTCACACATTCTCCTTGGATGAACAGAGTGAATCTTTATTAGTCTGCAAGGATTTTAAATAATTCATTAGTGGAGAAAGCAAAGGGAAGAGCAATGCTATTTGTGTCAGACTCTAATTGCTGAATGCACCATGGCCTTTCAAAGAGGCCCCACATTTAATCACGATTCTTCTATCGCAACCATTAGTGAACTCTTCTGCTTCTCCAACTGCTGCAGGGGGATGAGAGTGCTGGTTCCCCCTGTGATATTGCAAATATCCCACCTGCGAGGAAGGATGTTTCTCCGAAACAAAACTGCAGCCAAGTACGAAACAGCAAAGATTGTCCCCAAGGTGAGAAGCACAGTGAATGTTTTAAAGGGGAAGAGCTGACTGTAGGTCCCATTCACCAGGGAGCAGGCTGGGTAGCAGATGGCAGGGGGGATGCTCAAGGCAGGCTCTCCTGCCAGCAGCCTCAGGAGGAGCCCAACCAAGAAGCCGGTGGCTGAGCCATAGGTGTTGGTGCTGGGAGCAAAGAGGGCACAGCAGAGCTGGGGGAAGAGCAGAGCGTAGACCAGATCCCCGCTGAGGAACCAGAGGTCATAGACAGAGCTGGAGTGAAAAGCCAGACTGGCAGCCATGGCCCCAAACACCAGCATGGAGATCCTCATGGCCCATAAGACCTCTTTCTCCTTAGCCTGCAAAACAGGAGATTGTAACACTAAAGACACAGTGTTTACTGGCTGGAGGGTCAGCACTGGGCTGGTTTTCACCAAGCCTTCTGCTGTCACCAACAGCCATCCAAGGCAGGCAGCCTTGGAGATGGAGCTGCCCTCTGTAATTTTAAGTGTCATGGGTATATGCTGTTTCCATTAATATGTTAGACAAAATTTTTTGTCAGTCATTTTATAAAGAGCAAATCTCACCAGTGTGGGTATTTGTACCCCTACCAAGGACATGAACACCCCTGAGCTATGTTTGAAGCTCTGGCTCTCGAACTCAGTTCAGCAGATGAAGGACAGACACTTCTAATTGCAGACCACACAGACTGGATTTGAAACAATCTTGAAACAAGCATCTGTCCTGATTCTAAAACTTCTGAATGCTGTAACCAAGTACCTTTTTCCTCAGGATTTTCCTGTAGATATTGTGAGCAAACATGGAACTGGCGGAGAGAAGGGCTGAGTCTGCAGAAGACATTGAGGCAGCAGCGATGGCTCCCAAACCAGCAACGGAGATGTATGCTGGGCAGAGATTGTGTAAAACAAGAGGAAGTATCATTGCTGATTCCCCTCTCTCAAGTGGGTTTGGAAGACCATAGCTTGTCTGGTTCCAGTCTTTAAAAGAAAAAAGGAAAAGTTACAACAAATTCTTCACTGACTTTTCTGCTGTTTTTGAAGCTGCTTTTCCACAGGAACCAGTGACAGCAGGGCTAAGGACTGAGACCCACTCAGTATTTTAGAATTTGGATACATTTTATGGATTGCCTTTGTATCTTGTGACCGCCCTGAGCATACTGCAGCTCTCACTATATCAAAGGTTTTCCTTTTCCCCAATAACATCTACAGAAATAGCTGTACTTTGTGTATTTCCAGGAATGGGGCACTTAAAGGTCTCATGAGGAGAAGGGAGTTTTTCTCTGATGCCTCTAGTGACAGATGAAGTCATGAGTTCAAGTTCTGGTGATCTTGCTGCTTTTTAACCCTTGCTAGACACCAATACAGTATTGATCTCCTGGGCTGGGATTGTACATTTCCAGGACTGAACTTCTTGATTCCTTCAAGTAGATTTTCTTCTCAATGTTATCAACAACCTGTAGCAATATTACTGCATCTTAGTGCAGAGGGCACTAAGATGCAGGCTTAAGATTTCTTGGAAAATAAGACTATACAGCATTTTACAGAGTCTGCCTTCATCTTTCCTTGCCACAAGGACTATAAAAAGCCATTTCACCACAATGAAATAGACTTAAACTATTCTTGAGGCTGCTTAAACGTCTCTAGGTAGTCATACACTGAACCTCAGAGCTCCACATTTCTGGTACAGGCTTTTGACTTGGTGGCTAGGTATCCCATTGAGGGCTTTTAGGTACACAGGACAAGGTAATTTGAAGTCTAAATCAGGACTTCGAGTCCCATTTTAATCACCTTTGACAAAAGTGTGTTAATTATTCAGAGACAAAGGATTTAGTTTTACCTGTTGATGTTGCAATTGCACCAATGAGCACAGAGGGGATGGCCATTATAAAGCACCCCAATCCAGAGAGGTAGGAGATTAGCCTTGCCTGTCCTGGAGAGGCAGCGGAGAGCACTCTTTGGAAGTAAGTTTGCCACGGGATGCTTCCAAGCACCTGAAACATTCAGATGTTACCAGTGGTACCCACCAGACTGCTGGCTGCTGTAGGGAGTCATCCATCCATTCAGACAGATGATGATCTCTATTGTCATAAATCTCTCACTTCAAATGCATAAACTTTGTCCAGCTTTAACTATAGAGGATGATATTGGTCAGGGTTGAGGATGTCCTTTTCTTTTGCTTTCATTGTAATGGATGTGAAATTTTGATCAAAACAGTCTAATGGTTTGTCAAGCTGAGAAATCTAAATAAAACAGGTTAAAAATGGGTTGCTTGACATAGTAAAACAGGCACAGAGGAAGGAAAAGATAAGCTTTTCAGGAATGGAACTTTTGTAGAACTCTACCACTTAGCTGGAGTATAATCCAAAATGAAAAATAAAATCACCATTTTCCTTTTCTTAGCAGAAAAAATTAATCAGATAAAATCTGAAGATTCTGCCATCACCAAGCAGGCTCAAACTTCTGTGTATCCTTGTTACCAGCCTGCTGAGAACATAATCACCACCCATAGTCTTGGCTGTATTGGTAGCATAAAAGTTGAGTTGTGCAGTGGAGCCAATGGCCCCATACTTGCTGCTGACCTGCAGTTTTCTTATTTTAATATTTTTTTTTGTTTTTTCACATAGAGGAATTTTACATAATTATGTTAAAAGCATGGTATTGAGGCTGCAAGACCAACCTCTCAAATGGCAAGAAAAGTCTCATTTAGTGCCAGGAGTTGACCTAATTGCATGGATGGTCTTACTCAAGAGGTACATGCCTTCATGTGGGTCTAGGATGGAGTGTCCCTACTGCCTCTTTCCTTCCCACAGCTGAGCCCTGAATCTCCTTAGTCCATTCAATGTACTGCAGAGTGTCTGAGAGAAGATTCTACACATCGTCATGCCCTGTCCAAGTGTGCAATGTAGGGCTACTGGCTGGAAGAACCCACTAGTTTTCCAGACAGAAAGTCCCCTCAAAATCCCTTCTCCTAATCACCTGTCCAAGAAATACTCCATACCAGAAAGAAGAAGTCATCCAGCCACCTTCCAAGATACTGTTTTTCTATCTTCCCAATCCAAGGGTCTTGGTAAGATTGATGAGTTGCAGTGTAATAAATACTTTCCGTTGCAGTGTTCACCAGGGCAAAAGGGATACAGAGCCACTAGAGTAGAAACAGAAACAGTTAATCATTTCCCTAGGATACTTGCTCTTGAATAATCTATTCAGATATTGAAATTAAGGTACATGTAGAACATAAAGTTACATAAGATTAAACCTGGACTAAGAGTCTTCCTTTCTTCCCCTTCCTTATCCCAAATCTACATGCTTCTGGGTCATCTTCAAAAAAATGATTCTGCAATTCAGGTCGATTGGTGGTGTCAGTAGACAGATTTCTCTCTTTTCTATCCAAGATTGCTCTGGCCAAGTTCTGCAGACCTTACTTGTGAGCATCTGTGCTCACCCAGCAAGGCCAATACCTTGTGTGATCACTGTCTGAAATGCATAAGGACTATAAAGATGTTTCAGAAAACCCATTAATCTGAAGAGGAACTGTAGGGCTGGTATTGGTGGAGTTATTTCTGGTCTGAGACATATGGAAAATAAGAGCAGGATTTTGTCCCTTAGTTAGGAATCATGTAACAAAGAAATGCACAGGACTTGCCAGGCTGAGGGTAATGAAAACCAGCTGGATGACATCTGTGTACGCAACAGAGTAGAGGCCTCCCAGCAGAGTGTAGACTATGACAATGCATGCTGAGATGATGATAGCCAAAGAGCCTTCAATGTCCAAGATGACCCTCATTGTTGCTCCTGCAGACAAGAACAGTGGTCAAGTGTTTTAAGACAAGATTTCATATGTGCAGAATACAGAGTTAAAAAAGATATGTTATTCCTTTGATGCCAACACACCATACTGCATGAGAAGCATGTGGTCTGCAGCGAGACAGCAGAGTGAGGGCTCAGGAGGGCCCTTGCTCCCTTTCTGCTCCTGCTGCTACCTTGCTGTGTGGCCTTTGCCAAGGCACTTTGCCTTTTTACATTTGATTTTCCACAGGCAAGATGAAGATACTAACTCATATTGCTAGACCTCTCTATTATAATACCATGAATATATACTACTGACATTTCTTTTAAACCTAAAAGCATATTTTCCACAAATTATTTCCTCATTGCTCCGCTTGTCTACCTGTGTTCCTTGCACTAAAGGAGAAATGAAGCACAATTTTCCACAGCTTAGTCCAACACAATCCCCAAATGTGTATTATACTGTAATAGTTGTGCCATGTGTCTTTTAACAAATATCACAGCAAAGTAGATATTTACCCAGGGATGCCAGGATAGCTGCAAACCAGAACACCTCTCCTAGCAGTGGTGGAATAAAGAGTAAGCTTCCCATCATATTCCCATAAGCTTCTTGGAGGGGATCCATCACTGTCATGTAATTCTTGGATCTCATTGGATTTACAAAGAAGAAACCACCTATCGGACGTAAAGACATTCTGGTAGAATTTTGCATTTATTCTATTCCAGAAAAAAAAAAAAGGAAGAATATTATGGCATTTGTGTATCAGACCTGTACAGTGAGTGTGGAATTTGTACATAATGGACCCTAGAGAATGATGCAGCCAAACAGGCACCGGGGACTCAATTCACTTGCCTAAATGTGGGGTTTCATCCACCTGAGAGGTCCCACATTATAAAGGACATCTGCTTATAGCTAACAGATATGACCCTCCACTGTTGACAGACCTGCAGCTTTCTGGAGTGGCTACTGGAGGCCAGCTAAGACCCCTTAAATGGCATGAGATAGCTTTGTGACTGTAACAGTAACTTAGCTCAGAGGACACATACATATAGTCTCCTCTCCATCTCTAATGACCTACCAACCTGAGACACAAAGTTTTCTGAAATGATTCCTGTGGAAAATGTCAGTAGGCAGAGTGAGGCATTGAAGACCCATATTTGGCTAAAAAAGAGACAAACTTTTGTCCTTGATCATGTGATGCAACCTGCTGATATATGTTCCTTTTCTGGTTATATTTTCATTTTGGTGGCTTCATTGTCATTTCCCATAACCATACTGTTTTCATCTGCACATTGAACTGAGTCCCATCCACCTTCATGTAAATATTAGACTTCAGATGTGCAGCTCTCTCATTAAAACCAAAGAATACGTATTGTGCCTAACCTTGAAGTCAACAGGGCTGCTTGTCTGGGCACTACTAACCTGAGTAAAGATTGCAGGATCAGACCTGCACTCCCCAATTTCATTAGTAAGAATTACTCACATAAGAAATGCTGGCAGTATATTTCCAAGCCTGATTCATATTCACGTCAGTTGGACTCTTTTCTTTCACTTGAGAATAAAGGTTATTCTTCTTTTAGCAAGTCCTGTGCAAGGTCTGCACAGGTTTCCTTGCTTTAATCATCCTGTGTCCCTAGAGAGTTACAGTATAACTCCGTGTGGACTGCAGGAAAATTTGGTCTTGGCAAGACAGCTGAACCTCAGCGTGAGTCCAATAATTCTTGGAGTTAGAAATGGCGACTTAGGTGTAGGACACTGCCAACTTAGCTTAATTTCAACAAAGTAGTGACTGGCTGTAAAGTGGGATAAGCTGGATACACCACATCCTGAAATGAGACAATTCCCACTACTCGGAAGAATGCGTTTTAGTGGAAAAATTAAGATGAAAAAAGTAAAATGATACCAATAGTCTCAACAGTCTGTGAATAAGAGCTCATGATAAGAAAATAATATGCACATAGCCACATGCTTCTAGAGTTCTCAGATAAGATTTTTGTCTTATTAATTGCTCCAAGCAGGCAAAACTCTACACTTTATAGAGTGTAGAGTTACAGTATAGTATAATTTATATATTATATATAGTATATATTATAATTTATATATTATATATATTATACTGAAGTATAATTTACTATACTTCAGTTTAGAGGACAGCGTTATAAATGCTTATTCTGGATCTATTGGAGACTGAATAATAGTCTCCAATTATCACCTCTAAATCACCTCTAAAATGTATCCTATGCTCTTATGTATCTTAATATATTCATATGATATTTTTTTTTAAAGCTTATGAGTTCTGATTACATGAATTATTTACCAATAACAAGGGACAAGGCAAATCCCACAGGTGCCTGGACCCACAATAGTCCTTTTGAAGGCAGGTAGACAATTTCAGCCGTGCCATTGATATATGCTCCTCCAACCCAGGTAGCTGTAAACATAAAAGATGGAAATGTAAGAATTACAGTACATATTTTCAGCTAGTTTTGTAGAACACACTGAGAGCTTGTAAATGTTTTTTCTCATCCAAATATTTAATCACACTTTTATTTTCTTTACAATGTTCTCTCCCATAGTGAGATGTGCTGCTGAGTACAAATAACAGTATTAGAATCTCAGCCTAAATGATTTCCCAGGTTCAAGAATTAATATTTGTTTGTGCATGGAAAATCTCAAAGTTTAGACACTTAGAGGTAATTTACTCATTTTTAACTTCATTTTTCTCAGCAGAATGCTCTTTCTAGAGCATACAGAATTGTCTTTGTTATTCTGCTGTGACTAATACAGCATCCTTCAAGAGCATCATTTACACTAGGAAAATTATTTAAGAAAATAGATGTTAGGAAAAGAAATGCAAGCAGACATTGCAGTCAGAATACAAACCTACAACCAGGTACTGCCAGGCATACACCACATGGGGAAGTTTCACAGAATCATTCTGCAATTCTGTAGAGAAGTCTTCCCAAAAATACTGGGCAGGGAAGCAAATTTCAGATGAAGCCAGGCAGCAAGGGGAGAAAAAAGAAGCAGAGGACAGCAGTCAGGGGGGAAACATTTTCTCTTCAGGAGAGAGCTCAATGCTGTCCATGAGAAGCAATTTATTCCACACAGAACGGGATTGTTCCAGGATTAAAATTCTTATGTTATGCTGGATAACAGAAACTGGTTCAAGATTAAGACCACAGTTCTCCTTAATGAAAATCGTCATATTCTTCGGTCACTCTTAAATTAAACTCTTTTACTCTTAACTAAACTCTTAAATTAATGTCTTTAATATAAAAGAATCTACATAAACATTAGGTTCTACTCAGTGTGAAGAGGTTTGGAAGAATCCATCCCAAAATGATTCATGAAACCATACTCCTTTAAAGCCACACTTAGGTAAAATCAGCCCTGACATTAAAGGAGTTCACCTGCTTTGAAAGAAATGTCCCCCAGATCTATGTAATGCATATGTTTTAAGAAGAATATTTAAAAGTCTTTTAAGAAAACTTACCTGTTGCAGTAAACAATCCAATAAAAACATTTATATTCCTGCCTCCAACCATGGCCATTTCAGTTGGGTTTCTGTTCTGCTGGTCCTTTTTACTTTTCCAAGAAGCCCATATTCCAGTAGCTAAAGTTAAGGTAAAAAACACACTCAAAGATATTAAGCCTGGCATATTTAGAGCCATTTTATGTTGCTTAATTTAGATCACAGGGAGGAATAATGGATTGATGAGACTGTTCTTTGGTTGACTCCACAATGGTAAAAAAAATAGCAAAGAGAAAAACCCGAGAAAAAATAGTGCTGCCTTGTAAAGAAATTGCTAAGTATTGGTTTACTGTACTTTGCAAAGAAAGATGCAGTAAGAAACAGATCCAGAAACCTAAAAGTCTTGAGAACAGAATGTAAAATATCTGTTTTTGGAGGACTACTGGCAATTCTTCAGTCTTTCTCCTTCTTTAGATGATATCCAGTCTTATTTTTCTGGGGAGCAGAGCTTAAGAGGGTAGGAAATAGTGTTGATAGGGGCAACGGAGCACTGATGTGAGGGGTAATACTATCTTGGCTTAGAGGAGGGGAAAAGTTATATTTTGTCTAATATGCAATGCTATGAAAACAATCCATATTTATCTAGGTTCTAGGCACAAGGCTAATGCAGAAGATGGGGCTAAGAATTTGTCTGTTCAAAGTTGACTGAACTAAACCCACAATAATTATCAAAATAAACCTAGGAAAGAGTGTAAGAAGATTTGTCACTGACCAGCTGAAGTAGCTGATATTCAAAGCAAGTGCCTCAGTGCTTTGCTGCTGGAAACAGGCAGGAGAGCAGGGTGGTCTTAGGATCTTCAATAAAACTAAAGGAAAGATAGGGAGTTTTCTTTAACTTCTTCATGAAGCTCCCATTAAACAGACATAATTCTGAGAAAAACTCATATATGCATTACGGAATGAAGTTGGTTACATTTGTTGTAGAGTTGCCATACCATTATCTCTTTACTTGCCTTGTGAATCTTTTTCATCTGTATGATTCTTCATAACTAATTCTATGTAAAACCAGACCTATTTAGGACACTTGTTTGGCTTTCCTGCGTGCTTGTGTTCATCTGTGGAGTGGGTAAATTCTTTCCACATGGAAATCACAGATTTCTTCATTGCAGATGCACTCTGAGCAGGAGTTTGAAAGCTTGCATCTTTGGGGAGGTTTTCTGCCGTGTGCCATCTCCTGCAGACAGACAGGAGTAGCTGTGTATGGAAATGGCAGTGACACAGGCTGAGCATGTCCCATGGGCAGGACACGGTAGGGACACAGGTGTACACGGGTGGTGGATGTGGGAAGAAGGCAGGAGAAGTACAGGAACGCCACGTTTTCTGTGACACCTCTCTGTACAAGAGCAAATAAGGTTTTTGCTAACTTTTGCAGTGATCTGTTAGGAAGTCCCTAAAAGTCATATTTTAAAAAAAGTGAAAATCAAAAAGATGAAAAAGCCTGACAGCCACATGATTTTTTATCCTGCCTTAGAAGAAAAATTCCTTTATATTTACATTCAAATATTTTGACTGAGGGGTTTTAACTTTGACCCAATATTTATGTACAAAAGGGACACTGTGCAATTTTAAGGCACATTTTCTGGGTGGTAATTAGAAACACTCCCTTCCACTTTAATTGCACAAGGTTGTTGAAACTGAAGCTGTCGCTGGCAATGGAGACACTGGTTTCTCTGGGCTGTCTTCTTTGCTCAAGATGGGATGTTTCAATAGCCTTTAAAACACTATTTACATACAGGCACAAACTAAGCTTTTTTTTTAATATGCAAAACATTTTGCAGCATGTTTCTGAGGCAGGAACAGAGTGGGGTTGAAGGTGCATGTGGCTGAAGGTGCACAGGGTCTCAGCCCACCCTGCAGCCAGGCATTCCTGTGAGGAAATATCTGGCATTACATTCTTCACATGGGGGCCAGCTAAATTCAGCATCTCCAAAGCAAGATTTGAATTTGTTCTTTGACATCTGCACAGAAAGTCTGGATTGACCTTGCTGGAAATTTCATTTAAAGACACAGAAGGGTAGAGGGCAGATGTGGTAGGACAAAATGTAAGTGAAATCTTTACACCTTTCATCTGAAGCTGTAGTGTCTTTGCTGACACACAGTGCATGGAAGAAGGTTGTAAAAGCATGAGAAGACTGATTCCTCACTGGCTGTGGTGTTGTGCTCTTTTGACACAAGATGACTCTCAGCAAATGCATCTATTTTACCCCTAAAAAAGAAATCTCACTAAGGGAGGGATCTCTGAGGTGGACTTCCAGCTCACGATGGAGGGCTGCAGCTTTGGAGGTCAGCTGCTGCACTGCTCACTCCAGGCTTTCTGTGTAGTCCGTGGGGAGAAATATACAATTTTAGGATGTGATTCACTGACCTATTTTAGGTCCTCTGAGGCAGGACAAGGTGAAGGCAGATCTCAGTCTGCTGGGCTCAGGGATGCTTTTCGGAGTGGCGTCACTACTCGGAGATGTTTCAGGGCTTGATTTGGCTGCTCACATTGAGAGCGATGGTGCCAAATGAGATGCTCTAAAGCCTCTCAGATGTCCACATGGGCAAGTGGATGTTATGTGTCCCCTGTGGGAGACACATACCCTTCTGGAGCAGCATCCAGGGTGTTCTGGTGTATCTCCAATGGTTCTGAGAATCTACTTGGAGCATACTCAGGGGAGCTCTTACTCTCTCCTTATCACTTGACCTTGATGGAACAGATTCTGACATGGGTGGCTGATAAAAATAGAGGAGTGCCTGGAAGAAAGTGAGGAAAGTGTGTACCAGGGAAGCTTTCTACTCATGGTGGAAATGATCTATGTTGTAATGAGCACTTACAGCTACTCAGCTTTGAAGCCGCCTGACATGAAGAATTAAAGATGGACAAAACAGTGGCCTCTGTGCCTAAGATAAAGCCCTTTCCCTGCCTTCCTGTGTTAAATGTACTACAATGACGAGCTTTAGGTGGCCCTCTGTGGTCCAGGGACTCAGAAGGAAAGGGACACTGTGGTGTGAGAGAGGTCCCACAAGGAAGGGCATTTCTGAAGGGTGGCTGTCCCCTGTCACTGCTCTGGAAATGGACAAGCCCAAAGACCTGGTGCTCTGTAGGAAATGAAAGAAAGTACCCTGAAAATCTGGAAAGTTTTTTGTTTGTTTGTGGGTTGATTGGGTTTTTTTTATTTTCTTTGGTGTTTTTTTAAGTTTTTTTGCAAAGGAGTGGTTGCCTATGTGTGCCTCCTCCCTGGGAGGAGAGACACAGGGCTGAGAATGGAGCAGCAGAGCAGAGTCTGTGGCACAGCGGGTCTGTAGGGACCAACCTTTCACTGGTTTGCTTTGCTTTGTGGGCCAAGAAAAACACAGCTCTTGGCCTGAGGCATCTGAGCCATTTGCATCAAAATGATCTGGCAGTTCCTCTTGAAATGAGATGGTATGAACTAGTCTGTGGTTTCCAACTCAGGTATTTGAATCATGTCCGTGATCCTGGCAACTGAAACACTGTGCTATTGGTCTCCAAACATTTACAATTTTTCAGATGGCGTCCTGGGTCTGAAGTTTTATTCCTATCCTAAGTCAACCCCAGGTACATTTTTTCTCTTCCAACCAACACAGACTTGCATGTGTTTCAACTCCTGCATGAGTTTCAAATGCAGAAGGGAGAGGGATAATTTGATTAGAAAGTAACACATTTTTGTTCCTGGTGTGAGAGCTGGCGTGGTGAGACTGCACAATGAGTGTTAAGTATAGAAATTAAACAGATATTTTGTTATTATGATTGTGTGAGTTTTTGACTATTAGTTATTTAAGATAGATATAGAGAAGGCAGACTGATAGGGAGGTAGGTAGGTAAATACATAGAAGATAAATAGTGATAAAGGATTAAGAGAGACAAAAGATTAAGAATATACAGAAGAATGTATATATAAAGAATAGATAGAAGAATGTTATGAGTTCCTTAGTTTTACTACATTTTCCATGTCTATATAGAACACTTCAGAGACAAAATGCCTTTTCCTTTGTTAAGAGATTTCCCTGAAATAATTCTTTCCATTTTGGAAAAAAACCCCAAGCCCACTTAAAATCTGTAGTAATCCCAGTTCTGAAACATTGTATTTTACGATTATTCAGAGTCAAGCCAACTCTCTGTCCAACTCAAAATTATCATTATTATTATTATTATTAGCATTATGTAGATTTTTTTTTTGAGGCCTTGCCAGTAGAAAAGTCGGAGTTTGCTGGTCTCCCTGAAGTGTGAGGAGCTGCCCCTGTTGCAATGTGCCATCTGGCTCTGGTGACACTTCTGAGAGATCAGGCTTTGACTCATCTAAATGGTGATTTGCAGGATCTGAAAAGCCATGATCTGAAATGATTTCACGTAATTTTAGACACCTTTATGTATCTTAGCTAAATGAACTTTTAGCACCATTGTGCTAGCAAGAGACAGGTGATTGCTTTGGTCACCCACACCTCTGCATTGCTGGATTCAGCTGAGATACTTGGGTCTCTAGATGTCTGTGAGTGGCTCTCAGCTGTGACAGAGGACATGTGGAAGACCCTTGCTGTCATGAGTGGCTGAGTGGGGTGCTTTGCTGCACTTCAGATGGCATCAGATGCTCCTGTCTAGGGTGGACAACTGAATCTGGCTCAGAGGGGCAATGCCTCCCACCTGCCTTGGACAACTTTCTCATGGTGTTCTGAGGGAAACTTACCTCTCTCCATGGACTATGTGGCTCTTTTTCAGTGATCCAGGTTGGATGAGATGAGTTTAACTCGACTTTCTGAGTTAGTCCATCTCTCTTCCTACTGGAGCTAGTTTGAAGTCACAAGTCCTTTAGGTCACACAAATCAAGCCAGAAAGCAACTTCAGAATAACAATATTTAATATTTACATATATTGATGAGATCATGGTTGCTCAGTTGGCAGAACAGAGGGTGTCCCTGTAAGCACACAGACGTGACACTAAACACCCCAGGGCAGGACAGCTTGGAAGAAGAAGATGGCAGCATCTGTGCTTTTTACTTCCCCGTGCTGGAGGTAGTATGTGCCAGTAGGGACTTCTCCCTCTCCTGGTGCTGGGAAAGCCCAAACTGGCTTTATCACAGAGATGGGAGTCAGGGAGACAAAACTAAAGAATGAGGGCAGGGCTGATATTTAGGGACCGTGAAGAGCTCATAGAACCCCTCTGCTGATGGAATCTCTATCCACCTGACTACATGACAAATATCCTTACTTCTAGCTGCCTCCTTGATCCGTTTATAAACTGTTGGCTTTATTTTGATGGCTGCCATATGTGATAGCACTGCCCAGACTTCATTGCTGACCATGAACATGAGTTTTTAAGCCACCTGGCAGGTTTGGATGCACCTGGTCATGATTGGGAACCTCAACACATCTTAAGCTTTTTATTTATGGAACGTACTATTAAGTTTTATGTGGCAAATTTCCTGCTTCTAAGGGTGAAGGTATGCTCCAAGGAGCTCCTCTTTTTGGCCCTTGACATTTTCTTCCTCATTTTGCATGAAGGGGTGTGTGCTGCATTAGAGGACAGCACAAACAGCCATATGTATCTGCAATGACTGTGTTCAAATAACTTGCTCTCATTTTACAATACAGAAATACAAACAACTTTTGACTGAGAAAACATAAATGTCTCTCTCTGAAAAATAGACTCCGAGTGCTTCAGCTTCTCTTAGCTGTGTACATGCGTTTAGGATGGATAAAGATCATCCTACAGTTTGGCTGACTCAGGGAAGTCAGCGGCATTTCCAAGAATTAACCTTTGAGGGAGTTGCTGAAATGATGGGGTTTCTGAAATTTGCTAGTCATGGACTCTAGCATCAAGGGCTTGATCCTGAGCGATGATGGAGAATTGCACAATTCCTGGTTGGGATTACTATTGCTGTAACACTAAAACTGATGCAATTTGTTGCCTTTTTAGATTGTATCTCTTATTTGTTACTAAACTGCATATAATCATTACCTTTATCAATTTAATGTTTATCTTTAGCAGTTAATTACTTTGCCCACGTGATCTATTCAAGAACAGACCCACAGACCTGTGAGGAAATTAGTAAAATTTCTATGCAGTTTTGCGAGGGCAAAATTGGTAGTGAGGTTCTCCACCATTCTGTTAAACTGGACAATTCTAAACTCTTGCTCCAAACCCTACTGTCTATATTGACCCAAATGCCTCTCCAGGGCTACCACATCTCTCAGATGCTCCTGAAGAACTGATTTGGTGGTGCACTGGATTTTGTCAAACATGAAAGCAAGCTACCAGATGGGCACAAGGAAATTTGGCTCCAGGGTGACTGAAGGAGGCTGAAAACCTTGGGCTTCAGTTGTCTCTGCAGTGCTGCAAATGCCACTTGATGTATTCTCTGGGCATCCTAATTTAAATCTGGAAGTTCCAGGCAAGCATGTTAAAAGGAACAAACAGGTAAGCTCATGGTGGGATTTTCTGGGGATGGGAAGTTATTTACATTCAGCCAGAGAGTGCCTGCTTCCTGAAGCTGATCAGTTTTGGATGTCCCAGCCCTGGAAATGTTCAAGGCCAGGCTGGATGGGGCTTTGAGCAACCTGGTCTAGTGGGGAGGTGTCTCTGCCCATGGCAGGGGGGTTAGAACTCCATGATCTTTAAGGTCCCTTCCAACCTAAGCCATTCCATGATTCTATAAAATGTATACATTAACAATGGTTCAGTTTCCCATACACACAACAGGGTGAGTGGTGAGCTTTTATCTGGGAACTGTCGTGTTTTATGCACCAGTTCAGCAGGCAGGACCAGGCAGGTCAGTGTTTTTGCCAGTACCTGAGATTTAGCAGGTATATTCAGAGAGATGAAAATTTGGACTTTCAGGTCTGAATGATCTAGCCCCTTTCCACCCTGACTTCTTTATCAAAAATTCATTTTGCCCCATGAAGCTCCTGAACATTTTGGGTTTTCTTTGCCACCCCCCCATAAATACAGCACATATTGCACTATCCTTATTGTGTGTCAATTGGCAACTTGGGGCTTGTCCTGGCATTCTCTGTAGGTCATTCACATTCCAGAAATATTTGTCTGAAAGGCAATGAATGAAAGATGATTAATTAATATCCCAAGAGGATATCGGACTTACTGCAAGCATCTTGTAAACTGAAAATAAACAGTGAATGGGAAGCAGTGGTGATAAAAAAGACTTGAAAGTGGTTTTCTCCCATTTTGTAAAATGACATTTTTTACTACTGTTTTCCAATTAAAAGCATCTCTACTTCTCAACTCTCTCACATACAAATGCTGAGGAGTTATTACACATTATCAAAAAGGCTTCTTGAATAGGAACACAGCCACGGAAGTGAGTACATTGATACATCACATTGCTCCACTGTTTTGAAGTGTCTGAGGATGGAGTTAACCCCTGAGTATGATGTGAGAGAGAGAGAGACAGTGTGCAAATGCCTCTGTAGGGCCTCAGCTCTTCAGAGGAGCTTGTTCAGGGGCTGTGCAGATCTCCCTGATCATCTGCCATTACCAGAGCTTGAAAAAAAGTAAAAATGGTAAGAACGTAAAGCACCCTGATATCTTCTACTGCATACCAACCTTTCTTTTCCTCATACATGTGCCACATATGAAGCCGGTAAGTCCATTGATGACTTGAATAAAACAAAGAATAGCTTCAATCACACCGATGGTCAGCAGAATAGAGAAGAGGACAATATTCCAAAGGATGATGTTTTCAGGTTCTTTGCAAATGCTCCATGTTGTCTGGTTGAACAAGTAATTGTCTCTGTGATAGAGAAAAATAATTGGCAACTTATTAGGAAGTAAAAATTTGAGAATGCTTTCCATATTACATTTCCTGAACTTGTTTTCCCAATGTAAAGTAAATCTTATATTCTACTATAATTACTAAAACCTCTTGATTCTCTTCAGAACTCCCTGAAATGCAGAGATGAAATTGATGACTAGGGAAGAGACCTGCATCTGTACTTGGTTGCATGCACAACAATCTCCCTTTTGTTTTATGGCCGTGCTAGTAACTAAAGAAAAGTTCCCAAATGGTCTAAAATGTGTCTCCATCACTGCTGCAGCATCTCAGTCCAGCCCATCCATTGTCTGTAGCTCTGGCTTGAAGTGCATGGTCGTCAAACTTAGCTTTAAAGATCCAGAGAAGATTTTTGGTTTGCTCTTCATAAGTAGGTAAACTCATGATGATTTAACAGATTAATGTGGCATAATTATCAAACATTTCCTTTTGATTCCAATGGGAATCACAGCTCCTCAGCCTTTTGAAAGCATCGTGTAACCTGCACAAGGGGCTGCTGACATGCACAACAGAAGCAGCTCAGGCAGTTTGCCCAAAGATGATTCCTTGGTCACAGAGATGACCAGCTGGAACTTGCCACTCAGAGAAATGTGAATTTTGGTATAGACAGGGTGGACCATGAGTTCACTTTGGAAAAATCCAAATTTGCTATAAAAAGATGGGGGGAGGGAGGGAGGAGAGGGGGCGCAATTAGGGAAACAAAAGTTAGAGGAGCCTGTAAGTCATACTCACTCCAGAGTGTCATTCCTGAAAGGGTAGAGGTATTCTCCATCACCTGTGTCGCACAGAGGTCCCCCAATCAGCCCCAGTGAGGAGATGACAACACAATACGCTCCTCCCGCGAATCCCATCACAGACAGGACCACTGACAGCAGCATCTGGAAGGGAAGAGACCTTCAACACCAAATGAACAGAGGCTTGAATAGCATGGAAAGCTTACACTGAATGGGAAGGAATTATCTTTATCTGTTTCTTACTATATGTTGAAAATTACATTAATAGTATGATATTTGTGGGATCAAAAAATAACTAGACTTTTTCTGACTGATGTGGCTATCCTAGATGTTAAGGGATTTCAAACTTTATTTGTTTTGTTTTTAAAAGCAGTTAAGCTCAGAGCTTTACTTATTCAATCTTATACTCAACCCATCAATTATGAAAAGTCTGGTGGGTCTTTCAAAAAGCCAGTATGAAGCCAGTACTGGCTTGATGTCATCCATAACGTGCTTTGGCATTTCCAGCTCTTCACCAAAAGCACCTTTCTCAGCCCTTGTACCAAGAGAAACTAGCAAGTAACTACCAAACCAGCTATGAAAGCAACAGAAAGATGCATTAGTTGTTTTTGCTAATTGATGAGGAATGCAAAAGAGTCTTTCTTATTGCTGCTTTCCTTAATTTTGCAACAGGTTTGACATGTGGTTACCACTGCTTGTGTTGAGAAATCTAATTGTGTTGCGTGTGGCAACGAACCAGTGGTGTCTCTGAATTATATGTAATGCACCTGTACGTTTTACCTCAGCCAGAGTTACCTGCAGAAACGTTACCTTTACAATGTTTTGGGGTAGTTTTCTATTAATGGATGGGATGTATCTGGTTGCTGTTTCTATACAGAAACAACAATCTCAGGTGGGTGCTGCTAGTGATGTATCTGGGACAGGCTTCCCACTAGTCCTGTTAAGAGTCCTTGCCTGTAGTTGCACACAACTCTGCCAAGAAGAAGAGAGAAGAAACTCTGGAGCAGACTGCCAGAGCCAGGGGAAGACCGGGACTGGGGGCAAGGCAGCAAGGCTGCCTTGGAGTCAGGGCAGAGGCATGGCTGAGGAAGCACATGGGAAACATTCCTGCCCATGACTTGGGTCTGAAGCCAAATACCTCAGGCCTCACATTTTCCTGTTGCCGGCAAATACCAGTGAACTCTAATAGCCCACAAGGAAGGTAGAAACCTTCCTCTGATGCCAGCCAGTCTGCAGAGCGCTGCACTACAGGGTCAAATGGAAATACCCACCATCCATACTGCAGATTGGTGACATAATCTTGAAAACTATTCGCTATCTAAACCTGCCCAAGCCAGTGAATGCAGTTTCCAACTTGCTAGCAGATGACATTACTGCTTTCTGTACAATCTTGCGTGCTGTCAATGCGTGAATCAACTAATTTTGTGTGTCCCTTTACCTCTAAAGCAACTCTTGAGTTAGAAGTTGCTGGGATTTCTCATGAGATTTATTTAATCACAACTGATTAATAACTCTGTCCTTTTTTTTTTTTTTGCAAAGCTCGACACACTTTTGTCTTTATCTGCATGTTGTCTGAGTTCCCTCTTAGCAGAGCTTCATTGTCAGCAAAATGCAGGTCATTTACTATATTGTCCAGACCAAAGCAGCTCTGGGTTGTAGCTGATGCACTGTCTCCCATAATAGGATCACCAGCCATGCCTCGCAGTGATGGTGAGTGGCTGATACTCTGTCTGGATCTCCTGCCTACGCTGAACCACTTCTCCCCACCTGTTTTCTCATTTACTTCAACTATTCAATCTGCGTCTTGGTTGAAGGATCTTAATTAAGCAAATGATTAGGTTTAGCACAGCTTACCAGTATGAGCCATCCCAAAGACAATTATGATAGAAAGAGTCAAATGGCCTTTTGCTGCTTCTGTTTTCTGACAATGGTTAGTGCTAGTCCTAGTACAGTGGTATCTTTGATGGCTATTCTTTGGCATGTGATTTTTCTCATTGATATCTGGTGGCTGTATGGATAACTTCATCTCATCCATTTCCTTTACTGTGCACATGATTATATAGACAAATAGTGCTTGCCACTGAAAGGGGAGTCTGAAGTTGCTGTAGCTGTTAGATTGGCTCTCCTGGTCATTTTATAGACACACAGTGCCATTTCCCCATTATATCTACTCTTCTGGAATGTTTTCTGGAAGCTTGTCCCATATTCTATGGAAATCCAACAATTTCATTAACTATTACATCATCTCAATCTTTCAGCATTTTCCCTAGCCATACCATCTTCATTTATCTATGCTGCAAGACATGGATGCTTTCTAAATCTGTTACTTTCCAAAATCATTACTCCATACTACAAGGATAAGGAGCCATCTGGGTATGTTTGCAGGCAATGATTTGAAATGGATTAATGAAAAAACTTACTCAATGCAGCACATAATGACTGTGAACTGAAGAACTCAATAAGGTGAATGAAAGGATGAGAAAGTTAGTAATTGTTATTACTGTTGTTCATACTTCAGCAGAGTGTAAAGGCTGTGATGAAGTCTGAAATTATTACACCAGGGATTGCACAAAATAAAATAGGACAGAGGACAGAGTCCCTGCCCTGAGGAAAATAGCTATGTTCTGATTGAATAATAATGCTGAACAGTAGTAGTTCTTTAACCTTTTTTTTTATCTCCTATGAAAAACGATGCTATGTATTTAGTGTAAATTATAGTTCTATAACTAAGGTCCCCAAAGCAAAAAGGTGACAAAACTAGCCTTTGAATCACATAGGCTCCTGAGTAGCTCCAGTGTGAGCTATTTCTCTGCTAGTAGATTAAAGTTGGCGGACAAGCCACCAAAAGCTGAAGACATGGCATCAGGTCCACCCAAATCCGCCTCACAAGAAGGTCTGGCACCTTGGTAGCCACAGCCATCATGCATGTTTGAATCAGTCCCAAGGTTCTTCTGCTTTCCAGTGCCTGGTGATTCACACCATACCCTGCCTTTGGGTATACAGCCCACATTCAGGGTGTCTGAGCAAGCCTGCTGTGGATGTCTCTGCATTTCCTCCTGCTCTCCCCAAAGTAAAGTTTCACTGAGGTTTCTTCTCCTAAAGAAACACATCATTGGTCTTCAGGTCTCCCTGAAGTACTCACCTCTTTCTGCATACTTGGAAATCACTCTTCCCCAGGGACTGTTCTGGGAGAAATGGTTGTTTTTAATGCCATTCATAGCCGCTTGCTCTTTACTCGTGTCTCCATCTCACCTCTACATAGAGCCATTCTTTTTAAACTGTAGGGTGGCTTGCAGAGCTGCACTCCTTTCCACCTCAAAGAGGTGAGCAATTCCCACAGTCCCAGATGATTGCATTTTCACAGATATTCTGTCCTCACTGAGCCTCTTCTCTAGTTTGGTTTGAGTAGCTTCATCACCTGGTCATCAGCTCATAATCAAATAGCACATAATCAAACTACTTTCCCAACAATGTCTATTGTATTTCTCTGTAACAGCAAATGAAGAAGAGGAGGAACACTTTGTAGGTAACCAATCAGAGATGGGAAGGTGCAGACAGGACACCTAGCACCCATGTGATGCTGCTAGGAATAGCTCAGACAGTGAAAGGGTGGTGAAGGAGAGCAGAAGAGCATGGTGGATACCAGATGGCACTGTGCTACCACCTGCGTCATCAGGCTGGGGGAGTGAACTCAGCCAGCCTGGGGAAGTTTGACTCTTGGTTCTGTAATATTTAGTGCTGGGATGGAGGACGGAGAAAGGAGACCTGAGAAGTCATGTGAACTGAGCCCAGTTCAGCTGGATTTCCCCTCGTGACTTGCCCTGTTCAGCCGAGTGTGGGAACACCCACAGTACAGCAGTTTTTCACCACTTCTTTCTACGTTGCTCAAAACCAGGAGAAGCAGTTGGCTCAGGCACTGGGGTCAGGGTGCCCAGGTTCATGTCCCAGCTCTGCAACTGGCTTTTACTTGGCCATCATTAGCAAATCCTCCTTGCTGTGCTTTGTGGCATTTGGTAATGACATGTCCCTTGGGATGTACTTGCTGACATCCCAATGAAGAATGTTATTTTGATATTATGAAAAAAGAGTTAACTTTAGCAAAACAACTTGAAAAAGTAAAGGTCTTCTCTTGAATCAAACTAAAAGTTAATTGAAGAGTACAGAAGAGATACCCTTTATTGTATGGAATCTCTCATTCCAGGCTGCTTCTGGGAAGCACACAGACTAAAAACATATTTCTAAGTCAGTTTATCCTCTTCTGGGGGATTAATGGAGATCCCTGTATAACATGTTCTTTTATAATATTCTTAATTATAAAGAGAAAAAAATATCTCTGGTCTTTCTCTGAATGACAGAGAGACAAAATTGCATTTTCACCTTTCACGTGCATAACGTGTGCTACGGGTCAAAGCCTTCCATATGGACCAGCATCCAGGAAGCAGCTCTGGCTCCTCAGTGCCAGCAGCAGCAGCTCAGGTTTTTAGCATGGACCTGCAAAGTAGGAGACTATCTGCCCCTACGGAGGTAAGCAGGGCTGAACCTGTGGAAAAGCAAATTGCTATGGAAAAGTATGGAGGGAACAGACCAGGGGAAGCAGAAGGAGCAGGCAGCCATCTCAAACTTTAGGACTGCCTTGAGCAGGGGGAAGCTGGAGTCATGCTATACTTTATGTGAAGTAAGTAGCTTCATCCTTCTCTGCCCTAGGTGATGTGCTAAATATTCCAGCACCTGCCCTGGATGAGTGGGATTTTCCTGCTATCAGTGGCTGCAATATCATAAGATTCCTGTTGGCTAACTGAGCTCTCAGCCCCAGCCCAGGGACGCTGTAGATCAAGCTCCTCTTCTGCGTTTCCCTGACATGGCTGTTGATGGTGGTGTGATGGTTTGTCACTGTACGTTTCCACCTGCTGAGCAGAGCTAATGGGCAAATCATATAGTGCCATTTCAACACATAAATATCCACTTACCCCACATCTGTTAGCGCAACATCCTGCTCCGCCTGCTCCCAGCATCATGAATGCTGGCAAAATAACCTGTGAGAAAAGCACAAGCTGAATTGGTACGCAGTACTTCTGCTGAGATTGTTTTATAAAGTCTAGGAGCTGGGATATCATGTTCACTATCATGGTCAAATACAGACCACCTTCTGCCTCTTCTCTGTGAGTTACACCTGCTTAGATGTTGGTCATTGCTGAAGAGCAACTTGGAAATCATAGAATCATCTGGGCCAGAAGGGACCTTCAAAGGTCATCTAGCCCAACCCCACTGCAGTCACAGGGACACTGTGACTAGACCAGGCTGCCCAGGGCCTCATTGAGCCTCATCTTGAATGTCTCCAGGGAAGGGGCCTCAACCACCTCCCTGGGCAACCTGTTCCAGTGCTCCACCACCCTCATACTAAAGAACTTATTCCTAATATCCAATCTAAATCTACTTTTCTTAGCATGGGATTAGAGCTAGAGCTGGCTGGCAAGTTTCTGCTACGGTAATTCGGATTGCTAAAGCTACACTGCTTCCTTTCAACAGGGTTTTGTTTTTTTTTCAGGAACAAACATGTCAGTTTTGACATAATAGAATTTCTGCTCAGAAAAGATGAGTCACTGGGGTAAGAATTATGTCAGTTTAAATCCTGTGAGCAACCTGCTCTAGACTATAATTAGGAAATCAGTCTTAAACTTCCTGAAACACATCTGACTTTGGGTCTTTGTGCTAAGCTTCTGGAAAACCTACAAAATGGGCTTCACTCAACAGGGAAATCCCAGTTCACATCATCTGCATGGTAATTATCAGGTGGAGCTGGACTGATAAAATGAAGTCAGTATCCATCTGTGTCTCAGGATATAATGCCACCTTACAGAGGCACTCTGGAAATTAAAAAAAAAAAAAAGAAAAAAAAAAAGGTGCATTTAGTTTGGTAGCTAGAGGACAAGAACGTTTTTGAGGGTCTATCTGTGCAGCCAGAACACTCCTGATGCCTTGCCTCTGCCCACCACTGTTTGTGTAGGCATCTCAAAGAGCAATGCAAGATAATGAGTATTTGAGAAAGTAGGAAATGGCACCCATAAAGTTAATGAGAGAACGAAAACTCTCCAAACAAAAAAAAGAAAAAAGGTAAAAGCTGTAAAAATAGCCTGACTAGATATCAGACAGATATTGTCCCATGCAGGACAGGAAGAGCAGGACATCCATGGTGAATGAAGCCCAGGGAATTTACATGTGTAGTGTGAATAACTCTGCTAGACTATGTAGGACAGGGTGTGAAACCTGCTTAGATTTGCAGGCCCTTAAACATTTTTCAAAGGATTTGCTCTCTGCTGCCTTTTATGCACACCCCAGAGGCAGCCTCCAGCATCTGCAGTGGTCGCTGGACCACAGCTAGAGGCTTGCAGGTATAGCCCGTGAAGGGTAAAAAGACATTCCTCTTCCTGGAAAGAAGTCAGCTCTTCAGTAAACACAGGTGGTTCCCAAGGCAGCCTCAGCCCCACTGTCTGGCACTCAGAAGGAAAGTTAATACCTCTGCCCATCAAGCCAACACTCCCTTTCCTGCAGGGCTGTCTTTCTTTTTTAGAGGTTTCCCATCTAAGCTGCAAACACCTTTGGGTCATTTATTAGCTTGGCTCAGGATGAAGGGTTTGCTTGGCAGCTTTCTTTTTTTTGCAGTACCTGATTATAAACACCTGCCTTTTGACAAAGGAATAAGAATTTGCTAGATTTGGCTATTGTCAGTAAAATGAAGGCTGTGTGTGAGCCATGGCTTAGACAGGCATTTCCCAGTGTTGCACACAGACTTCCCATCAGGAAAGACAGTATTATGATACATGGAGCTGGTCTTCCTCTCTTTACATCCCAAACTTTTGAAATAAGAAAACTGGAGAGGTTTTCACATCATAAAAATTTCCATTAGAGAAGCAGCAGAGGAGGAAAGGGTGAGGCTGGCAGCTCGGCCAAAGAGTATGCTGATGCTCTGACCTTCAGTCTACAGATGAAGTTTCCAGGTGGAGGTAGGTTTTCTGTCTCACAGAGCCAGGCCAGGCTGTTAGGAAGTTTCCCCCACAGTCTTGGCTCTGGAGACTGTTGTGGTCACAGGGAGATTCTCCAAGATTGGGCAACCTGTTAGTATGAGTTCCCTGAGTTTCCTTTGGGGAAAGCTAGATGCACAAGGGAACACATTGCACATTCCTCACTGTGGAGTCAGGACCAAGGCCAGTCATGGGGAATTCTTCCCCTTGCTTAACTTTCCAGGAGGCCTAGAAGCCAGTTTTCATTTTTCCATGCTTCCAGCACCCAGAAAATGGAGCTTTCTTTCCCCTTCTCTTCACCTGTGGGCATTTGTCATGCTGTTTTCTGGAAAACAGATACACTCAACAGCATTATTTGTGGATCAATAATTACTCCTAATGCCGTGTTTTGAAGGTCAATGCAAATTTTTCCTCCCTCCTCACTTGCTGTTCTCATTTTTGATGTATGCGGTGCTGGCCACAGGCAAGTCTGTGTGGAAGCCTTAAAAGAAAGCAAGTTTTCAATGAGCCTGTGATGCTCTCATGCCTAACATCTGCCTTTCCTTTCATTGAACGCCAATGACTCCTGGGCTTGCAGTGATACAAATTTTCCACAAGTCTCTCATGTAGTTCCATTTCTTCCTTTAGGCTTCCTTCCACAAACTCATGCTTACATTCAAGCTCAGTATGAGTAATAAGCCCAAGTGGTAGCTGGAAGAAGAAGCCGGCACGCTGCTAGTGGAGAACAATTTATGAATGATCTTATACCATGTTTCTGCTTTGAGAAATATGAGTCTGAACCACATCCATTGTAGCTTTCCCATAGACTTAAGTGGTAGCTACATCACAGCCTGACTGTGAATGAGATTTGCTTTTTTCTACGTTAATTACTCTTAAACATTTATTTTTTTGACGCTTAGGTAGCCAGCTCTTGCCAGTTTACCATCTGCCTAGGCTGTGTAATAGCCAGTTCTTGTCATATTCATGTTATTTGCTCGTCTTTTTAGCTGCACTTGGGTGGATAATTGGAAGAGCATAAAGGGATCAGGCTTTCTAATGGAAATACAGTTCATTAGTTCATCAGTATTCCCAAACATAGTCCCTTCTGGTTATGGATATTCACATAAAAGCAATCTTTCCTGAGTGGGTTATAGAAGAGCACATGTAAACCAGATCAAACCCAAAAGGTGTTGGGTGGGTGTGTGGGAATACAGGGGCATTTGGGATTTAAGCCAATTTCAGCTCCACATTCATTGAATGTTGGCTGGGTCTCTAACGAACACCTACTGAAATGTGTTCCAGTTTTGCCCTTAATGTATTTTGGGAATTATGTGAGCATAAGATAGAGGGGTAATGAGGGGTAGTGAGACAATAGTGAAAACTCACCACTTCCAGCTGAGCTTAGGACATCAGCTTTTCTTTGAATCATGGAGGATGAACACCCATGTCACCCTTCTCCACAGTAAGAATTCAGTCCTATCGCTTCCTCCTGACTTGCGGTCCTGGTATTTATCTCAGGAATTCCTATGATTAGGGACTTTTTCAGCCTTCAGTGCACCTTCTCAGCCCCATACCCAACTTCCAAGTTAAGTAGCACATGTATTTATGGAAAACACATCTCTATGACTTTTTTTGTTAACAGAGAATTTCTTAGCCTTGAATTTAAAACAAAACAAAACCCATAGAAAACAGTAGCAATGTTTTTCTCTTACCAGTATCCCAGCTCCCAGAATGCCATGGAAAAACCAGACCAGATCGGTTATCTCACTGAGCTGCAGAACTCGTCCGTTGGGGAAGTACAGGAGGATGTTGGAGACGATGGCACAAGCTGCCAGTGGGAACAGGGCGATCCCAATGCACTTTGAACACTTGCCTGTGCACATGGTAGCTCTCTGCTGAGGAAAGCAGATTTGGGTTATTACAGTGCAGGGAGCATGGATTTCAGCAGTTTTCTTCTTTAATGAGAGAAGAAACGTTCCAGTTAAGGTTTACACGGATAACCCTGTTCTACAGAGACTGTTTCCTTCAGACACTTTATTTAAAATGGAAGTATTAAAAACTGGAATGTTTAATTGAATTTATTTAAAACTGCCAGGACTAAGTTTGTGTTGGTATGAAATGAACAGGGAGTTTCATTTCAGTTGCTAATGGACAATTATCTGTCCATTGGGAACATCAGTAAGAAAAGTGTGGCCACACAAACTGATACCTGAGCTGGTGGACTTCATGGTGGGGCTAAGGCCTTGGATGGAAGGGAAGGTGGATGCAATGGGTTGTCTCGGACCACTCTCTTGGGAAACTGATTTGAAATCTTCTGCACTGAAGGTCGAGAAGAGCATGACACTAGTGCTAGGAATGTCATAGAAATGTTAAAATTGGCTTTGTGCGGGGCCTCACCAGGGCCTCTACCAGCTGCATCTTCTCTATTTTGGTCAAAGATACATTGCCAGCAAGAATCGGAGAAACTTAGATTGCTGTTTCCTCCTGCAGATAAGGGTAGACAAGACTGCAGGTTACGGGGCTGTTTGGCACGTACCCTAAAGTATCCAAGAAACTGGAAGCCTGTCTAATACTGTGGCTATTTACTAAGGGCAGGTCACAAAGCCATCCCACCTCATTTTCAGATGTCTACCATAATGTGTAAAAGAGCAGTTCCATATTTCACAGTGGTCAAGTCCTTGTTTTAAAATCAAAGAACCATCTTTAAAACAAAGAATCAACACAAATGAAGCACTAGTTGAAAGGGATCTCTGCAGTTCTCCAGTCCAACTCTCATCTGAAAGCAGAGCTATCACCAACACTAGGTCGCTGTATCAGCCACAGCTTGGTGTAGCTGAGCTTTGAAGACCCCAAGGACGGAGCTACCACCACCTTTCTGGGGAACCTGTTGCAGGGCTGCTCCAACCTCTTGGTGAAAATGTTTCCTCATGTTCAACCTGTATCTCACAAGCTGTAAATCTGTCTGGTGCTCCTTGTTATAGCCTCTCCCACCACCTCATCACTTCTGTCACTCCCTTCCCAGTTTGTTGTAGGCTGCTATTAGATCCCCCTTTACCAATGTGAACCACCTCAGCTCATACTGCACCCACACTGTGATCTATAGACAAAGAGAAAAAGCTGATCAGTACAAAAGCAGATACACAAATATTTCTCCATGTCAGGTTGGAAATTTCAGTCTACTGAAGTCCAGGGATTATTAAACGTTCACACTGCCATTAACTTTATGGCACAAACTGATCACAACTTCTTCATGGTGTTTTATCATAGCTTTACTCCAGCTCAAGGCTTTCAAACACATAAAAATACAAAATATCAATTTGTGGGTTTCTGTCCTCAGAGAAAGCTGACAGTTTATTTAGCAAAATAAAGATGATTTTTCTCTCCCTTGAGCAGGATACAAAATGTAAGAGGAGGAAGATGATCTGGACACACACCATTTCAATACACACCCCTGTGTTACACACACACACACAGAACCATGTTTGTCTGCACACCCGCACTTGCTACATGCAAATAGTTTTTGTAATAATGGAGGCAATAAACAGTGAAATGTCCCTCAATTTTGCCATGTGCATGGGCTAATCCTGAATGTTTTGTGACAGAAGGTGGTGTTGAGAAGGTATTAAGCAGGCCAAGAGTTCAGAAATCAATCAAGGTTGGGTTCCCCAGCTAAAAAGCCCAGGTGAAAGACAGTATGGAGATATTTGTGACAGCCAGAGACAGGCTGAGACCAGCTTCATTGACAGAACAAAGACAGCGAAGAGGTGAGGTAAGGCATGAAGACATACCAACGTCCTCAGACCTTTGTAACTGAGAGGGAAAAAAGAAAAACTTTATGGGATGCCATATATTGCTGTGAAGTGGCTGAAACTGCCAGAGACTTCTTATGAGTCTGCATTTCTATAGCAAAAAATTTGCATTGTTCTCTGATCCTAGGAGTTTAATAAGAGCATTGTGCTTATATGGCTTTTCTGAGCACTTTACAATCACGTTATGCTTTTTAATTCAGCTTTAAAACAAGTTAACTGGCATTAAACTATTCCAGAAGGGAACATTTTTAAAAGAGGTGTTTCTTGGTTTATGGTCATTACCTATTGTTTATATAGGGCTCAAAATTGGGCAGGGCATTTTGCAAGCCTCTGGAAAAAAAAAGCCACAGCTCAAAGAGATAAAAATCTAAGCAGACGGACAATGTGCACATGAAGGATGAAGTGGGGAGGAAGGGAAGGAAAACGGAAAGAATATTGAATGTTTCACCCATCTTTCTCTCAAATACCTGATGCATTTGCTCTTTTTTAACCCTGAGTTTTGTCTTTCTGCTTTCCTGACTCATTCCAGCTTTTACTTTTCCACGTGTTTGCCCAACCTCACCTACTTCCCCTCCCCAGAGAGAAGCAAACAAGCACAGGCACAGCCTGGCCTCCTTCTGTAAAAGCTAAGTCTTTTAGGCGAGTTATAAATTCTCTTCTGCATCTCCCGTACATAGCCAGAGGGCCCAATTCTCGCCCGGTGCAAAGCAACATGACACTGCTTTGGCTGGGAGAACAGGGGTTTACAGCCCATTCTCTCTGACCTATCTTAATACCACTTCAAACTGCAAGTAGAACTTACCTAAACATCAATCACCAGACCTAGTGAGAGTCTCTACCACCAAAATCAATGCCGCTTTGCTAGCTGCGTACATCAGAGGATCTGACTGTGTTATTACAGCTTAGGAAAACACTCTGGATTGCCAGAAGCACTCAAAACACTTTATTATTTCAGCAAACAAAAGCACTTTCTACAGCTTTGTTAAGCAAGGTGGCTAGAGCAAGCTTCTAATTTTTAACCAGGGTTTTAGAAAGTTTTGCTTTTTAATGCTGAGGAAAGCATCTAAACACCTTTGCTTACCTTCTACACGGGGCTAAGGTGGCCTTCAGGCTCCAGAGCTCCCCTCAGCTGGCTTCAGGCTTCCCAGCTCTTCTCTCCCAGAGCGTGGCGGTCTGAGGGAGGCACATCCAGGTTTTCAGGCAACGGACTCTATTAAACAAATAGCTGCTTCTCTTTGGAGAATGAGGAAATACCCCAAGTTATCCCTGGTTGGCCACTGTGAGGTTGGCGTGTCACCCGGCACTATTGATTATTTTAAGGCAGTGTTCCAGTGGTCAATGCCTTGGCCCTCCGGGACACACAGATTGGAGCAGCGGGGACCTTTTCGCTGCTGTGACCAATTCAGCCATGCACAGTCTGGCGAAAGAGGAAAGGTAGGAGATGGCAGGGGTGCAAGCGTGCCAAGAGGAACAAGGGGTGCGTGGCAGAAAATGTGGGTGAAGCACAAGGTGGTGGCATGGCAAAGACTGGTCACTGGTGTGGAGTCATCTTCTGCACAATGGTCTTGCGGCTGTTAAAATTTGGCCCCAGCTTCTCTCCAAAACATGCTGCTGGGAGAATGGGGATGGAAAGGGGAGGAAAGACTGGGTGTTGTGGTTTAGGCCAAATTGACCAAAATCAGAATGACAGATGACCCTTCCCCCCCAAGAGAGGAGAGGAAGAGATAAAGAGATTTACAAGTTTAGAATGAACTAAACTACTTTAATGAAGTATTAATATTAAAATAATAATAATAAAAAAGGAAATAACAAAATAGATACAATACATACAAAACTGTATCAAGTTCCCAGGATGATGTCACAGGCAGGCACTGGGGAAATCCCAGACTGAACCGGGATGGATGGGAACCAAATTCCAGCTGTGCAGTCAGGAACATATGGATTGGGATCAAAGGCAAATGAACAGACAGAGTCCTCTTTGGACTTCGGATATTGAAGAAAGAGGGCTGACCCCCTGATCCCTCAGCTTTTATACTAAGCATGAGGCAGTTGGGTTGGAATACCCCTGTTGGTCAGTTTTGGGTCATCTGTCCTGTCCACTCCTCCCCACAGGTGGGACTCCACTATGCTTTTTCTGTTTCTGACCCTCCAACGGAGCAAATAATGAAATTAGCTAACCTTGGTTGTTATAGCAATAAGTATAAGCAAAGGCTCTATGCATACTGTTCCTTGGAATGAAGTACAAACACTGGTCTTATCACTCTGAGAATGAGCAGTTTTCTCCACAATATGCTTTTAATTTCAGAGAGTTATAAGAGGCCTAGCTAAGATGTAAATTGCTGAAAGTTGTTTCTATTTTACCTCAAACCAGGACACTGGGAAAGAAAGAGGGGGAAGGATGGAGAGAAGGGAGATGTGTGATCAGGTGAGGAAGCAAGGAAATAAAACCTCAATTACAAGGGCCAGAGTGTAGGAATATGGAAGGGAAGTGAAAGATTTGCTTTGGCAAAAGAGAAGAGAAAGGTAGGAGAAACACTAGGAATGGGACAAGAAATTAAAATGACATCAAAGGGTATGTAAAAATGTTAAAATTAAACTAGGAGAACATTCACACAGAGGAAAGAGGGGTGTAGCCATTTTCTTTTGCAGAAACTATGTTTATAATGGCTTCAAATATGTTCAAATACTAAAACACATAAATATATATGTTACTCAGCAGGTTAGGTTTGGTCCCAATCACACTGGGAATATGCCAAGCTCTCTCTTCAGCTGAAAACATGTGCCCTCTGGCAGGCACCTGCCATCACATTGTTCTCAACATCCAGATTGAAGGGTGACTTGAAGACAAAAGCATCAATTAAAGGGGTATGTGAATAAAAGCAAAGAAGCAAAATATTCCACTCTCCCCCTCACTATCGGTCATCTTCATTCTCATCTTTGGAGAAAATTTCTCACTATAAAAGATTGGTTGTGTAGGGTGGAATTCATGTCACATGATGTTAAGATGTCCGTGAGGTAGATGTCAGCTATTCTGACACCTAGACTGCCTCTATTCTTACTGAAAGAAACAAAAACTTTTAAGGAAAAAAAATCACCAAATCTATTTTTGGAGCTACTGTAGGGTTAAGATAAACCATTAATGGTGAAAGAACTTCAACACTTGTTCAAACCTAAACGTTAGCATCTGTGGTCAGATGAATCCCATCCACGAGGAATACCAGTGTGGCAGGGTGGCTGCAAAAGCACAGGGGCAATGCCTGGGGCTTCAATCCCCAGGTTGCACATTTAATACCACCAGTGTCAGAAGCTGCAATGAAGGTTGTCTTCACCACAAATTCACAGCTAGTGAAAATCTCAAAAAAGACCATGGAGTGATGTCAGGCAAATAAACTTCATTACAGTACAAATGGCAAAAAGGAGGGAAACTAAGCTGAACCCAATGCCCCAAACTTCAGTTGTCATCATTGGCAGCAGCATTTCACCATCTTTTATGTGGTGATGCTTTGACTCCAATGAAAAGGTACAAAATAAGTCTCAGACAATCTTCATATATTGTGGAGACACAAGGACTAACAGCATTTAAAGAATTAAATTTAGAACAACTTGAAGATCATCAGCAATTTGGACTGACACCTGGGACACCTGGGAGTGGGGACCCAACACTTACATAGAGAGTTAAGAAGCAAATAAATAAGCAAACTTCCCAATGACATTTAAGATGAACCCTCCCCCAAAATTTCTTATTCTGGTTGCTTGGAATTTTTATAGAACTCTTACTCTATAATATCCCTAAATTTTCACCTTTTCTATCCTCACATAGCTAACACTTTCATTTAGGCTCATCAGCCTTGATTTTTATTCTATTTTCCTCTGCTTTTTCCCAGCACTTAGCCCTTCAGGGTGATATGCAAGGTTCACCTCTGTAGTTTCTCATCTGTACTGTGTCCCCAGTACTATACAATCTTTTACTCCAGTACCATACAAACTTTTAAAGTTTCTCCTCTTCACCTTCCAAATCTTATCCCATTCTACTGTACTTTATCTATGACCTATCATTTAGTGTCTAGGCTTGATACCTAGACTTGATTGTGTTTCATAATTTCAAATACTTCTCAGTGTTATTGTCCACTGAAGGCTTAATAGTTTTTCAAATGAGTGCATGATGAGCAGAACCTATACGGTATCAGTTTTGTGCTTTTCCATGTGCCTACAGCAATCTGATGTCTTTTTTTCTACTACATGGATTTTAAACTGTTTGGGGCACATTCAATGTTTTCATCTCTGCACAAACGCTTTTTGCTCAGGGGCTTAACTAACACTTCTATACCCTATAGAGAAACAAAAGACTGATAAGCTGAATTAAACACAATTTTCTGACTGCTTCAAGAACATCCTTAGATTTACTCATTACTAAGTAGGATCTATATTCGGTCTTTGATGAGATCTGAAATAAATACTGCTTATTGTGATGTACAGAAAGATTCACAAAAAAGAAGAGCACAATAAAAGTCTGTATTAACACCAGGGAGCCTGAATCCTACATGTTTTTCTGAAGTGATAAACTCATCCTAAGGAAATGAAAAAAAATCCCACAAGCTCTAAAACACTTAGAAAAACTGGGTTTTGCCTGTGAAGTGTTGTGGCTAAGCTGAGTGTATACGATTCTGTAAATCTGTTTTTCCCCCTTCAATATTGACTTTGAAGGCAATGAAAGCATTTTGTGTTCCACTGATCAATTCCTCCTGATTATATCGACTTACTGTACATCAGCTTTGGTCCTCCTTTTATTTCTATCCTTTTAGCCATAAACTCTTTATTAACTTTCCAGTTACATGGAGTAACCAAGAGAGGAAATGTAAATTCATGAAAATCCTATTCACCACACTAGAAGTGAAAACCACTCCAGTCCTACAATTTCCCTGAGTGCTGCAATGTGTGAGCTAGAAATGGAAGAATTACAGCCCCATGCAGGTTTTTGAAGGGCATATCTGACTGCCCACTTACTCTATTAATAGATCTATCCCATTAGGAGTGCAACAGCAGCACGCTAATGAGAAAATGCCCTTTTTGCTGTTGATATCTTGTGTAAAAAGGAGACAGGCAGCTCTGGTCTCATTATTCTTAGTACAAATATTAGGGGTTCCTCTGAAGTCAAAGCTTGACTCCAGGTACACAGTGATGCTCCACTCAATTTAATTTATTCCACTTTGGCACCATGACAAAAATTATCTCTTGCTGCTGTTTCCTGTGACACTTTGTTGTTTGTTGTTAATGTTTTCTTCAACATGGGCTGGTTTTCCCAAACAAGCATCAGGAAGAATATTTCTGTTAAGAGATTGTTTTCCGAGATGAACTGACTCTGAGAAGGTTCATGAGCTTGGACATTGCAGATAAGCTGCCCCACAGCTGGCTCTCCCTGCTCTTGCAGCTGGTACCCAAGTTAACATGCCTGTGGATACCCAGGAGTGTGTGGATGCCTGTTAAGGTAGGAATAGCAAGGTGGAAATGGCAGTACCAACATTGTTCAAGTTTTCCTTTATCCAGAGTATCCCAGACCCACATAAACCCAGCTGGTAAAGAGGTGATAAAATGGTGAGAGCACTGAGCAGGATGAGGGGCAGCTCAATGAAAAAAGGCTCAAGTCTTGAATCAGACAAGAGGTTGTCACAATAAATTACATGAAATAATTGAGTGATGCAGGTTACAGTGTTTATACTGAGGATACATATGAGTCTGAAGAGGTGAAATGGAAGTTGTTCTGGATCAAGCTTGAAATAGGCTCCATGCACTCTTTAGGACTGAATTCACTGCATGGTACCATCACACACATGTGGTCCTAACACAGTTTGTTCTGGATGTGCACTTCACAGGATCAATAGCTTAAACATCACATGGGAGGACTGTCTACTTTGCATATTTTTCTGATATTTTTTTCCTTCTTCCTTTTCCTTTGTATCTCCTTTATATGCACAATTCCCTCTCCTACATGCTTCGGCTCTTTCTCATCCTGAGATGACATCCAGTGTCTTTGCTGAGCAGTTTTTCCCCTCTGATGATGGCGCACACACCATTGTCTCTGGGAACATGAGGGCCACCAGAAAGAGACAGTCCTTTAGGAGTAAACCCCATGGTTATCAGTGACTCTGTGAGCCTGGGGCACCCTGGGCTTGCTCAGCCAGCACTCTGCAGAAGTACCTTCTGGGGTGAATCACAGAATATCACCTCTGGGGTAAGACATAGAATTGTCTAGGTTGGAAGGGACCTTTAAGATCATCTAGTACAGCCATCAACCTAACTGATAAAAAAAAATCACTAAACCAGGTCGCTAAGCACTATGTCAACACATCTTTTAAATACCTTCAGGGATGGTGCCTCAACTACTTCCAGTGTTTCACAACCCTTTTGGTGAAAACCTTTTTCATTTTATCCATCCTAAACCTTCCCTGGTGTAATTTAAGGCCATTTCTTCTTGTCCTATCACTTGTTACTTGGGAGAAGAGACTGACCCCTGTCTCTCTGCAACCTCCTTTCAAGTAGTTGTAGAAAGTGATAAGGTCTCCCCTCAGCCTCCCCTCAGCTGAACAACCCTTTTGGTTGTGGTTGGTGCCCAAACAACACCCAGCAAGCTCTGCCCATCCAGCAAAGTATTACCCACTGCTTGCTTGTGTGTGTGCATGTTCATCTGATTTATTGAAAGCTCATTTTATTTAATTATGTGAGTGATTTGTCCATGGACAACACTCTGCCAGCCTCAGTGTTTTTTAAAGTGGCAATGAACCATGACCTGTGGCCAAGGGTTGTTTGTGCTCCTAACAAAGAACAACACTGTCACTATCCAATATTAAAATAATTAGAGGTTTGTGCTTTCATTTTGCTGGTTTCGTGCAACATTTCTTTCTGGTTTTGGCTGAAAGGCATTTCTCATCCCTGTGTTTTGTCACTGGGATTTGTCCAAGTATGTGCTCAGGGTGTAGGCAAATCAGGACCTAAAAGCAGTACCCACTGGAAAATGCCCCTGTTTGCTTGACCAAATGGGAGAAAGATTACTTCTTCTGGTGATCCTTCTCCTCGCTTCCTAATTTTCCCTCCCCTGTCTCCTCCAGGAAGACTTCAGAAATGAAGTTTAAATATTGGGAATATACTGAAGAAGTGTGCATTTACTTTAAAAATGCTCATTATATTTTTTTGAGCTGCTTGGCATTATCAGGAGGGAAATTTTCTGCAGTCCAGAGTAGTGTTTCTGGTCAGACTGAAAGACTCGTGGCTTGGCCAGGTAACCTGTGAAAGATTAAAAACTCCTGAGGGAGGCTGAGGTCCCTGGAGCAGTGACTCTGACCAGAATGAAAGAGGAGGGCAACAGCCGAGAGGTCAGAAGCGATCATTAAATGTGCTGTTATTGCAAGGAGGACCGTCCTCTCGTTAACCATCCCCATCTGGTTCTGTGCCAAAAGAAAAGAAAAAAAATAAAAAATAAAAAAGAAAATCAATACGAGTTGCATGTGCGTAGCTGTCGTGTTTCAACCATGGACATGAGGCCAGGTTTGTGGCCAGAATTCCTGCTTGCTGGTTAAAGCACTTACTACTCACTTTGCCTGTATTAGAGAAACTGATATATGTGGAAAAATTGAATAAGCCTTTGGAGAGACAGGTGGTCTTGATCCTTGGTCTGGATCCTGAGGTCTGTCTGCTTTTTCTAGCTGGTGCTGGCTGCTCGACCCTGAAGTTATTAGTTTTGGCACACTGTCGGACAGAATAGTATTTTAAATCTCCCCATATTTTATGTAGCAGAAGGGCCCGAGGCAATTAGGGCAACATTTCCCAAAATGTAAAGTCTCTTTGGACATTTCTTAGCACTGCCCGGGGGTCTGGAAGTGATTCTCTCCTTGCACAGACAAGCACATCACAAAATTCTCCCAGAAATTAAGCAATCTCCATCTTCAAGTTATTTATACTTTTCTGCCCCTATGCCCACTGAAAGGCAATTTCAAGGCTTTTTTGAGGGTGAGGGGATGTTGAGGAAGGTGGACTGTAGACATTTTTATTTGTTTTCTAAAATTAAGTACCGGAAGGAGACGCAATTAAAAGTCCTTTCTGGAAATGTGTGACTTGTCTGTCTCTGCTTTCCCACATCACTCCATCCTTGGAGATGTATCATCTCCATCATTGGAAATATTCAAAAGCCATCTGGGCATGGTCCTGGGCAACCTTCTCCAGGTGGCGTTTGATCCCGGATCCCTGTAGCAGAGCTGCTTTGAGTCCACAGCTCCTCCTCAGCTGGCATGAAGAACACATCAAAAAGACGGGCTTAAAGAGATGAACAAACTGTCTGGCATGTGCTGCCATCATTCCTTGGTGGTGTAATCCATTTTTTTTTTCTAGTGTGTGGGCCTAAGCTGAGTTAAGGGCAGGACGCACAGTAACTCTGTGAAGACAGCAGGTCTCCAGAGGCTGGGGAGGAAGGAAGGAACCCAGGGAAGTGTTAAGAGGGAAGCTTCTGGGTGGAGAAAAGATCATAAAAGAACTAGGTGAGAGATGAACCCACACACATTAAAAAAATAAAAACCTGGAAGGTCTCCTCTGGTAGGCATGTCTCACCCAGTGCAAGGCAGGGGCTTCATGCCTGTGTCTTGCCTGGCCAGTGGGACAGGGAGGCAATGAGACACCATGTCTGTGGCCATTAGAGGGAGCCTGGTGAGAGCCCAAGGATGAAATGCAGACTTGGAAAGATGAAGCAGCGTGTGGAGATCAGCTGGTTCAGTTTTAAACCTACTTTTGATATGCTTACCATACTTGCAGTATTGTATGTGGCTATTATGAGATAAGGATGTACTTCTCAATGATGTGCCAGAAACATTGCTGCCTCGTCCATGCAAAAATTGCTTTTTGAAAGAGACTGGGATTCTTCTAAGAGTAGTTTAGTAGTTTTGTTACAGCTTGCATCTGGCATCCTCATATCACCACAAGGTCAGCAAAAAACCTAGTTGATGTCCCAAGTCTGTTCTTCAGCTGATGTTAAATGAACTTGATGCTTTTGCTTGGGAAAAGCAAACAAGAAAACCATATGGATTTGAGGCTGAGGGAACTGGGGTTGTTCAGCCTGGAAAAGA
>BJBW01002111.1:63753-76205 GCA_004320125.1 Scolopax mira | reverse complement strand
CATTTTTTGTTGTGTGGGTGTCTATTTTTGTCAGTTAGGGTGACGGTTGGACAAGATGATCTTTAAGGTCCCTTCCAACCTAGAAGATTCTGTGATTCTGTGATTCTGTGATTCGTACAGCAGTCAGAGGAAGGTTCGGCAGTTGCTGGATTCACCCAGGACATTGCAGATCCAGCTAAACCTCCTTCCACAGATGTGCTGAAACATCCCGCACCCTGAAGGAGGTGAGGGATGCAGATGCCCATCTGCTGGGCTAGCTTGGTACTCCCTGGCCCAGGGTCTGCCTCTGTGACTCTTCATGTTCTGAAGGAGAGGTGGAATGGTTCAGATCTCATACCAGAGCATCCCAGTCCTGCTACACTGCTGGCCTTGGTTATGCTTCCCACCCTTTCTTCCACAGCCACACGTGAGAGGTTTCAGCATCTGGCTGGGAGCCACTTGGGTTTTTTACGCCTCTATCCATTTGCGTGTCTAGTCAGGCATTAGATAAAGGAACAAATTACTGCGGAGCATCTCATCACTGCATGTAAACTCCTCTGTGGTGTGTTCCCAGCCCCTGGCACCCTGGGGAGAATGAAAACTAATTGTGAGAGACTCAGCGGACGCCTGGGAGGGAAGAGGGATGAGCTGCCACTAAGCCCACGCTCATCTCCTTCCTGCTGATTGACAGCAACCTGTTACTGCCAGGAATTTGTCTTATGTATCCAAACACTTCACCTTGTTTTTTGAGAATTTTGACTTTTGTTTAAGTGAATGTGATATTTTCAGTCCTCATGGCTGCAGAGAAAAACTTCACAACAGATCAAAAATCAGAGGCCAAATAAGGAGAATTAGCACCTTTTGTAAAAACATTTCTTATTTGAGAGTCTGACTTGTGATTTTTAATTACCCCGGAATAATGATATTGTGCTTTTTGGCTAGCAGGCACTTTCAAACAGTGGCTGTTGCAAGAAACCTCATGTGTGGTAAGTCACTCCATGTAGTACTTCTATCTGGGTTTATGCTCCTTTCCTCGCTCTTTGTCTGGTTTATCTGGCTGGTGAGATTAGGAGCACTGCAGGGCAGGGAGGGTCCCTGTCTGTATATTTGCACTGTGTCTTGCCACTTGTAAAGGAAGCGAGTAATCATCACCCTTGATGCTTTCATGTCTACTTGCACAATAGAAATAATTAATAGTAATAGCAATGCTTTGCCTATCTGCGGCTCCTTTCATCTGAAGACCTTAAAGTGCTTGACAAGCATTAACTAAATTAGCTTCCAAATACCTAGAGAGGGAGTCAGATATAATGATCTCCACTTTGCAGATGAGCACACACTAGGAGAAGCAAGGCTAACTGAATGCTTACAGTTAGTCAGCTGAAACCATCTTTCCTCCATCGAGGGAGGTTGCTCAGCACTTCTCGAGGCTCCAGCTTTTTTTCTGAAGTGGGGTTTGGTGTCCACATTTTACTTCCAAAACATACACACCGTGGAGCTGTGTGATCTACCCCAAGTCCCATGGGAGCTGGAGGAAGCATTTCAGGCACCGTGATTCATGATATTTCTCATTCAAACTACCAGCCTGGTCCAGAAAAGGAGCAAGCTCTGCTGATACCACATTGGCAGGCAAAGCTAGCATGACAGTTCAAGTTGTTCCTGATTTCAGAAATGTGAGTGGCCTTCACTGCAGAAACACTCCAGCTAGGACTCAGGGGTGGTGCAGCCACATTTCATTGTGCTGCCTTTCACTTCATAACCCTTTTGGACAGGGATCTGCATCTGACTTTGCAAATTTGGCAAAGGAGTTGGACTAGATGATCTCCAGAGGCCCCTTGCAACTTCATATCATTCTGTGATTCTGTGATTCTTTAATTTGCTCAGTCTTGTATGCATGGTTTAGCGGGCTGCATCCCTGCCATGGTGTTCATGAGCCCTTACTTGCAAAGAAAGATGTCAAGAGCCCAACTCTGGTGTCTTAAACCACAGTTATCTTGTCTCCTGCATGTCTCTGTTAAACAAAGAGGCACTCTGCATCTCCCAGGATTGTACCCAACATGGGAAAGGAGAGACTGGGCAAGAGCTGGGCAGAGGAGAGAGGGAATCCTCTGTAGTGACTATATAAGTTTCAGTAGTAACTTGGAATGCTAGAACAAAAACAAATGATATTTTGTAAGACCACAACAAGATTTTCCTTTTTAATACCAGACCTGAAAGGTTTCCATTCCAGGAATGGCATTCTGGCTGTAACATAAGCTTCTTCGAATGGGAAGCAACAGAGTCACTAAAGAGTGGTATGGCTGCTCTTTATTGCAAATCTTCACAGACATAGATGAAAGACACTAAAAGTGTTGGCAGTCATCTGCAGATCCCATAAATCACATCATTTCACTGTAGGCAACGATCCTGTCTTCCACGAGGTCATGCCATATTCCCCACTTTCATTTTCTGGCAGAGAAACTGGACAGAAGTTGTCTGGAGAGCAGATAGGTTCTGCTAGCTCCTCCATTGCATACAACGTCCTTCCATTTAATCAACAGACAACAAGCAAAGTGTCACAAGCCTGCTGGGAATTTGCAGTTTTATAGCACTTGCCTGGCAGAGGTGAGTTTGGGAGCCATTTGTGCAGATGCAGTTACATCACTTCTTTTCTTCCTGCAATGCTCAATACCTTCCTTTCTGCTACCCACTTTAAATAGTCCTGGTTAGTTTTCCAGTGCTGGAGTTTCTTACCACAACTCCCTGATTTACCCAGAGAGAAAATGGGGCAATGATCTCATACAAGAAAAACAAAAGGGCCACATTTCCTCTAGAGTAAGTAAGTAGGTCAATGATGTGAGACACAATGGAAGAGGTTCCCATGGTGCCTGTGGGGTGGCTGGGGGAGGCTGGGAAGGCAGTGGAGCTGCTAGGGGGAGAGCCAAGGTAGCCCTTGGTGTTGCTTTTCCTGCTGGCAGGCAGCAAAGGCGGGTATGAAAGGATTTCACCATGCAACAAAGTAATGGCATCACTCCCACAAAGAGTGAAAGGCCAAGGAGAATGTGTCCTCCATCACCCTCATGCACAGAAGAAAGGTGGTTGGGCAGGAGGGCTGTTGCCTTGCTTCCACCACTGGATGGGAAGCCCAGAGACAGGGTTGCCTTCCTGCGCTGCCTTCCAGGGTACCTGAAAGTTACCTGGCCTTCCTCTTTCCTCATTTGTATAATAGGGTTAATAAATGAGCTCTGCCCCACAGTGATGACATAAAGTTAAGCTCTTTCATGTTTGTTAGGTATTACAATGGGAAGGACTATAGAAACCCATAAATAGTGTACCTTGAAGTTCTCTCGAGGTATTAGCCTTATTTTAAGAGTGCAGATATTACATGAGTTACCACATGCAAGAAGCTTCTCTTAATTAGGATCAAAACTTCCTTTTTTTAGCCTTGCTGTAATGTCTTTTCAGGCTGAACACATTACACTTGCACAGACTGTTTGGGAATTTATTATAATCTCTTCAAACTTGCAGCTCCTTTCAGTACGTTATTAAACTCCTTCCTTCTCGTTGTTGTATCCCTTTGCAGTCTTTGAAATTAAGTACCTTTTTTTCCAAAGTATTGTTAATTTCTCTAAAGTCTAAATTCAGCTACAGTATTGTCCTTCATTGCCAGTGTGGCAGATACAGGATTTGGCTCAAACCCATGGTAGAAAAGAAAGGATCTGTGGGCTGCTTCTGATATAACAAGAGCCCTCTTTTCCATTTCACACCTTGGCCCAAGATTTGTCTACGGCTTGTAATGTACCAAAGCAGATGTTCTGCAAGAAAAGTGTCTGCACAGAGATGTACAGAGAAAACTATTCTTCCCTAACAATCTCGAGGCAACTGTTGTGGCAAATGCCAAGTGTGACCTTGAGCTGGGGTGCATGGACTGAGCCCAAATGGCTGGAGGGAGCTGTGCAGACTCTGACGTGGGAATATGGAGGGCTGGGTTCAGTCTCCATCCTGCCACAAGGGCTTCTGAGCAGACATGAATCAGGTCCACACTGAGCCACCTGTAATATGGGCTACAGCTGCCTTTCTAGTATTTTCATTGATAACAGACCCTTGGAGCTTCAGAAGCATTTTTGTCCTTCTGTCTCCAACTGTTTTAGTGCTCAGACTTGGAGTGCTCCTGGGAAGTGCTGAACATGACAAGGAATCCTTTCTTACCAAGGTCCTATCCAGAATTGCACATAGAAGTGGTGAAAGCCTTCACGGCAGACTGTTTTTGATATTTCCAATTTACTAGTGTCAACTCAAAAGATTCCCCTAATTAAGATACACCTGGTGTGGCTATCCAAGGCTGTAAAATGAGGCTTAGCTTTTGTTCACTACTTCTGCAAAAGAGAAAATTATTAGAAAGTGCAGATGAAATTGTTTTTCACAGGTGTACTACGAGGCTTTGGCATTTAATATGTGTTTGTGCCTTGAGACCGTGGGAAAACTGAGTAAGGGGAAGGGTGGCTTGGTTAAAAGAGTGGTGTGGAACTTGGCAGGGTGTAATTCAGTTCCTGGCTTTACCACAGGCACTCTTTGTCACCTTGGGATGGTCACTACAGGCACAGCTCCAGGTTTGGTGGCAATACCAGCCAAGGAAAGTCTTATGGTGGAAACAACTTTGACTGCAATGTGGACATAAACCAACACAGCAGAGGGACTGGGAACAAGTGTGTAGAATGGGAATTCTGCTGCTGTCAAGAAGCAGAGAGAGAACAGGATAGTCAATCTGCCTGAATGTCAGCTCATCATCTGCTCAATGAGGTCTCAGTAATAGGCAATGATGTGAATAAAGTGCTCATCTCTGAACTTATGTCACCTAATTTCAAGGAACTGGGGTATAGTCAATACAGAAGATCAGCAGGTCCAACATCTCTCTTCATTGACCTTATGGCCACCACGAGGTTAACTTAGGTATTCTAGCTAATTCACTAACCTTAGTTGGCACAAGTTGGGTCTTTAGGGAATTAATTTAAGCTAATTATTGCAATTGTTCCTGATGTACTTATAAAGAAAGCACCATTGGTGATGTTTCAGGGCTCATTCACAATCTGGTACTCAAGATATTCACCTTTCAGACCTAGGAAAGTTGTTCTTTGTTACAAAATTTTGAAACCCAGCCGTGCAATAATTTTAGCCTTCAGAGGGACAGAAAATCTCAGAGGAACCAATATATAACCCTTTTGTTGAAAGGATCCTTAACAAACTTCATCCCATTACCCCACTACTGAAGGGGAGCTTCCCATATTTTCCTGATGCAAGGGCAAAACAGCTGTTCTTTCATCTTTTTCTGAGTCATCCTCACAGCACCTCTCCGGAATGCGAGTGTGCCTGGATTTAAGGATGCGACAAGGTAATTAAGTGTTAATGTGTGGATGCAAAGGGTATACAAGTTGTCAGATCTAGTAAATGCTTAAGCCAAGCTAAGGCGTTCACCAGACTTACAACACATTGCTGATATAGGGTGCTAATGCCCACATAATATTCCTGTTACACAAGTAATTTTTACAGTACTAGACAAAGAAATTAACTTTGTATTTGAATTTTGAATTCTTATTCTAGCAAGAAAGCAACCAGGATCCAGTTTTGGGCACATGAGAAGCAATAGAAAAACTAGGACATAGCACTATTATTATTTAAATTACTATAGTGCAGTCAGGTGCCAGCTCAGAATTGGACACTTCCCCTTGCTATTCCCCATTAGCTTGATGCACTTTAGCTATAGAAGTCCACATATATAGAAATTTATGTTAAACATATAACAGAATTCTTCAGTTACCAAAAAGCAAACGAATGAGAGGTCATAGCAAAACTGTCCTCGTACACGGTCTTTAACTATCTGTAATGCCATGCAAATGGCTGACAAGCAATTGAGCTCTACACAATCTCATTCAAAGTGTGTGTTACCCTCTAAATAAGCATATTTCCTATTCAGATGCAAAGGTGCATATGTTATAACAATGAACATTTGCGTAACAGGAACCCAGTTCTGTAAACTCAGGTGCTTGAGGGACAGGAGACCAAGCTCACAGTTTGCCTGGGCTCAGGGCAGATGCTCTGGGCAAGGGAAGTATTTGCAGGGTCCCAGGCCCTGTCCAAGGGTCACAGTGGGAATCTGCTGACCTGTTAAAAGGCCACCTTGGCTTTTTCAGAGCTTTATAACCCACCAGCTGGCCCATCGGTCCCAACCACAGTTGCGTGTTTGATAGCTGTGCCACCAGCTGGCAAAGCCTCTGCCTGTCCTGCGGTCATTGTCATTTCTTTTGCTTTCTAATTATGCCTTTCAGAATCACAGTACTATTAGTTGGCATTGTTTGAGTAACTGCATGACACAACAAAGCAGTGCAAAAGGAAGATGATTTTTAACTGCTGGCATTTTGGAAGAGAAGACGTAGATTGCTGTGAGATGCCAAGAGGCTGGGCAGTGTGTGGTTTTCAGCAGAAGGATGAAGAGGTGAACAAGGTCTTCAAGGTTATCAGGAAGTCTGTGGGTCCCGCTTCTGAGGATCAGGATCTCTGTTTGTACAACAACTGTATTGTCCTATCACTTCTCTTGCTTCTCATTGCTCTGCAATTAACTAACTTGAGAAAATTAACATTAGCAAGTAGCAGAGAGCAGCTTGCAGCTGAGGGACTCTCGCTCATACAGCAAATATTGCAACTGCCTGACTGTTTGTTTACCCACATTCACAGGGCTTTGTGTCCTTGCAGCTAAAAAGATGAAATGCCATAGCCTGAAGAAACAGAAAGCTTCTTTCGTGAAATACTCCATGTGTCTGTGGGCCTTGTGTCTGAATTTAAATGAGACTCATTGTGGTCTGGGTGGCTGGAGGCTGGGCTGCTGTGAACCCCACCAGCTTTTTGAATTCCGTGTGTGACTTCAGAGCCACCTGAAGTCAGTGTCAGAGAGGAATGTTCAGCACAGCTGATGGTACGTGTATCATTGCATGCCAGAGGGTGAACCTTACACAACTGCCACATGGAAACATTCACATCACTGAGCTGGGTTTTGACTGATGACGTTAAACCTGTTGCTACCAAATTCGAGAAGCCCTTTACACCCCTAGCCTTGAGTAACCATTAGCTTCTTACAGGAAGAGGTCAGATGGTTCTGGAGCTCAAAGGGGAATTTCACAACTGTTAAACCTGTCAGCGAGTCTCAAGTGTAATGCTGCTTTCCAGAAATACAAATTTTAATGTCTTCAGTCAGTTAAAAATGAGTAAGAGAGCAGTGTGATTTTGCAGAGTGTCTTGCCACCTAGGAGATGTTGCCTACATGGTTAGAATTTAGAATCAATTCATACTCATAGAGTTTTACATTTTGCTTTGCCAGAATGATAATGGAGATGTCTCCTGAGAGGAAGTTAAGCTATAAAGGGAGGGACTGGTTTTCTAGAGAGCTATGTGGGCACGTTAATTACCAAGCTTAATAAGAGGGTGATCTTTGTGTGCCTCAATTCTTAGGTGTCCAAATGGAAAGACTTTACAAGGGCTCTAATTTCCAGAAATGTTTGTAAAAGGGGATCTCATTTTGGGCTTTCTAAAACTGAATACATTCAGATCACATGCCATCTTAATAAATGGGCCAGAAAATCCTAGAAATTGTAGAGGTACTGGAAAATTCTCGATCTTTTTGATAATGCTGTGTTATAAATTAGTATTATGCCATTTCAAAAACCCAACACAGGCAGGAAGATGCTAGCTTTAGAGATCTCAGACATGATAAAGGAGTTAAATTAAAATTAAAAATAAAGGCGTTTGATAGGGATGGCAAAAAGACCAACAAAAAGCTTCTCCAATATGCCATATTACCTAGTCCAGAAAAAAAAGAGGAGATAAAAGAAACCAAAATTCCAGAAAAGACCAACTGGCTCTAGCCTGGGCAGGCAAGTGAGCAATTTATGCATTCACCAAAGGATTGGCAAAGGTCCTGCCATGGCAGCAACCTCCTCCCTAGCCCTGCTCTGCATAGTCAGGCTCTCTGCCTATCCCAGTCCTACCTGCTGAAAAGGAGGAGCTTTGCTCTGTCCATTCCTTATTTATAACTTGTTGAGAGCTGGGAGGGAGGGGTGAGCTCTCTGTGGTGCATTCTGCTGCTGCCTGCCTGCTGCCAGCCTCACAATCACAACTACAAATGCCTCCCGTGCAGCGTGCTGGCTGCCTTCGAGCTCTTGGGTTCCTCTGGCTGTTGGCAGCGGTGGAAGCAAAGACCAGAACCTATTACCTTGGGATTGTGGAAGAGAACTGGGACTATGCGCCTTCTGGGAAAAATCTGATCACAGGACAAAACCTGTTAGATGACAAGTAAGTTACTGGGGTCTCTGATAAACTGGAGATGTATCAACAGTGCCAAATAAAATTGACTAACGTGGTTAATGTAGCTGTAAATGTTTTCAGATAGCCCTTTTCTTGTTTTTCTTTCAATGATGGTGATGTAGGCAGGATTTCAGCTTCAAGGCAAGAGTAAACTTCAGTTGACTTGTCTTCCATCGTGGGTGATAATGTCTATTTGAAGGTGACATTAAGGAATAGATTTGTCAAAAAAGTCATATGGAGGGTTCAAAATCCCCTGTGTGTTTTTCATGGAGATGCAGGTATTTCCTGCATCGTTGTTGCCCAAAGTCATTGGGAGTCATTGTCCAAAGGCAAATTGCAACTTTGCTATAATCAAGCACATCTCTCTGCAATAAGACATAATAGTCTCTTTATCTGGCAAAAGCTTATGAGTTTGCTCCCTGTGAAACAATAAAACTCAGGGACTTGATATGACATTGTAAAATTCAGATGTGTATATATCTACAAATGAAATATAAGTAGATGGTGCATATGTTCCTGCAACGTATGCAACTGTGGAGAGCTCCATTTAGAAAATTTATTTAGATAGGTACTTAAGCCTACAACAGTGAATGGCCACACTGAAGTCCTAGAGACCAGCTATGCTGAAACTGGAACATGTAGGTAAGCACTGTGATGAATTGTGTCTTGGACAGAGGGAAACAGGCGTCCATTCTCGTGCCCACACTGCTGGGGTTGTCTGCTGGTCATTGGTTGAGGATGACACAGACCCTTTGTGCCTCTCTACAGCGTGGGCTTCAAACACATGTGGGAATTTTTTAAAGATTTAATTGGTATCTTTGATACTTTAGAGATAATTTGTGAGTTCTTCCTCTACTAGGCTTGGGGTTGGGATGGGAGCTGTGAGCAAGTGAGAAGGTCCCAGTGACCATACCAGGTCAGCACAGCGGGAGCTTGATGTTGTCCCCCAGGAGTTAGAAATGGAAATGTCCTTTCCAATTTTTCAGGAAATCCCACATAATTCAGGACTTTTTTTTTAGTAGCTGGTAATTTTGGAATTACTCTCATCTGGATTTCATAAATGAAATAATTTTGCCATAAGAGGAGTCAAGAAAGATTTTTATTTTTCAACACAAACTTATGCTTATGCTCTTAACAAGTGGAGATAACATCCAACTCATTAGGTGTTACCTTTATAAGTAGAACTCAGGGTAACAGTTTGTTCCTAGCGTGTGGAAAACAGGCTTTTCTGGGAAGATTATTCCTCAGGTGTGTTAAACACCTGAATTTCTTGCTTCACTATTCTCTTTAGCAGAAGGTAACTACCTCCACTCCCTAAACTGGAAGACCTCTCACTAACAATAGTTCAGCTGTAAGAGAAGGCCAGCTACCTGTAAATCTACCCCAATACTCTAGAGAGTAAATTGTACTTTTCCGTAAATTGTACTTTTAAGGCTGTCTGCACTTTGTGTTCCCTGAACACCAGGTGGCACATAATTCTGTGACATAAATGTAATGCCTTTAACATAGCATGACAGGGAGGGATGATAGTTTATGTCTTCAGTCATCGCTGTAATGTAATAATTACAGAATGCTAATTCCAAAGGGTTTATCCACAAACGACTTTAAGGAAGACTATACATTCAAAGCTGGGGAGCTGTTGTGATGAACTCTCTATATGCAGAATAATAAATTGATTCATGTAACTAGTTGATTCCATTTCCAAACTATTTTGAGTTGAGACAGAATAAAGTGCTATACTCTGTAATAATAGCGTGTCTGCAGAGGCATGTGGACTAAATAATGAACCAGTAACAGCTATTTTGAACATTTAGCTCTATAGCATAGCCTCTAATGCAAATTTAAAATGGTATATTAATGAGTTACTTTTCAGCTAATTAATTGGTTTCCATAGATATTTTCAAAAACATAGTTCCATAAAGAAAATTTAAGGATCATTTCCTAGCTAGGGACAGGAATGCATTTTTAGCCAACTGTGTTCTGCCAGCAGGAACGCTTGGGCTCGCTGAGCCAAGCACTTCTCACCTTGTGATGCATCCTCACAGCACCCATCTGATGGGGCACTATCTCAGTTTTTTTGATAGGGAAGGGAAGATAAAGAAGTTGCAGACAAAGTGATTATCTTTGAAAGACTCGGTGCATACATGTAAAGGAATTCTCCCTTTGATTCCAGCTACCTACAGAGATATGATCAAAACCGCTTATTCTTCACTACTTAATAAAAATGCTGAATTAACAAGTGTGTAATGGAAAGTGTTACATTACCTGGATCAGATAGTGAGATTTAAGAGATGATTTTCAATGCTGTTGTGCCAAAGTCAATAATATCTTCCTCAGCCTTTATTTTTCAGCGGTAGTGAGGAGAAAGGAGACTTTGGTAGCAGAGGCATGGGTCTGGAGGTCAGGTGAGCTGGTTCTGGCAGCAGGCAGGGCTCAGCTCCTGCTGTGCTGGTGCTGAATGAGCTGCCTCCCCAGCCAGGAGCTGTAGACCTGCATCAGCACCTCCCTGGGCGTGAGCTGAAAGAACTACCTCTCGTCAGAGCTGATTAACTCAAGCACAGCCCCATGTTGGCATAACTATTCTGCTTGGGTGTTGATTTTTATTGCTCCTTCTGTTGCTGCACTGCTCAAGGGCCAACCTGCTGTTTGAGCTGTGCGTCTCACTGATGTGCTTCTTATGTAAAAACAGTAATGAGGCTGTTTGCCTCTGCCATTTGTCTTGTCTACTTGAAGCCTCGAGGTGTTCCACTAATTCTCGTAATTTGGAGTGTTATATTTCACTCTCTGTTCTCCCTTCGGAAATTAAGCTAACATTTTATGAAGCATAGAGGACTTTGGAAATCACAGACACAAATTACAGCCACTGAGTATAGGTGAGCGGAGATATAGCTCCCCTATACCCTATACCCTTCTCAGATGATATAGCTGGTGAAAGAGTTGACATCATTAAACCATAGAGGACTGGACATGCTGTGTGCGAGGTACTGTTGGTGCTGCTGGATGTGCTGCAGATCCCAGGGAGATTTTGTGGGTTAGGGCATGAATATTGCTGCAGTAGGAGGGTGAGTTCACACATTGCCTGGTTCCTTTAATGGCCACATAGGCAATGGCTGTTCAAAAGAGAAATGCACCTAGGTGTCATGGCTTGATATACATCCATCTTTCCCTCCCTAATGTGGTTCAGCCCACAGGATTAGATTTTGGTTGATAATCCCTTTAAATTAATTTGGTGCTAGTTTATATGATGGACACGTAAATCTTGCTCTTCTGGTGGTAGATGTTATTGAGTTTTGCCTAATGTAAAAGCTCATGCCATCTCTTTAGGCCACCTGTCTTACATATATCTGTGCCAAGTCTTGCACCCACCCACCAACACTAACGGGTGCTTTTTGTTACCACAGCATCAAACATAGTTTGTGCAATTTGCTTATGAGGAGATCCCACCCAGATAAATGGCAGTAAAATTGTCGTCACAGATGCTAAACTAATGTTCGAGTCACCATGCGGCCATATGACCCAATTGCATCAGTGGAGATGATCATTGTGGGAAGGGTCAGCATCCAAAGGGCATTTAAGGTGAAATCCTGTGTCTAATGACGTCAGAGAAGAGTTTATTATTGACTTCAGTGGAAGCAGAAGTTTATCCTAGGAGAGGAACCATTATAACCACACTTCAGAGCTTCGTCTAAGATTGTATGGGTTTGATGGACCTCCTCAGTTGCCTGTGTGGGTCAGAAAAGGCCTAAATCATCCTTTAAAGATATTGTGTCTCTCTCTTTTGAGAACCGACAATTTCACTGAATTTCACTGAATTTTTAGAGGTGGAAGGGACTGTAGAGATCATCTAGTCCAACTCACCCACCAAAGCAGGATTGCCCAGAGCTAGAGCATGTCACTCAGGACTGCATCCAGGCGCGTCTTGAAAATCTCCAAAGAAGGGGACTCCATGACCTCCCTGTTCCAGGGAGCCTGTTCCAGGGCTCTGTCACCCTCACTGTGAAGTAGTTTTTTCTCATATTTAAGTGGAACTTCCTATGATCCAGCTTGAGCCCATTGCCCCTCATCCTCTCACTGGCAACCACTGAAAAGAGTTTGGCTCCCTCCTTCTTCAACCCACCCTTTAGATACTTATAGGCGTTAATAAG
>BJBW01002111.1:34513-63644 GCA_004320125.1 Scolopax mira | reverse complement strand
AACTGGATGCGGTATTCCAGTTGTGGCCTCACCAGTGCCAAGTAGAGGGGGAGAATGACTTCCCTCGACCTACTAGCCACACTCTTCTCTATGCAGCCCAGGATTCCGTTGGCCTTCCTGGCCACAAGAGCACACTGCTTGCTCATTGTCATGAGCACTTCAATTCACCTTGTTGTTTGATGCTGTGGGGTCAGGGCACCATCTACAAAGACAAGTTGGCACCACTGATGCCCCCTCCACTGACAATCCCTCTAGCTCAGACCTTGCATTGGCCTTAGCACAGGAATCATGGTTTGGCAGAGGGTTACCCTGAGCATGTTACATGACCCATGGGCATCCTGGAGCTGTAGGCACCATCCTGGCTTACTGCAGCCACAGAAAAAAATAGGAAACTCAGGGAAAAAAGCTGTTATAGACCCAGGCACAAAGTATGAAAAGAGGATAGAAAATATGGAAGGTTTCACCACCAACATATTAGGAAACAAGCAAATAAAGACAATTGTTTAAATGGTTGTCAATGTAAAATCTATGGGATTCAATCTCTCCATTTCTTGCTGAACACTGTAACATAGTACTCATGTAAGCAACTCTTGAAAAAAACTAACCTGTCTTATAGGTTTAGCTCTCTTATGATCAAAGGTAATGTAAACAGAGCAAAAATCTTGGCAAAATATTTTTTCTGTGTGATAAAAGAAATAGGTGTAGAAATTACACTTAACTCATGGTCCTACCCTCATATGGAGGATTATCTGCATGTCTAATCTTGATTTGAAGTAGAGTCTACATGACACTCTTGCTTTACTCTTTCTCTCATTTGGAAGAGTTGTAGTGTTCATCATTGCAGAGGGATGGATGACTGCAATTATGTTAATACTAATTTTAAGGAATTAGAGTTTATTCCCTATTAATAACTCCCTGTCCCACTTATGTGCATTACTAACATTTCTTTGAGCTTAATAACTAATGGAAAAGGTCAACTAGCAAAATTAAATCAGACACAGCAATAAAGGAAGGATTTGTGTGGTTTTCCTAGTCTGAACTCCAGTGTGGGCAGTTTTTCTGCAAAGATCTTTAAGCGCTGCAATGTGCAGCACAGCAACATTTGTAAAGAGGCACAGAGATAGTAGTTACTTGCAAGGCTGAAATCCTCCTGAATGAAATGGGGAAGCCTGGACACCTTGTGTGTGTCTCACAACAACTATTGTGCTCTGTTCTTGAGTGTTGAGGGTGAACAAAGGACATGCTAAAAGTACATGTCTCTGTACATGTAGAAGAGCCCCCAGACAGTAGAAGGAATGAGGGTGAAGTGTCTCCAAGAAACTTCCAAACATCAGGGTATTTTGGGTATGAAACTCTTCTGCCCTTTGGAGAGTGTGGGTATAGAAGGTAAGGAAGCTCTGAAAGAGCCTGAGCTTGTAACACAATAGCAAGGTAAACACTGTTGTGTAGGAATTTTTCTTGTAGAATTGATTGATTGTTTTCTTTTGGATGATGATTAAACAAAACACATAATTAGCCAAGGCCAAGAGGCCAGGTTGCTCCTTTCATGCCATGGTGCCTTTCTGGCTTCGTGACTCTTGCATTGCTTGATGCCCTGCGTAGAAGAACATCACTTACCTTGTGACTGGCTGCAGTTGATACCCATTGCACAGGCAGTGGGCTCTGTAGCTCTGAATGAGTGATTTGAATAGGCCTCCTTTCAGAAAACTGGCACAAAAAGGAAGTTCTTTCTTGGGTCCTAGATGGCTTTATGTAGGAGTCGGGCACAGATCCAGCCAACAGAGATGCTACAGCATGACTTTGGGCACTCGGGAAGTCTCTAGTGCCTAAACCCAAGTGTTTTCCTAGGGTGATTTCTTGAACCTCAATACTTAACTGGGTTTTGAGATCCCTGTTCTGTGCATTTACAGGAGTTAGATTCATGTCAAGCATTTGACAAATGCTGGTCAAAAAAGTATGCATTTTTCTGAGGTGCAGTTCTCCTTCTTCAGGAGATAGTGTATCCCTGTGGAGTGTATGATGTCTGGCCACAAAGCCAGGGGCATAAGGGCACTGTCATCATGGGGAAAACACAGAGACACTGCAGTACCTCATCTAAAATAATTGGTGGCTGATGAAAATGGAAAAAAATGCTGCCTAAAGCAAGTACTTCTGAAAATAAAATATATTTGATATTTTTTTTAGAGAAAATGTCTTTAAAACCGTTCTAAAAATCAATTTATAATTCAAATTAGGGTATAGCCACATGAGTACATTGTGATGAGGTAAGGAAGCATGTGCATTTATGCTGCACTACCACTGACACCACCTGCTACTCTGTGGTGAGGTCTCTTGGTGCAGATCTTCCCCCCAGGCAGTGGAAGGTATCTTCTCCTTGGTGAGTGTGGCACACCTTGCCAGGTCTTGCTGTGCACACACAGACAGTTACCACAGACCTGTTAATTCACTGAAAATCCAGACTGCTTGGCAACTTGTTTTTTAACCACACTTTTGGGATGTATTTATACATTATTCTGTGAGGAAGCAGACTGAGAAGCTTCTGTCCCTTCCCCTCCATTCCAGCCAGCACTTTCTACCACAGCAGTATCATTGGGTATATTTCCATTTGTGTCAAAATAGGTCTTGGCTTGTTATAAAGCACATTTTTCAAATGAAAAAACAATCTTTTGTGAAATTTTCTTCAGGGATCTGGTTTAAATAGTGGCTGCGGAGGTGTATTGGCCACAGATGGGAGACATTGTGAATTATGTCAAGCAGAGATGGTCTGAAAAGAAGGAGCAGTGGATCTTATGGTGAAGAAATTATAGCAAATCATACCTTTCAACTCTTGTGACATCCAACACGTAGGTTGCTGACACTGCACAGCAGCACTGAAACAAAATGGGTTTGCAGGTGAACTGGCCAGTCACAAAACCTTGTTACAAATATGGAATTGCGTATTTCTGCCAGTCATATTTCTGGAAAACTTAGCTCAGCTTTTTTATGAGTTTGTTAGGAACAATGGAAGTTCAAACAATCTTCAGGGGATGGAAAAACTCATGGAGCAGGCCACTGTGGTGAAATTTATCATACAGTCCACTGCTGGTCATGTGGGAAAGGGGGGTAATTGCTACACCATATGCAATATTTAGGGATGCAGAATGTGTATCATACTTGTCATCTGCAACCTGAAGAGAAGTAAAAAAAATCTCATCATAACATTATCATAACAAGACGTGCTGAACTTGGCATTCCAGTACAATGTTATAGTTAATAGGGCAAAACTAATTCCCTGTTGTGTAAGAAATATTGACTGGGAGCACCTCTGGCTTTAACTGGAATATTACTTGCATAGTCTGTGAAGTTTTTGTGTTCAGACTTCAAAAGAGATAGAGAAATATTGGAAGGCTTTCAGAAAAGAGCTTTGGGAAAGATTTGTGGCATAAAGCATGTTGGTGTGTTTCTTTTGTCCAGAAGAAGTGTAGGAGGTAATTTAGTCAATTAATTAAAACTTATGCAAGTGCCTGCATAGAAGAGAAGCTCTTGATGGTATGTGGCCTCTTTGATCTGAGAGAGAGCTTGATGGGAACCAGTGGTTGGAGTGTGGAGCTAGATGGTATTAGACTACAAATGCAATTCAAGGAGCAGGTATTTAATACTTATAATATGTCAACCACTGACTATATTGTGGATTCTCCATCACTTGAAGTTGCTATAAATATTGGCTTTGGAATGTAGAAACTATGCATTTCATGCAAAAAATATTTCATGCTACTCTTCTGAGGTGTCAAGCTAGTTGATTACAATTGCTCTTACTGGATGTAGAAAAAAAATTCAGTTGTCTATTCCTTCTGAACAGTCATGCTTTCAGATGTGAGGTTTCAAATTTTCAAAAGAGGGTCAAGGTGCTAAAACTGTTCAGAAAGGCCTGAGTGGCAGGTCCTCAAGTGAACAATTGTAGCAACCATTCTAAAGACCAGTATTGCAAGTAAGGTGACTGCTACCACACAGAAAAGGGCTTGGACACTGCTAGCACTGTCCAAGTTTGCTCCTCAGCCTTTATTCCACTAGCTATGAGATATGTCCCAGGGAACTATTTATCTGCACTGCAAACACCAGTTATTTATCAACTCTTAAAGGAAGCTTTTTTGTCTTTAAGTTATTTTCCCTTCCCAACACTAGGTTTGCAAGTGTGTATGCGACCAGAGGAGCCAACCGGATAGGGCGTGTGTACAAAAAGGCTATTTTTAGGCAATTCACAGATGACACTTACTCCCAGGAGATCCCCAAAGCAGCCTGGTTGGGGTTCCTTGGGCCAGTCCTGAAGGCAGAAGAAGAGGATGTCTTTATCATCCATCTGAAGAACTTTGCTTCCCGTCCATACTCTGTGCATCCACACGGGGTCTTCTATGACAAGGACTCTGAAGGTAAAAGATGGTTTGCCTTTTCTCATTTCCTCTCCTTTTCCCCTGGAGTGGGCTAATATCATGGCTAAAAATTTGTCCAAGTATCTATTGTTCTGACCATTGACATCAGAAGACTTTAGAACACTCTCATAAAATCATCCGTAATTGCAGCTGATGACTAAAAACAAGAACAGCCTCACCTCTTAAGACTTTTTGCCACAAACCTTTGATGCCTGGGATAAATCCAGCACTGAAACAGGTTAGGTGGGTCTCTTTTCCTGAACTATAAGTCAAGGAAGTATCTTCCCTCCTTCCTTCTGCTTCTAGCCTGTTTGAATTGCCAGAGTTCTTGTAAGTAAATGTTTTCCTCTCTACAGGGCTATAACAGATATGATTTAATTTTCAGAATCCAAAGCCTATGCACATGTATTTTGTTTAGAGGACTGTATGGATTTGCCTATGTTCAGTACAATGTTAGTGAACAAAATATGTAGATGAGACTAAAGAGCTGAGGAAAAACCAGAGCCTGATAATGCACCTTTAAAGTTTCCTCTACTGAAAAATGGTGGATTTTAACTTTCAACATTTTTGGAGTGTTTTGCCAGAACTTCTGAATTTTTTTCACAATTTCTCAGTGGTTCTGTTTGTGAGTGTTGTTACTAGCTTTTAAATCTCTGATAAAATAGAAGAAATTACACATTTACTTAAGGAAAAAAGTTAAGGAGGGGCTAAAAGCTTCCTTTTTCTTTCTAATGTTTAGGAGCACTTTACCCTGATGGAACTGGCGGTAAAAGCAAAGAGGACGACTTTGTTGTTCCCGGTGGAAATTACACATACACATGGCCAGTAAGGAAAGATTATTCCCCAACTTTGGCAGACTCAAACTGCTTGACTTGGATTTACCATTCTCACATTGACACACCAAGAGATATTGCATCTGGTTTAATTGGGCCACTGCTGGTTTGTAAAAAAGGTACTGAGCTAGAAGCACTGATAAAGCAAGCCCCTCTGCCAAGCTTGGCATCTTAACAGTCATTTTTGCTTACAGGTATAAACATGATGGTCTAGAGTCTATCCCTACATAGCCCATAAAAAGGGTCAAGGAATAGCTGGGCCATTCCAGGAGCATCCCAGGGTAGGTATTGTAGCTCTGGGACAACCCCCTTCCTGCTCCCCTTTGGCTTCACGAGAGATTTGCCTCGGCTGGTGGAGGGACTGCAGCAGGCTCTCTGGCCGAGACCAAAAGTAAATGTTCCCAAACTGAGATTGTTTCAGGACAAGCAAAGGACTTGTTGCCCAGGAAATCAAATTAAGGCTGAGCAGGTGACTTCAGCATTGACATTTACATATTTGAAACCCCAATACTCTACTTTTTTCCCCCTGTGTTTAATATATTTATTTTTCCTCACAAGTTGTATATCACAACCATACGGGGATGTACGCTGAGCAGCCGAGGTGAAAGCATGTCCCATATAATTTATAGCCACTCCAGATTTTATGCTGGAGCCATTAGAGACCATGTACCAGCCTTCTCCCCTCTACCAGCTGAGCTGTCACCCCTTTTCCCACTGGACACATGTAACTCTGACACCTCTTCCCAGTACCTCCCACAGGACAAAACCAGCCCTGATTTTATATATACAGAACATGTAAGTGAAGCAGGTTTTATATGTGGAGAAGAGAAAAACTTCAACATGGAAAGGATAGGCCTAGTCTCCAGCTAAACTTGCACAATGAAAATGTTTTAGACTTATATTCTCCTGGAGAACCTTTGAAATCTGCAGAACTGCCTCAATATGTGAAGCTGAGCTGATAGCTATGCAATAGTACATGAAGCTAGGAGATAGCACATTTGAAACAATCCTAGCCTGAAAGGCCAGGTTATCTGCATGTTCGGTTTTGAATTCATCAAGGTGGATATCTACACAATGCTACTCTGTCTGCCCAAAGGCTGTTGAAGGGGGGTCAAGATGTCTTAAAAATTAGTTGAGATTCATTTTACCCTATAGATCACAAGAAGAGCACCGTATTTCCTCGAGTCTTACTCGAGGAGTAACACAAAGTTACTATCACTTTGAAATTCAATCCCCTCCAAGGCTTTTTTTATCACTTTCCTTTTCGTTTGCAATTTAGGAACTGCAGATGAGACCTCAATAGAAGGGACTGGTGCTGCTAATGCTTTTGCCCTGATGTTTAGCATTGTAGATGAAAACTTCAGCTGGTACCTTGATGAGAATATAAACACCTTCTGCTTAGAACCACATACAGTTGACAAAGAGGATGAAGGTTTCCAGACCAGCAACCGAATGCATGGTGAGCAGGACTCTTGAGCAAATGGTAACCTGAAGCAGTGACCAGACTTTTTTCATTTCAGTAGGACTCTCTGTCCCTTGTGATGTCTCTCCTTTATCTGTGTCAACATGGAATGGGTCAGGATGTTGAAGTACCATATTGATAAAAAGCCTCACCCTAAATACAACACGACATGCTGGTTTGCAGAAAGGAGATTTGGATCTTGTGCCCAGTTCTGCCACCTGTTTAGCATTTTATCTCAGGCAACAGATTTAAGCCATTTGGTGACTGTTTGACCAGCTGTGAAAAGAGAAGAGGAGGCTGAGAGCACTTTGAGATGTGTGTTTTGGAACACTCCAGCATTTCTGCAAGGCCCTTGTGGATGGTGGGCTGGCTGGTACAACCACTCCTGCCCTTCAGAGATCCATTGGCTCATAGTGCTTTGTGACATTTGGAGATCTGGTGTAAGAAGTTAAATCCAAATATTTATCTGCCTTTTGGTTGTTCTGTGGAGCCCAGGAGGTAAAATATTTTGCAAAATATGAGTGTCTGTCTCCTAGTGTCTGGATACATTGCCAGGTGTGGAAGCTGAGGAAGAGAGAGCTGAGTAGACTGATTTGACTGATATCATAATTTTAAAATCTAAATTGCTTAAGCCTGGCTTATAATGGTATATTTATGACTCAGAACAAGAGGAAATAGATTTCAGACATGCTAAATAGCTGCAGAACAAATTAAATTCATTATCAGGCCTTTTTGGCGATGACTTGGCCTTTGCAACATCTTTGATATCACCCAGAAAGTTTTTCACAGACTCAACCAGAGAATTTGGGCCATTTGTTCACCCAGAGCTGTAAGCTGTGTGTTTGAAATGTTACTCTTCACCAAGGAGCCTGTGAGAGCCTTGTTCACTGCAGACATTCAGACAGTTTCTTTTCTGGGCCAGGAAAAGATCGTCCTTAGAAATGGGGTCAGAGGCACCTGGGACTTTTCTTTCACCTCTCATAAAGTCTCATACTTTTGTTTTTAGCTATTAATGGTTATATTTATGGCAATCTCCCCGGCTTGGAGATGTGTGCTGACACTTCCATGTCCTGGCACTTGTTTGGCATGGGAAGCGAGATAGACATCCACGCCGCGTACTTCTATGGCCACACGTTCACTAACAGAGACCAGCGGGCAGATGTCGTCGGTCTGTTCCCAGCAACATTCATCACAGCAGAGATGACTCCCGGGAGCCCTGGGAGGTGGCTGATAACGTGCCAGGTTAATGAGCACTTACGAGGTACGCTGCTGTAGATCTCAGCGATCCATTCAGAAGTTCCAGCCTCTGTTATGCTTGGAAAAGAAAACTGAGAGATGTTTCCAGGGGAAGTAGGACTTGACATCTTTGCTCTGTGACTAACTGAACACTTTGGAACTATTTCACCAGATAAATATCATGAATATGAGTTTAGTCACCAGTTGACTTATAAATATTGGGTCAAATCTTCAGCTAGTAAAAATGACTTAGCTGTGTAATTCATATGAGCAAGCCGTGCTAGACCCAGTGCTGACACCACACTTTCTGTGTAAACTGGAGATTTTGATGTACAATCAGAAGAGCCTTCATCATCTCTTTTTGTCGTAGATAAGTACTTACACATAAAGAAAAATCTTGACATCTGAACACTTCATAGCTTTTCCCCTCACATTAATCAGACAAAAATCAGAAACCTTTCCATGAGGGAATTTGATGATGGTGGTGTTACATTTGTGTGGTGCAAGATCCCCAAAGCACGTATCATAAACTAGGTGTCATGACAGCAGGCAACGTATAATTATCATATCATAGATGAGTTAGGAAAATTTTTACTTTTAAAATCTTGGACATTGATTTGCTGGACTTAATTCTGGCAAGCAACAAATATCTTCAGTCTGGTAAGAACCAGCCTCTATTTCAATGTAAGTCAGAGGGGGATGATGCCATTTTGCCCACTTCAGGAGCCACTCTGACCCACAAAATCATTCTACCATCCTTACACAGATTAAGGAATTGAGTAAATAAGCTCACTAAAGAATGTAATTGATCTCAGTGGGTTTCACCTTTGGCATAAAGTACCACCTCGGTACTTTAGAAGAATTACCTACTTAGAGAAGGGTGCTAGTATCTGGCCCAATGCAGGCAGAGTAAGTCTTTAAAATTAGAAATTTACGCCAGTAATTGTTTCCAATCCATGTAGCTTCTAGAAAGTTTGGAATGTGTATTTGTATCCATGAGATTGTTGACTCCACAGCTGTCCAAGGACTGTCTCCAGACTCTTTCTCCTCCCAGGTGGCATGGAGGCACTGTATGATGTTCAGATCTGCCAAAAAAACCTGTCTCGGCCTTCACCACTCAGTCACAAGAGAAGATATTATATCGCTGCTGAAGAAATGCTGTGGAATTATGGACCTGACGGTTATGATAAATTCTCTGGGCAGGGTTTAAATGCCACTGGCAGGTAAGCTTTCTTGTCCTCTCCTGTTGTACTTCAATTTCAGGAGTCTGGGTGAGACTTCCCCAGTGGTTCAACAGGGCTAGGTCTTTCACTGTAATTAATTTTAATTGAAAGAGGCAGGGAGGAATGGATTTCAACAGCCTTGTTGGGAAGTTAGACTCATAACTGCGATGCTCAGAGCTGCTGTCTGGAAGCACTTATCTTGCTCCATTAAGTCCATGGAGAAAGTGAGCCCTGGTGAGGTATGCAAAGTTCAACAGAGTTAATGACCCTACGTCAATACTCCTCAGGCAGCTTTCACACTTACAACCCATGTATCTCAGAGGTGCCATAATGGTAGATTTTTTTCCCCTTGTTACTGATGAATTGTATGACAGTATATCCCAGGAAAGCTAAAGAGGATTAGAAATACATTGTGCACAGGTAACAGCACAGATCTTGCCTAAGGTAGTTAGAGGTAAGTTAACATAGATGTCTCCCTAGATAAATTTGGGTTAAACACATGAAAATCTAATGCACAATGAATGCTCATTTGTTAACTAATTTATAACTGTAGTTCAGACCAGTAATATCTCCCTTTGTCTCATAGAAAAGTGTATGCAAACTAGTAACTTGGGAGGTCATTTCTTCTGTATTTGGAGTAATAACTTTAGCCAAAGTGAAGGGTTCTGCCTGAACCTCCAGTTATTTAACCAGTGCAATTTGTTAATTCCACAGTGAATCTGCAATATATTTCACACAAGGGACTGACAGAATAGGAGGGCAATACTGGAAAGTTCTCTATGTGGAATATACTGATGCAACATTCAGTAAGAAGAAGATTCGGTCGGAGGATATGAAGCACCTGGGATTACTTGGTAGAGTGAATATTTTCCCCTTCTGTCATTACATCAGGTTTGAATGCAGATCCACTCAGATCCAGAGGGGAATTCTGTGCATACAGCTGCCAGTCATCCCTCTCTCGTTTAGATGGAAATGTGTTAGAGGGCAGTTCTTCTAATACCTTTCTGATTCTCTTTCTTAAGGCCCTGTTATAAAAGCTGAAGTGGGAGACACAGTGCTAGTTACTTTTTCCAACAAAGCCAAAAGGAGCTATAGTATTATGGCCCATGGTGTAAGCTTCAGCAAGATGTCGGAAGGTGCTCCCTACCTAGATGGTAAGTTTTGACTGCTGTATCATCACATCCAGAATACCAGAGTCTAAAGATCTTCTGAAGGTTTTCCCTTTTTGTGGATGTTAAGGCACAGAAGGGATAATTTGCTTAGTTTGTACCTACCATACACGTCACAGTCTGTGGGTCTCCCCAGTGTGCTGGTTCTTCCCCCTGGACATGTGCCAGACAAGGCATCTAAAAGTAGCTTAGGTCCATGTTGAGCAAAAGTCACAAGCCCAATCCAATTTATATTAGTTGTACTCTAATATCTTTCAACTGCAGTCAGTGGATCTCCTCTTGACATGCTCCAGAATGATGAAGCTTAGGATCTGGCATGATGCCCCTGATGAGTCTTTGGACATAGCTGTTGACATGGTCTAGGTTGCTTCACTCCCAATTCTCTAATCCAGCTTGGGCATTGCTCTTGCTTCACTGTCAAGATAGTCTGCGTAGGTGGCATCTTATATCTGATTGGCCTGGAATGTGAAGCAGTGATAATCCTTATTAATCCTCATACATATGTCAGCACTGAAAAGCAACATTTACCAAAGGCTTCCTCTCATTTTGTGCAAGGACAGGATCTTCATCATCTAAGTTTAACCATTAAATGTTAAATGTCATGTTTAATTGATAGGCACCTTTTTCAGTCCGTGACAAGAAACAACCCCTTCAGAGGGTGAGAAGCTCCATTTACTCTGAACAATTATTTTAAGAGATCAAGGTTTAAGGTGTCACCCTCTGGAGACACCTTTCTGTCTCCATTGACTACAGAAGAAGCCTAGAGTTTGGGTTAGGTTCAGAGAGCTCAAGAGACGTGAGCTGAATCCTATCCATCTAGTGTCTATGGAGATAGGCACTAGAGATAATATTGTGGTCTCTGAAAAAGTTTTTGCTGCATTAGAAGCATTGAAAAGAAAGGTGGGTTCCTTGTCACCTAAATTGCTTTGTTTCCACTGCAACACATCAGAAGGAAACTCACAGGACATAATCCCTCTTTTGAAAACTGTACTAAAAGAATTAGGTCAACACAGAATCATAGAATCACCTAGAGGCTTTATTAAATTCTGTTGTCTCTAATTGCTGACCTTGCAACACAACAAATTTGCCAGCAGGCCTCACTGTCACCTGAAACAACTGCCTTGAGCTCAGCTTTGAAGCCACCTGCACACATCCTAATGCCACCCATATAGTCCACTGATGGAAGTGCAGTTTCCCTATGCTCGCGGCCCTGTCCTGCTTTCATTTAATGCATTGAGCCCTTTGGTGGGGAGCAAAACCAAACCAAATCCTACAATTCAGCAGCAGAGTGTGTGCTGCACACCTCTGGGTCTTTGGTCCAGATTTGCCTCTTCTTGGCAGTCTTTCTGCCCCTTCTTCTCTCCTCGTGGCCCTTGGGTTTTGGATTTCCATCATCTCTATCTACAGCCCCTGCAGGAGCTATGGGTTTACAGTGAAGATAAATGACTTTTCAAAGGCTGTGTATTGTCTGAGTACATTTTATTAATGAGAAAATATTGTACATAAACGTACCTACAGACATCTACAGCCACCTTTTGTCAGTTGTGTGCTTAGAAAATACTCTTCTATGATGGCAGTTGTCCATTCTCAGGGTGTTTCAACTCACAAATCAATGTTGTTCTCCTTACTGAGCACTGTTGCAGGGTGAATCCAGTAGCATCAGATCCTACTGTAGGAGTATTCTACTTCGTATTGCAGTTTGTGTCAAACGGCATGTGTAATGCTGTAATACTGATGTAATACTGATATTTTCACTGGTGTCTAAGTTTCCAAGAGGATTCTCTTGGAGTATTAGAGAGGAGTGTTAGATTGGTGCAGTCTGCTGCTGCCAGACACATCTGACTATGCTGGGAAAATCCAGTCAGTGGGTGCCTAAGCATTAAAGAAAATTTCTGGTTTGATTTTCCTCATAGCAAAGACCAAACAGGTTACTTAACACCTTCTTTTTTTCTAAAAAGGGTGCAGGGATGATCCTTTTTCCCACCTTTCCTTTCAAGTCCCTTCTATAAGTCCTCTCTGAGTGCACACCAACACTTCTTTACAGTGGCCAAATTACCCGTGTGGTGTTACATCCACCCTATGCACAGCCACAGACAATGGCCCAAATCCTTTAAAAGTAGCTTCTAAAAACAGTAATAGCAACCACCCTCTGGAGACTCTGACAGAGGTTTCTGTCCATTGCCACAAAATCAAAAAGAAACAATTACCAGAATCAGATTTGTTTTGAATTTCTAAAAAGCTACAGTTGCAGCTTGGCTCACTGATGTAATTGCTTTACCAGTGTTTAATGAAAAGCTGGAGTCTGTGTTCCTGCCGCAGATGAATGTCATGATAGGGCAGGTAAGACAGGAACATTAGAAGAAGCCATTTCAGCACAAGGATGAGCTCTTCATGTCTTGTCTGACTGAATCCAGATAATCCAGATAGCGTGGGAAGGTGTCTGAGTGAAGCAGTTAAACTTGTTCTGCAGGGAACGGGCTTGGTTGTCCCCATAGCACAGGACTCTGGCGAGATGTCCCCATGGCATAAATGCCCAGGTTATGGGATGGTGCTTGAGGTGTGGCTGCAAGTGGGGGGCTTGTCCACAGCAATCAGCAGCTGTGTCTTACTCCAAGCTAATGCTTATATTCAGGAAAACAAAACCTTCCCGTAAGCTTGATGTTTCTCAATTTCCTTTCTGCAGGCTATCTGAAACCAGGAGCCCATGTTAAGCCAGGTGAAACCTTCACGTACAAATGGAGGGTGCCTGAAAATGGAGGTCCAACAGAGAGTGACGCCCCATGCCTGACCTATCTGTACTACTCAGCCACCGATGCCGTCAAGGACACCAACTCCGGCCTCGTGGGGCCTTTGCTGGTCTGTCGGAAGAACACGCTGAATCACGATGGGACGCAGGTGCTCAACGCGGACACATGCCTGACCCTCATAGCAGGGTGGTGCACTGTGGGAGAGGCAGCTGAGGGGGGTCCTATGAGGACTCGTTCACCCAGGTTCTCAGCTGGGTTTCCGTTCAGTTTCTGATGAGTTCTCAGCCCAGTTTTAAGAGATTAAACAAATATCATCCCTCAGGGTAAAAGCTGACCTAAGGGGATGGTTAGAAAGATGAACTGTCATTCCCCTAGTATTCTGGCTTGACCCTACATTTTCCATCTTTTCCAAGTACTTATTAGCAATGAATTCTTCTTTCCACCCTAAGTAATTAACAGATACTTTATTTATCCTTCTGTCTGATGGAAGAATGTCAATCCTTATCTCTACAAGGACATAGTAAGAAGGTGGCTGCAATTCTGGGGGGAAAGCAAGCTCTAAAAAAAAAAAGAATAATGATTTTTACTTGGGTAATTCTGCACAGATTTTTTTTTTAATGTCTTGGCTTCCTTCTTGGCTACAGAAAGGAATAGACAGAGAGTTTTACCTCCTCTTTTCAATCTTCGATGAGAATGACAGCTGGTATCTGCACAAAAATATTGAAGCATTTACTGGAGACCCTTCAAAAGTAGATGAAAATGATGCAGATTTCAAGGAATCCAACAAAATGCATGGTATGAGATATCTAATATCTGTTAATGATACCTTCAGTCATATTAGGAAGATGAGTTGGCAGATTTTATCATCATTCATAACTGACTGCAGTGCACTGGAGGGTGAGGTGGGAAGACTGTCAGTCAGCTTCTGGCCAACTCCTGATGCCCTTGGAGAACACATTGAAACCCCAGCCATGTTAGCAATGATTGCATCCACCTACTCATTACACCTGGAGAAAAGGAAGAGTGTAGTTTTTAAATACAACACTTGGGTCTATAAAAAACCATAATGCCAGTCAAGCACCAGCTGCAGAAAAGGCTGATGTTCACTGACGATTTAAATTTCAGTGCTGGCCTTGGCACTGACTCAGGCAATGAAGGTCGACCTGCTCTGCTTTGACAGTTCTTACTTGGGCAGTGACCACCTCTGGAAGAGGAGAGGTGAATGGCCAGTCATATTTTAAAACATCATTTCTGGATGTAAGTATCTCAATTCAGCATGGACCTCCTCCAAGTTACTCCTGACATGGCAGACTTGAGCAAAGCACATAACCTCTCTTTGCTTTAGTTTTGTTGAGAATATATATTGGTAGAATATAGAATATTTTTGAGAATATATTTTTGAGAACCTTGGGGCCTCCTGGACTCATGTCTTTTATTCTTCCATTATGAGGGAGTATCTCATACTAAAGTTTTATTCTGCCATAGTATCTTTCACCCAGTGATCACAGAGAGCATTTGAGGATTATGGAGTTTAGCCCTTGTGAAAGAACGAGAAACATTTTGGAATTAAAGATGGAAATCAAATGTCAAAATCACATAAAGAGCCTCTATCAGAACAGAACCTATAACTTAGATTCTCTATGTCCCACTCCATGGCCTTGATGAGCTGATTATACATTCTCCAGGCTGAAAGGAGGTACTGAATTTATGCACTTAACTGGTGTCTGAGAAGCACCCTGAAAAGCTCAGAGGAGAAGTGCTACATCACCGCCAAGGGGCAAAAAAAGAAAAAAAAAGTTAGAATCTCAGAGTATATAGGAAAAGCATTCAGGCATTAACTTGGTGTCATCCACTGCTACCTTTGCTTCACAAAACGCCCCTTTGACTAATGCTGTGACTTGCTGAGTGGTGAGTCCCTTGCTGGGAAGGTGGTGGTGTTGGATGATGGAAAGGTGATGGAAACTGTGATGGGTTTCCATCAACCTGCTGCCAACCAGGCTCTTTTCTTCTCCTCCAGCCGTCAATGGCTACTTGTTTGGTAACCTGCCAGGCCTGGCCATGTGCAAGGACGACAAGGTCTCCTGGCACCTCATTGGGCTGGGCAGTCACTACGACATGCACGGGGTTCATTTTCAAGGAAATACCATCGACCTGAGAGGGACGACGAGGGATGGGCTGGCCTTGTTTCCTCATCTATCGGGGACAGCGCTGATGCAGCCAGACCGTGTGGGTAAGTTCCTGAGCTTGTCTTGGTGGTGTGGCACGTGCAGAAATCAAGCAGCCAAAATAACGGTTGGCGAGATGCTCTGCTCTGCACAAGGGAGCCTGAAAGTATGGGGACCACTGGGACCTGGTGTAGCTGGTTATTCAGGCTGGGCTGCTTTCAGGGTAAGGTGCTGTAAATCAAACGTGTGTGTACGAAAGAGGTGAGGCTTTAATGACCTGGGACAGGCAAAGCAGCAGGGATGCTAACAGGATGCTTGCAGAATTTCCATAACTCTCAAAACAGGCTTTTTTTTATATTAGTGCAACCCTGTTTAAATCAATGGAGTCATCAGAGTTGTGCAAGGCTATGCCAAGGGCCATCCTTGGCTGGAGGCACCTGACAGAAATATCTGTTGGCCTTGTGTTAGACCTAAGGTGCTGGTGTCTATAAAACAGCAAATTCTGTTCTTATGCATATCCCATACATTTCTACTATTTGTCTTGAAACTGCACTACAGGACTCACACTAAACAATGTATTGTAGGAGATGATTACTTTTGCCAGCCAACCTTCTACTGGCAATAAGGGAAACTGAATGAATTATCAGATCATTACAATCACCAACACCTCTGATTTTCTTTAGCTGCATTTTATTTTACCTTTTTCAACACATTTGCCCTAGAGGCACAAGGAGTAGACTGAGGTCCAGTCTGGAGGGAGCTATGCTTCCAATTTTGGCTCCACCACTGGCTCATATACAAGTGTCTGTGAAAATGCTTTCCTCCTCCAGAGGTGTGCCAGCTGGTGAAGCTATACAGGACTGACATTGTGGTCAGCTTCTGCTTGTGAAAATAGGAAGAAGAGCACAAATTTTAAAATCTTCCCACTGACAAGTAAAAAGATGCTCCCACTGTCACTTTGACCATTGGAGCTACGGAAAAGCTGGTCCATGGTGGTTCTTGGTGGTCCATGGTGGTCTTCGTCCCCTTTCAGAGAGGAAAAGCAAAGGGTCAGAGAGTTGCAACATTAAGTCAGTCTTTTTTATACTATATAGGTGCATATAAACAAATGGTTATAAGCAGCATCCTCCCTCTCCCTATTCTTGTATAATGGGTCTGTATCTGTACTGCAAAGTCTTTCTCTCCCTTGTCCTGTGACTACACTTCCTGACAAAGCATCCCTTGCCAGCTCTTCTGTAAGTTCACTTCAGATATTGGAAGGCTGCTATGAGGTCTCCCCAGAGTCTTCTGTTCTCCAGGCTGAACAACCCCAGCTCTCTCAGCCTGCCCTTGTAGGGGCGGTACTCCATCCCTCTGATCATCCTCGTGGCCCTCTGCTGGCCCTGTTCCAACAGATCCATGTCCTTTCTGTGTTGAGGTCTCCAAAGTTGGACACAGTACTCCAGGTGGGGTCTCATGAGGGCAGAGTAGAGGGGTAGAATCACCTCCCACGACCTGCTGGCCACACTTCTTTTGATGCAGCCCAGGATGCGGTTGGCTTTCTGGGCAGCCAGAGTGTGCTGCCAGCTCATGTTGAGCTTTTCATCCACTAATTTACCAGGTTGCTTTTTAAGTTTTTTGTTATTTTTTTTAATTGCCTAAATATCATGTGCGTTCCTTTCCAGGCACATTCAAAGTGGTTTGCAGGACTTTTGATCACTTTGTGGGTGGGATGAAACATCTCTACGAGGTGAGCAGCTGCCGTAATACCTCCCGAGCCCAGCAGCAGCGTGGAGCAATGAGGCTCTACTACATCGCTGCAGAGGAGGTGGAGTGGGACTACGCCTCAAATAAGAGCTCGGCACCAAAGATTTACAACATCAGCAGCAATGAGGAAAGGTATCCAAAGCAAAAAAAACCCCAAAACTTGTGGGCATTGGGGACACTCATAGAGGAGGGGGAACTTTGATGTGTCCTTTCATGAAGCCAGCCTTGTAATTTTTAGGAGGCACTCTTTCCTGAACAAAATCAGAGAAAATGTATTTAAAAAGTGACAACCTCTCAGACAAGAGTAGTTCATGGGCAGCATTTTCAAATGTTTTCATTTCAGAGTGTCTTATAACACTGTTGAACCCAAGAAGGCTTCCAAGCCCAAATCCATGTGTGTGTTCCAGCCCTGGCTCACCTCCTTGTGACGCCCTGCAACCTCCTGCTTTCCCTCCTTCACTCTCCCCAGTTTCCCCACTCCACTGGTCTGGTTTTCAGAGAGAAGAGACCCAGGTACCTGTCCCAGACGTGAGCCCCTGCAAGCAGTGCAGATGCAGTAGGGAGGTTCTGAGTCTGCTTCCCTGTGGTGCTGTAGCTGCCAGCTCCCCTGGGAAAGTCAGAAGGCAGCAACAGCCACGGGTGAACCACATCTATGCTTACGCTGCACTGTGCTAAGAAATAAAAAGTGCAGGCAGAAGATATGCGTTCCAGTTACCAGTCCCATATTGCATAGGGAAGCCTCTCAGACCACTTTCGTGATAAAAGGGACAAGGATCATATTTCAAACCCAAACCTTAGAAAAGTGGCTGGGAAACTGCACCCTGTAAAGAGGAAGAGTATGGAAGAGTCAGTAGAAAATATACCTGAAGAGCCACAGGTGATGAAGTGTGTTTAAAGAAAATATTAACTCCAGCACTGTCCAATGCTGCTGTTGCACACACAGTGTATTGCTACAGTAAGCAGTACTCCTTGGGCACCTTTTCCTTTTATTTACTATGTTGTGAGCCAGCCTTGCAAGTCCCCTGCCAGGGGCACCTTGGAGATGAGCTGCTCTAGGAAGAGGGTGAAGGTTCTCCTCCACAGCTGGTGGCGAGTGTCCTCTGCCGGCGAGTCAGCCCTCTGGGATCCCCCAGGAGCATGGACAACAAAATGTGGGCAACTGCGAGAACCTGGAGGGCACAGACAACCATCTTCTGCCAGGTGCAGAAGGGAAAATATGTTTCTCGCTTTATCTTTGCATTGGAAGAGCATCCAGCCCTGCGCAGTACAGAGTGGCAGGACTGCAGGGTAAAGCAGTCTCCTCTTATCTCAAGATGATGGGATTTGCTTTTGCAAGGTTAGGCTTTGGTTATCATCTTCCTGTGGCTGACTAATAGCCACAACAGTGAAAGTAGCCACTGTGACAGAAGGATGCAGGTCTGCAGGAACAGGCAGTATCTTTTACTGGAGTGGAGGGTGCAGCTGGAGAGAGTGGCCAAACCCACTCTTAGCATGAACTTCATCTCTTCTCTGGCAGCTCTGGTGACAGATCTATGTTCCCAAAAAGTTTGTGATGAGTGAAACATCCTCAGATTTAGCTGTTAGAAGAGGGTGTGCATTTAGTGAGGATTACCACTGTTATTTGCTGTTTAAAATCTCTTGCAGCACCCAGGGCTTCACATCAGTCAGCACATTGGACCAAGCCATATATTTTTCCACATCTATTATGAATAACACAACAGCTACCAGCCTTTAGGTACGTAAGGTTTGGAGCTTTTAATTTCTGCCTTTTTATTTTGCAGCTATGGGCATGTTTTCCTGAGCCAAGCGGAAGATATGATCGGTTCAAAATACAAGAAGGTGGTTTACAGGGAGTACACAAACGGCAACTTCACGCAGCGCAAAGTGAGGACAGAGGAGGAGGAACACTTGGAAATCCTGGGCAAGTAGCTCTCATGGCTCACAGACTGAGCCTGCTATGCTCTCGAGAGGATTGCTTTTTAAAACCAAAGAGGTTTTACAGCTTTGTTAACTTGGAAAACAAGGAACACTCATGCCAGGGTATCAGTGATTTTACACCCAACTTGTATAATTGTTGCGTGTAAAGATGTTTTCCAGATTAGAGAATTCATTCTCAAACATGAATAAGGAGTTTCTTAAGGAGTAGTAACATGGGGGATGCCAAAATGGCAATACCAGGATTCACCTTAACATCGGAGCACGGAGTAATGTGGGAGAGACTCCTGAAGGATTAAGTCAATATTAAGGGACAATATAAGAGGCAATATTAAGCCCAATATCTGAAACTGGGCAAGATAAAATTTTACACGTCATAAAATAACTATTGGCTCATGTTTTTTATAGGGTGAGAAGTGAGCAACAACTGGTCATAAAGTACTCAGCAGTCTCTGGGAATATATTTGACATTTCCTTTTTTGCAGTACAAAAGTAAAAAAGATTTTTTTTTTTTAAAAAAGCATGTTGTTAGCAGTTTAAGAAATAAAGAAAGATACAAAAGGCATCTACAAGAATTTTCCTTAAAAGCAAGTTGTCCAAAGATGTGTTTACAGAGCGAACAATCCTTCTCATAGAAAAAGAAAAAAGATAATTTAAATATAGAGAGCTTTTCCTCAGCTGCAATAATTGATTTTGACGGCTTTGCTGATAGACTAGAAAAGCTCAAGGGTTTGGAGAAAAACTTGGGCTCTTCTACTAGGTCACACTATTGAAAGTCTGTTAAATTCAGAAAACCAGCATTAATCACTGGCATTTTCTGTTTTTATCTAGGGCCGTTACTCCATGCTGAAGTTGGTGACTCCGTCCTGATCGTATTTAAGAACAAAGCCAGCAGGCCTTATTCCGTAAGTGCACATGGCATAGAAGAAGTAGGTTGTGAAGAACAACCTGAGACACCAATTACCCTCCCTGGTAAGGCTCTCCTTTATTTTTATTTTTTTTCCTTTGAGCTAAAAAAGCTGTATTTTAACATATGAATGATAATCCCTCTTTCAAGCTTGCACATACCTATATGTTCTTCCAGGCATAATCTGCTCAATGTTTATTCAGACACGATTCTGTGCTGTTAAACATGTGGATTCTTGATCAAATGAGCATGTTGTAGCAAAGAATGAACCTTTGTTCCTATCAGAGGGGGAAACAGGAATGAAATATCACTGGGCAACCTCCAAAAATAACCTTGGCCCATAATCACAGCAAGAGAAGCGTAAACCAGCGCTGCATTTGGTCCAGGTGTTTTAAAAACAGAGCAGCTCATTGGTAGAGCTGCAGTTGGCAACGTTAACTCTGCCTCTCCCTTAATCTACATAAATTGGCATTTGCTTTCATAGCTGATGCACAACATACAAAATGTCACTGTCACGTGGTGTAAAAGTCCTTAAAGAAGCAACTATCCCTCATTTTTTAGTGAGGAAAACAAATAGTTCTCACAGCACCGAGATTTTTCATATAGAATACCTCTTAAAATTTTTTACTTCAATTTTTATCTTGGATTTTATGTTCTATTAGGAAGCCAAATTCAAACCCAGGGGTTACAGTCAATCCAAAATGTATATATCCTTTCTTTCCATCACCCATGCAACTTTTTTCACAGTGTTTGTGAGCTTCAGTGTGAAACTAAATGAAAAGAAATTCTGATGAGCTAAACCTCTCTGAAAGCTGAAATCTCTTTCCTGTACGTAGCTGTATCGATACAGTACAATCCCAAATTCATGGCCAAAAGTGAGCCAGTATCTGCCTTAGTGGAGTTTGATGAATCTGTGGTTAACATATATGGGAACACTACTGTCATGTCTCCTGTGTCCACATGGGAGCAGGCTTGGGATGAGTTACAGAAGGGAAGGTGTCTGCGTTTGTCAGTAAGCCAAAGGAAAGGGCTCTTCAGCAAGGTCTAAGGACAGACTTTTCTCCAGCAGCTTGGAAGCAGCTGTTAACATGGAAAACAAGTCCCACAGAACAATTCCTGGGCATTTCAGTCTCCACTATCATCATCCAGAAACTCTCACTATCTTCCTCAGCCAGGCTGGGCTGCTCACCCCAAGCTCCTCAGAGCCCAATGTGAACCAGTAATCTATCAGATTTATGGCCTGCCAAGTTGTGCCCCTGAGAGCACTGCCAGCTCCTAAAGAGACCATGGGAGGCATGGCAAAGAGGGGCAGGGAGCAGACCCATAGTAGCTTGAGCCAAACCAGCTCTCAGCTGCTACAGCTATGTCCTCTCCCTGTCCATTTCTCCACTTGCCCAGCAGCAGCAAAGAGGGAGGAAACATCCATTCTTCTCTTGTTTATCAGTCTTTTCAGAGGTTATGCTTCATCAAAGATTGGTCTTTGATGCCACCTGAAGTGTCTCAGGTTTTAAGTAAAGTGGAGATTTTCCAGCTACAGCCTCCAAACATCCTGAAGAAAGTGTGAAGGACCAGGCTCCAAGGCATGAATGCCTCTGAGATTGATGGGTTTCTTGTCAGTGTTTTCTGTCCTATCATGTAGTGTTGTGTCCTGAAAGCCTTTCTGATCTCTGCTGAAGTGCATAAACCCATGCTGGGATGCACAGAATGTACTTGTTCTGTAAGATTAAATGATATTGCAACATTTACGGGAGTCTCATCTCATACAATATGACATTTGAGAGTCACAATTTCCTTTTTTTTTTTTTCTTAGTTATTGCTGTACAATAAACCCCACTATTGCATGATTCATCAAAACGCTGTAGTGGCTCGGTGACACAAAACTGGTCTCAGTCACTTCACAACCATTTAAGCTGGAAAATTGCCCTTTGCCCTGATGCCCACAGCTCTTGGCAACTGTTGGGTTGTGACTGTACTAAGACATGAGTCTTGTGATTTCCTTGTTTTCCCCTGACTCGTACCGTGTCCCTAGATGTGTTTGGCTTTTATTATCCTGGAAGACTTTTGGGCCAGAGACTGCCTGGTTCAACATTTCTCCACCTCTTAAAAGGGCAAGGTGTTGATCACATCTTGGTCTTCTACCTTTCCCTGCAGTACCAACAAAAAAAACAAAGCAGAGAAACACAGCACACGTGGTTCATCTGAATGTAGGCGTGTGTTCAGTGCAAAGAACTGATCCTCATTCAAATAGATAATTCCCTATCAGATTGTTCTGGTTTTTTAAAATTAGAGGTCAGGAAATCTCTGCTCAGGGAGGACGTAGCAGAAATGATGGCTTTCAGGGGCAGTGGTTCTCCATTGATGGCTGGGGAGTAGGAGCTTTGCTGGAAGAAGGAAGAACCCTCCTGTTGCTCCCAGTCAGCAGGCTGGTACTCAGCTCTCCTCTCCTGGCTCAGAGCTGAAACACTGCTGCAGCACCATCTGCAAAGTCCCAGTGGCAACTGCCGCATCTTTGTGCCCTTTTCAACTGAGAAAGTCCAAAACAAATGGGTTTTGTTCCAGAGTTTGTCTCCCAACATCTTCAACTGACCTTATGCATTGACATCCAAGATCATCGATCTGCTACAAGTTTTGCCCAAGGAGAACGATGAAGAGTCCTGTCCCCACACTTCCCTCTGTGGGATGCCACTGTTGCCAGCGTTGTTGGCCAATCTCCTTTTCTGGGGGCTGTTTGCCTTCATTTACACCACTGGTACCTCATTGACCTCCTGGAAGGCAGAATCACACCCATATCCAATTGCTGCATGCTTCCACAGATATTTTTGATGCAGATCATTTTTTGATGAGGAGGGTGGCAGATCTCAGTTATCTACTCTTGAAAGCTTCTAATGCCCAGCTGCTCTTGGTAAAACTGGTCTTTTGTTTCAGGGGAAATAAACACCTACAGGTGGAATGTCCCAGAACGATCCGGCCCTGGCAAAACAGATCCCAACTGCATCACTTGGGTTTATTATTCAACCGCAAATTTTGTAAAGGTAACAAAGAAATGGTCATTATAGATTACATTGCTTTGGCTAAAGCTTCCTGTCTTGCCTAATGTCTCTGAAAGGATCCTGCTTCTCATTTATGTGAGGAACGCAGGCTAGAGGAATGATTTACACAGCTAGATGCTTTGTCATCTTTAATAACAGTTGCACATGCCTGAGTAATTTAATCTACTGAAATCCCCAGGGATACACCCTGGTAATGTGATTCCCTCCTTAAAGAATGGTTGAACTGATTTTGGATGAGGGCAAAACATTGCTTTGGTACATTAAAATAGGGACATGTATAGCAAGATGTAATGTAATGATTTTCTCTCATCTGATAGGAAAATGGAATTTCATCTTTATTTAATCTGTAGTCCATCTGTATCTATTTCATAACTGAATGAACTAGAAAATTTGTAATGCTTATATATATTTTATTTCAGGACACATACAGTGGTCTGATCGGGCCTCTTGTAGTTTGCAGAAAAGGAATTCTAGATGAAAGAGGTCTAAGGAAGGACATTGATCGTGAATTTACCCTTCTGTTTATGGTGTTCGATGAAAATGAATCCTGGTATTTGAAAGAAAATATTGAAACATACCTTCATAAGAATCCTGATGATTTTAATTCCACTAAGAACTTTGTAGAAGGCAACAGCATGCATGGTATGTAGGACTCAGTGGCAGCAGCCAAGAGGACAGAGGTTTATTTTTCACAGCCCTTTTAGGAAGACGTTGGACTTGGCCTGCAATTACCCAACCATGTGACAACTTTATAAACTGCAACTCTGGAAACAAAAAGATTTAATGAGGTCCAGCCAAGATATTTTTCTAACAAGATAATTTAATTTGATGCTTATGGGAAGAGACTGCCCTGCCAGACTTTCCTTGTTATTTGGGAGCTGTGGCCTTTTTTTGTAGGACCATAAAGATGACAATTTAAAACTGTGGCTTTAGTAGCAGCCAGCCCAAAAGACAAGCAGAACAGGCTGGATCGGGGCAGGACCAGCCCTGGCAAAGCAAACTTATCTTTCCATAGATGGTACCCATTTTAGGCAAAAACTCTATCCCCTCTTTTTCCATGTAGCTTCTCAGCATAAATCCTATTTGTTTGATCTCAACAAATAAAAAACCTATCCAATGCTTTCCAAAACAGAAAAATAGGTGGTGCTGTGCCCTTAGATGATTTGGAAACTAAAACAAAAATGTGACTGTCTCCCTGCAGTTGCTATAGAGAGCCCTTGCTCTGGCCATGCTTGTGCGTCTCCTCTCTGCCTGGGCACCCCTTCTCCCCGGACCCCTACCACAGCCAGTTGTTAATCAGTCCTATCTTGTTCTTCCAGCAATCAATGGGAAGATTTATAACAGTCTCCTGGGTCTAACGATGAACACAGGTGATAGGACAAACTGGTATTTGATAGGAATGGGCAACGAAGTGGATGTACATACAGTCCACTTCCATGCACAGACCTTCATCTTTAAGGTTGGTAAAATTATTCAAAATAAAACCTTTATAGTGTGATGGGAAATTTCTGTAAAATAGCCCCAGTTCTAGCCTGGTTTTACGCTTGGGCACAGAGCGCTGGGCTGATGCTGAGACTAGTGGGACTTCTGCATGTGGAAGAAATACAAAATGAATGAGATCCCTGCAAATCTTCCACCACTCTGAATCTGTTATGAAACATGAATATGTCACTATTAAAGGGCATGATGAAGTGGGTAAAAATATATGTTTATCCATGGGTATAAGGGAAGATACAGGGAGAAAATCAGAGAGAGCTTACAATATGGTTTTGTGTTGTATTAGCTTGACAGTGGCAAGACTATCTTAAGAATAGGTATTTGAAAGAAACGTCTGTGCTTGAGTAGCACTTGAAGTCCTCAGGAGGGGTGTCCTGTTGTTAATTAATTCATTAAATGAGGGGTGTCCACAGACCTCAGTTTCCCTAGATGAAACATATAACAAGAAGTATTTGATCTGCCTTGAGGAGCTCAAAGTCTAACTGGAATATTTCAGTGCCCACAGACTGTCTTTGAGGCAAGACTCTTATGATACTGGTTTTCCTTTTCCCCAGACGGACAAGGACCACAGAGGAGATGTGTATGACCTTTTCCCTGGGACTTTCCAGACAGTTGAACTTGTAGCAGAAAACCCCGGAACGTGGCTCCTGCACTGCCACGTAGCTGATCACATCCACGCTGGCATGGAGACGACCTACACCATCAATAAATCAGGTGCAGTATCAGAAACATGTCCTAGGGCTCAAAGGTGGTATCGCAGCAGATCAGATGGAAGGAAGGAGAAAAAGGAGAGAGCAAATGTCACCGCTGCACCCTGCATGCTGGTGGGAAGCAGCTGTAAATTACTGCCACGGCCAGTTAGCATTGTCTAGGGACAGGACAAACACCCTTAATGAAATGGCAAAGATAGTAGTCCTTGCTGCAATCTGCAACTTAAAACCAGTTGGTGCTTCACAATAGCCCCTCTAAGACAGTGGCAGCCATTAGTCACTGCAGGTGGTGCAGAAAATAACTGCAGAGCTATTTTTTGAGCCTTGCTGACATGTGGTGTGTGGGAGGGTCTGCAGACTGGCACGGTGCTGTTCCTCCCTCCAGTCACTGCTGGCCCGTGGGGTTATTTGAGCTCCTTCCTGCATGAGCAGAGACCACCTGAGATAGATAGAAGATGCACCAGAAAATGTCTGTTCATCCAGTACAAGAAATAGGTGATATTTTGACTAAGAAAAGTTGGTCAACTTTTTGTGTGGTGCTGGTCCCTTCCACCACTCATGAGTGAAGTCAGAAGTGCTTTGTGAGCCTCTTCACATCACATAATTTCACTTAACGCCTGGGTCCAGCATCTCCTGCTTGGGTCCCCCCTGTGCTTGCCATACTCCTCAGCAGAGACTGCAACCCACAACCCTTTAGCAGCAGGATGACAAATGATTGGCCAAACGTAGCAAAAATACTCCTTCCTTGGGCAAGGTGAACTTATTTTATAATACCTATTCATTCAGGCCATGAAACTTCAAATGAGCAAGCAAATTCAGAACTGAATCATAGAATCATAGAATGGTTTGAGTTGGAAGGGAAAAACCATCCAGTCTGAACTCCCTGCCATGGGCAGGGATATCTTCAACTAGAGCAGGTTGCTCAAAGCCCCATCCAGCCTGGCCTTGAACACTTCCAGAGATGGGGCATCCACAGCTTCCCTGGGCAACCTGTTCCAGCATCTCACCACTCTCATCATAAAAAATTTCTTTATGACCGATGTAAATCTACCCTCTTGCCCCATTGCCCCTTATCCTATCACTGCAGTAAGTAGTGAAGTAACAGAGATGCCTATAGAGAAGGGGGATGTTGCCCATGGGGTTACCCAGACCAATAGCTGTGCTGATCTAATCAGGATTTCTGTTCAGATCAACAAGGCAGAAGGAATTGAATAAAATCAGGGCTACTTTTCCAGAAGACAAAGAGGTGCTTATTATGGTTTTCAACTTGACCATGCTTTTTCTCTCTCCATGCAGAGCGGAAAGCTCCTTCAGAAGGAGAACTCACGACTGGAGCATACGATACAACAACTGCAAGAAATAGGACTACTGCAAAGGGTAAGGACATTTTAAAACGTCATTTAAAACTCTTCAGATTTATGCATGGATTTCTTATGAACTACTTTTATTTTAACAGATTATGACAGCAAAGGGGGCAACTTTTTTAGCAGAACTTTGAGTCCTGGAGAAGCCAGCCTGATACTCGCAGCCTTTTTTTTCATTGGACTTGTTCTGCTGTCAACAGCATTAACTACCTTCTGCCTCATCACCCGCCGAGGAAACAGGATCCATTACACAGCTCTGCATGACAAAAGTGCACTTCTAACAGACTCCCTGTAAATCCCCACTTTTAGCATCGTTCACAGAGCCGCACTGGATTTCATGACATGCTGCTAATAAAACTGGAGGAAGACATGTGCCGATAGTCCTACCCCATAGCCAGCGCTCACCAGAGTGATCATGAGCTGTAGGGTTCAGCTCCGAGAGCCACGTCCCACCCATCACCCTTCCCACTCCTCCAGACTCCAGCTGAGCTTTCTCCAGGATCAAATTTGGCACCCAGGCAGAGCAGCACGGCATCCACGCGCTCCGTGCAGAATCACGGGGCTCACACTATGGAATAAATACCACCAGGGACTGTCCCAAGCGTGCCAGCTTCTGAAGGAGCAGGTATCAATGTGAAAGTCCCTGTGGTTTCCCAAAGTCTGACTCAATGAATTCACTGACATTTAAGCAATTCTCTCTTTTTTTCTTTTTTTTTTTTTCCCTGTTAAAAGAGGAAACTGTGCTCTGAGGACAGATTTTTAAAGGCATTTAGGGACACACCAATATATTTTACCACCTGATGGAGTTCAGCTGTGCCCCTGCTGTTGGTTTCTAGCAGCTTTTGTTAATCACTTTAAAAATCCAGCCTGGAGCAACCTCTGAGAAAGTTAGTTTATTTTGTCATTGCTGCTCGTTGTGGTCCTAATTCTGTATCTCTTCTTTGCACGATTAGCACCTCACTCCCTGCCTGTACCAAAGCCATCAGGAGATTGATGATGACTGCACTCTGTGAGGAAGACAGGCAGAATCAGGCCATGTTTTACAGATACTTGAATGTTTATAGCTTATTTTTAGTTAGATTGTGCTTACTCTTGCCTGCTCACGTCAGCTACAGCTCTTGCAGAGGAACTCCAGAACCAGTATATCTGTAAAGCTGTTTATCCAAATTTGATTTTGAATGTAAATTCAAGTTGCTGGTTCAGTTTTGGTTTTTTGTTTTGGTTTGGTTTTTTAATGTTATTTCCAGTTCTGTATTATGAAGTCTGTTCAAATGTAGGGAACTTTACTGCCCATCACTCTTATTGTAGCTTAATGGTGTCCTGGACTGATGTTCAGTTAACCAGTATGTTGAAGTTTCTTGGATGTTTCTCAGCTATTTCTTGATTCCTTGTTTTCACCAGTCATTTAAGAGCCCACAGGTGAGATAGAACTGCAGGATTGAGCCCAAACAGGAATTACACCATAGCAGTAAACACTTATAGACTCCTTCTCTAAGTCTTCCCTTTGAGATGACAAAACCAGATGCTCTAAACCCTTTCATCTTTCAGTTTTGTAAACATTAAAATTGAGGTCTCCTGTTCTGTGCAAAACTACTGTCTGTGCAGAACATTTGCTTTCTGTACACATACAAAATTAAAGTCTTTCACCTAAGCATACCCGGTTAATAAAGGAAATTATTTGGTACTTTCCTTTTAGAGTAGCGTTTGACTTTCTAGAAACAGAATCATAACAATCTTTTGACCATAGAAACTATCCAGACAAAGTGATTACAAAGATAATAAAAATCTGGTCATTTGCCTGAACCTTCTGGCACAATTTATTTCATCTGGCACGCTTCTCAGCTGGATGGCAACTGCGAAACAAGAATGAAGCCTCCAGAGGTCTTCAGGGCCTCTGGATGTCACTGCTGCTTGCCCAGGTGACACAGCTGCCACAGAGAGTGTGAAGCATCACAGAAAATGTAAAGCACTGCGGGTAACATTGCTGGTCTGGTGCAGGAAGCCCATGACTAGCCATGCCCCAAAACGCATGTTGAAGGACAGCATCTGTGTTGGGCTGAAGGACCAGCAGGGACAGAGAGCAAAGCAACAAAATGAACAGAGGAAGAAAACAAATAAGTCTCCAGGACAGGCATGTTCTCCGGAGAGTGCTGCAGGCCCTTGACTGTGAAGAATCTGGATTATGAACTTGGGTAGCAGTTGGTACCTGTCCTAGCACCAAAAGCTCAAAAGGCAAAGATCAATCTCTACAAACTTTTCAGAGGAACAAACAGCTCTAACACCCACACAACACAAGCTGTATGAAACTGTTAAAAAAAACCCAACAAAACAACCACAAAACAACAAACAAGAAAAGTGTCCAAAGGAACAAAACAGATCACAGAAGAATAAATGCTTTTTTCTTTTTTTTTTTTTTTCTTAAAGAAAATTGTGCCTCAGAGACATTTTTGAAGGACTTTACTGATGTATAAGAGGCCTGGATAAATATAATCTGTTTAGATTTCCATAGGACATTTGACAAGGTCCTTAGTTAAAGCTTCTTAAAGCAATGAAATTATCATGGCATGACAGGAAGGTCAATAACTCGTCAAAAGACAGAAATATGTAGCCAGATTTCTTGTTGAAAGTCACTCGTGGGGGGCTGCAAGGACCCTTGCTCTTGGTGTGAAAGTGGTGTGAAA
>BJBW01002111.1:0-34437 GCA_004320125.1 Scolopax mira | reverse complement strand
AAAAAAAAAGCAATCCTAGTCCTATGTACATCACACTGTCTAAGCATCTCAGAAATGGGATCTTACTTTTAATAGTTAAACGACAACATTAACTTGAGTAATCTTTAGTGGGCAGAAAGGCAACTGGATATTAGGAACCAGCAGAAATTAAGAACAGGGCAAACCAGAAAGCAACTTAGTACCATTACATAAATGTCTGGGGCACCTGCATCTGGAATGCAGGGTGAGTCACATCCCCCGGCTCCATCCAGGGCCAGCACAAGAACAGCACAGAAAGAACAAGAAAGGGAACAGTATCGTAGAACAGCTTCCAGATGAGGAATGATTTCCTTGGACTACAGCTTGGAAAAATAGAAAGGACAATTGAAAGCAGACAGGATAATGGTTTTATAAAGGGAGAGTTGAGTGGAGAAGGGAACAATTCATCCCTTTCGGCAGAAGCAGTATGAGCTATGGGAGTGCTACATGCAAAACACAAGAGGTGGCTCTTTATGGGGTGGAGAGTCACCTCTGTAACTCCTGCTCTGAGGGGGCTGAGGATGCTCTGATCTTACAGAGGTTCAGAAAGCAACTGGAAAAATATAACAGGGAAAATAAATAAAGAGTTATTAAAAGTGAAGGCAACCCACTGACTCCTGCAAAAAATAACTTGAGATGTGGCAATAGTGACCAAACACTCTGAAATGCCACAGCACATGGTGCTCGGTAGATTAGGGGCTTGGGGCATCTGCCAGATGAGGTTGGGGGGAGAGAGCTGGGACTGTTCTGCCTGGAGAAGAGATGACTCAGGGAGATTTGATCCATCTGTGCAAATATCTGATGGGGGATGCAGGACAGATGGAGCCAGGCTCTGCTCAGCGGTTCCCAGCGAGAGGCCCAAAAGTGATGGGTGCAAACTGCAATACAAGAGGCCTCTATCCTCTTGCCCCTCCATGCCCTTTTGCCTCCCCATCCTCCATTACCCTTCTATTCCTCTCTGGTGTACTCCACCTGCAGTCCTGCATCCAGCTCTGAAACCCTCAGCAGAGCAAAGACATGGACCTGTTGGAGTGGGTCAAGAGGAGGCCACAAAGATGATCAGAGGGCTGGGGCACCTCTCCTGTGAGGAGAGGCTGGGAGAGTTGGGGTTGTTCAGCCTGGAGAAGAGAGGGCTCTGGGGAGACCTTTAAGTGGTATTCCAGTACTTAAAAGGGGCTTATAAGAAAGATGGGGACAGACTTTTTAACAAGGCCTGTTAATGTTAGGATGTGTGGCAATGGTTTTAAACTAAAAGAAGGTAGTTTTAGAGTAGAAATAAGGAAGAACTTTTTTTATGATGAGCGTGGTGAAGCACTGGCATAGGTTGCCCAGAGGGGCAGGAGATGCCCCATCCCTGGAAACACTCAAGGTCAGGCTGGACGGGACTCTGAGCCACCGCATCTGGCTGACGATGCCCCTGCTCACTGCAGGGGGGTTGCACCAGGTGACCTTTAAAGGCCCCTTCCGACCCAAACTATGGTTCTATAACCCTCGGAGACACCCCAAAGTGCCTGGCGCGGCCTGGAGCCCCCACCTCCAGGCGGGGCGGGGAGAGGGAGGGGTGCGGACTGCAGGACCCGACCTCTCTCCCGCACCATCCTTGAGTGGGGAGGGAGGAGGCCCGGTCCGCCCCGAGCACGTCCCGCCACCCGCCCCGCACCGCCGTGCTGCGGGGGCGCTGCCGAGCCGCACCGGGCGGAGCCCAGCCCGGCCCTGCCCCGCCGAGCCCCGCCGAGCCCCGCCATGGCCATCGCACACATCGCCACCGAGTACGTCTTCTCCGACTTCTTGCTGAAGGAGCCGCCGGAGACGCGCTTCAAGGGGCTGCGGCTGGAGCTGGCGCTGGACAAGATCGTCACCTGCATCGCCGTGGGGCTGCCGCTGCTCCTCATCTCCCTCGCCTTCGCCCAGGAGGTCTCCATCGGTAACCGCCGCCCCCCCGGCCCCGACAGCTCCCCCCCGCCGCTCTCCCCGGCGCCTCCCGCGGCGGACAAAGGGCTCGGCGGGGCGGTGCGGAGCTGGGACACGGTGGTGGTGGTGGTGGGGGAGCCCCCCGGGGGCTCGGTTGCCGGGAGGGGTTTCACTCGGAGGGTGGGAGGAAGAGGCGCCTCTGGGCCGTGGGGAGTGCGGAGGAGGGAGAGCGGCTCGCCGGGAGAGCATCCCTGGCAGCCGGCCGTGCCTCCCTGCATCCCGCTGGGCATCCCGGCTGGCCTTTCCCGCTCTTCCCATGGTCTTCCTCCTCCTCGGGACATTCCCTACCCGCTGTCATTCTCTCATAACTCCTGAGGAAGAGCCCTGTCAGCTCAGCTGCTCCATCGTCTCCTCTGGTTGGGTGGGATCTAAGGAGAGGGATGGAGCCGCTCTGCTCTTTGTTTCCCAGGGTCGCTCAGCCCCCAGCCTGAGCTGTGCCTTGAAAACTGCCCCTGTGCTGCGGCTCCTGGGGCTTGGAGTGCTCTGGTAAGACCTCACTGTCATATGTCAGGTGTCAGGGATAGGTGCCAAGGAAGAGGGGGCTCAGACCTCTCCGTGGGGGCACGGGTGGCTCAGTGGTATATTGAGACTGGTCACCTGCTCCTCAGATGTCACTCAGGATGGGCTGTGGATGCGTTCACCAAAGCTTTCCCCCGCTCTGCTGCGCTTCTGCAACTGTTCCGGTTCACTTCTGGTGTGACTCGGTAGATGAAGCTAAGCTTTACCTGAGAAAGGTCAGGTTTCCTAGTTGTTTTGCTATTTTTTTTCCCCATCCCCAAGTTAGAGAAGGGCTTGTGCATCAGGTCTGTAGCCAGCCCTTTTCAGAGTCTGAAATGACTTAAATCCAAATACAAGGGCTTGTAACCTTGGGACTCACTTATCAAATTTATTGCTTGTGAGAATTGTGCTGCATTTAAATAGCACTATATGAATGAGGATTTCAAATCAGCAATGGCTGAATCAGCAATGTTGATGTTGTCCACTTGGAGACAGGGGAGTCATAGGACTTCTTCCACCCTTGGAGAAACAGTTAGATTTACTGCATATATCTGTTTAGTGGCATTCAGTGTTGTATATACCTGAGATACACCATCCATAGGTTTGAGCCAATAAAATGTCAAGAGAGTGGAAGTTGGAGTGGAGACCTGCCCCCCTATTATGCCCTGGTGAGGCCCCATCTGGAGTACTGTGTCCAGTTCTGGGCTCTCCAGTTCAAGAAGGACAGGGAACTGCTGCAGAGGATACAGCAGAGGGCTGCAAAGATGATTAGGGGCCTGGAGCATCTCCTTATGAGGAGAGGCTGAGGGACTTGGGTCTTTTTAGTCTAGAGAAGAGAAGGCTGAGGGAAGATCTGATCAACACCTATAAATACTTAAAGGCTGAGTGTCAAGAGGATAGGGCCAGTCTTTTTTAAGGGTGGCAGAGCCCTGGAACAGGCTGCCCAGAGAGGTGGTGGAGTCTCCTTCTCTGGAGACATTCGAAACCCACCCAGACAAGTTCCTGTGCAACTTGCTCTGGGTGGACTTGCTTTGGCAGGGGGTTGGACCAGATGATCTCCAGAGGTCCCTTCCAACGCCATATCATTCTGTGATTCTGTGATCACACTGTGGAGTGTGACTGAATTAGTGGTGAGTCTGTGCAAACCCATCATGAATAGCATTAATCATATTGCTTAAGTGATAAGATGCCCTAGACTGCTGTATTTACAGCCAGGTCCACACCTATTGCAATAGATGTGGTTTTGATCCAAAGCACTGACCTCTGCAGTAACCACACAGAGGAGTTGAGGAGAACCAGGCTGGGAATGACAAGACCCAGATCTGAGCCTTCTGGCAGCTCTGGTCAATCAAAGACTGGATGGATACAGCTGTGTTTCTGCAATCTAACCCACTGCTTTTAGTTTTAGACCTACCACTGATCTGTGCACATTTATCCCTCTTAAAGCAATGAAAAAAAGGGCTTGCATTTCCATAAATGGCTCATATATGGGCCCCTTAGTTCTTCTTCATTCTACTTCTTCTCTGAAAGTACTGGATCCAATCTGAAACAGTGCCTGGGTATAAAGGTCTCTTTTATGAGCTGTACAGAAGTATTTCTTCCATTTCTCTTCCTTATGTAGAGCTCCAATGCGCAACTGAATTTCAGAGTTTGGTAAAGTGTGCCTTTCTTTTGGATGAGTTAAGTTCTTATCTTCTCCAATCAAATATTTGTGCCTCTGCATGCTATATATTACATATTTCAGTATTCAATTAATCCAAATTGAACCTGTGACTGCAGGAGATTCATAAAGCAAGAATTAAAACATGTCCTAGATCTGGCATGTGCTTTATTTTGCTTATAATCCCTAGAACGTGTTAGAAGAAAAGATGAGGTTTAAAACCAAGCTCTTCTATTTGAAAAATAAAACCGAAAATAAGTCTGAGCAGTACCCTGGTGAGGGAAACTGCACCACGTGGCTCCCATACAGAAAGTGATACGATATCAGCCACGCTGCTCTTACAGCTCTCTCCTATTTCCCGCATGCTCCTGCGGCTCGGTGGGCTGGCTGCTTACGGGACATCCCAAAGCTGTTTCCATTAAGGCTTTTTGTGGGGATAGAGAGGGTCTCGGGGGCTGGATATGTTCTGTGAGCACTAGAGTTCAGCCAGCAATAAAATAGAAAGCAAGGATAGGTTTCAGACACTTCATGATGTAATTGTGCTTTGAAAAAGCTCAGGAGTGCTAAACTGAGAGAAAATGGTAGGGTCCATTTTAGCTCTAAAGAAGAGCAACTCAGAATCAGAAGTGGTTGTGAAAGCAGTGTGTGAGTCACAGCATGGAAATATCTCTGCCTCCAGGTACAAAAATGCTCAGCTCCTATTTCTGTTGGGATAATTACATTCTTCCCACCTGAGATTCTCTTCCTTCCTGCTCTGAGCTGCTGTTTCATTGCAGCGCGGTGTTAGATAACTGCAATTTCCCTCCTACGTGCGGTTGCTCTTAATTGTGCAAAACGATCCCAATGTTTACGTAAGAAAGCCTTACAGAGGCTTTCTGAAGCTGCTGAGTAACTTTAATTTTGATAGAAATTTCAGGAAATAAATGAGATCCCGGATGGGTATGGCAAAGGAGTTCTCTGCCAGATGTGTGGAGAACCCAGCTGCCACACTCAGCCACCGACCAGGGCCAAAGCTCACAGGGTTAGTTCCCTCACCCCGCTCCAGCATCCTTCAGGGGCAGGAGGAGAACTAATCTAAGTTTATTCTTAGTTATATTTTAGAAACCCCTGGTCAACTGCCGGTTTGTGATGATTTTAGGCTGGTTCTGGTAGCGCTTAGCTGCTATGGAGCCATTCTCTGCCAGCCCTGGGAAGCTTTGCTGCTTGAAATCCTGCCCCTGTTATCTCTTTACAGCTAGACCTTCTTTCATACAATTTTATACTGGAAACTTGAAAATGGAAATAACAATAGCATTGTGTTATGTATGCCTGTTTTCTTATATTATGGCCTTATATTATTTTCCTGGATTATTTAACAGTTCTTAGAGTAAATATACTACAGGCAGTCAGGTAGTTCAGTACCACAAACTGTTGTAAATATGGCTAAATCACTCATCTCTCTTAGAAAAGGTTTTTTTAAACCACACCAAAAAAAAAGATAGAGGCATCTTCAGCAGTGTATGAGCCCCAGACTCGGTAGAAGTTTATCTGTGTCATTTTTCCATGACCATGTTTTTAATAAGAGAAGCTTTGAATCAGAATTGAGATTATGGTGTATCTGAGATAACGCATTTCTTATGGTAAACAATTTAGCTGAAAACATAGATATTTATGACTGAGGCACTGCTGGTTGCAGGATACTGTAGCCCTAAGCAGGCACAGGCAGCTGAGCAGAGAGGAAATTGGAACAAGCCGCTTAATCTTGGTGGAGGCTTGTTTCCAAGTTAGTTCTGGGAAATATAGCAGTGGCTGGCTTGGGTTGCAGCCCAAAGAGAAGCACCTGTGAGAGCTGTCCGCTTGACAAATATTTGTGTCTTTTCCCGTAGGAAGCCAACTGGGAATTGCTCCTACGTGCTTAAGGCCAGCGGCTCCTTGTCACCAAATGATGTTCTTTGACCTTCTCTGTACAGCAGCTTTTGGGCACTGTGTGCCGGCTGCCTTCACTGCGGCTTCGTGTGGGAGGTGATGGCTGGGAAGGAAGATGAGGAGGGAGGGAGAGAGCTGGAGAGGGGAGAAGAAGGGAAACTCATGGTAGACACCAGCAGTCAGTACTACAAGTTCAGTTTGGGCGTTGGTTGTGCATGGCTCATACATTGCTGGTACTAATTAATCCTCTTGTTTTAGCATCTCTGTTTATTTTATAAACCATCCCAGGACCCAGGAACTCTCATGTGTTAAGTCACCTCAGCACCTTGAGCATAATCAGTGTGAAGGTTGGGGTACTGCTACCAGCTTGTCAGTTGTGGCAGAATGCTTAGGTTAGGAAGTACCTGGCCGTGGACCAACCCACAGTATCTGCATAGACCTGTCAAAATGAAGATTTGCTGCACTAAAAAAAAGTCTTATTTCCTTCTGATGCATCTTATCTCCTTGCTGGAGAGAGTGCAAAGGTTGAGAAGTGGAGTATTGCCCTATGGTCTATGGGTCCCCATTGACCACTTTGGGCTTTCCCAGTGGTGAGAATCCTTGCCTGCCCTGCGCAATTTCCACCTAATTTCTGGGAGGGTTTTTTGCCCACATTGTTTGTTTTAGTTACCACCACCACCACCACCAGCTGGCTGCCTGGGGGATTTGAGGTGCTTTGGCCAGCAGAAACCACAGGATGAAGGGTGTTGGGAACGCTGTGTGCTGCATCTTGACAGCTTCTGTGGGTGCCACGGGGGCAGCAGTACCCACCTGCAGCATCTCTTTTTGTACGTCTGGCTGGGCCTGTATGTCTCTATACAGGTTAATCATGTTTCTCAAACAGTCATCATGAGAATCAAATCCATAGAAAGGAAAATGAATCACAACAAATACATATATATATATATATATATGTATATATAAAATAGTCTTGACTCTTAAATTATGCTCTTTTCCTGTCCTGCAACACCACTGCTGGCTCTCTATGCTGGTGTCCCACTCCCTTCACGTTCACAAGCTGCTGGGGAGGCTTTTGGGAAATGATCCTATCTTGTGACTTCCATAAGGGCTGGGGGCTAACCTTGCATTTGGCGTAACTAGGCCAAGGACTATTACTCTGGCAGCTGCTGGCCCAGAGCTTGAAAAACATTTCCAAGTGCTGGTGAAACAGGCTGTATGCTAATACCTGACATTTGCACATCTTGCATTTAGCTCAGCAGGGTGCTCTGGAACCCAGGGCATTAATGACAGGACTGAGTCAACAAGGGTGTGAGCAGCATCCCTTGGGAGCAGCCAGGCAAACCGTGAACTTCAAAGCATCTTTCGGTAGAGGTGCAGACCCCAGAGAACTGCAGCAAAGGCTGTGCTGCTCTTTGGCATATAAGGAGTGCTCAGTAAATAGCAGAAGTTACCAGCCTCAGGGACAGGCCTGCTTGGGGAGCCAGAACAAACGTGAAAAACCATTTACTTTAATGTCAAGTCTAAATTGTCTTTGGGTGAACATCTTCAGTTGTTAGTGAGACCTTTTTTTTTTTTCCCCATTTACCTTCTACAGAGCCAGGTTTTCATTTCCCGCAAAAATGATGGTAAGCTGCTCTTGGTGCCAGAATTGACTTAAAAAGCATCATGGCCATCTGGTGGCTATTAGGTTACCACCAATGTTGCCAGTGGAACCATATGGTCATTGCTGCTGTTTTGAGGTGTTTCTCCTTCTTCAGGTGAAGGGAAACTGTTTATTTTCCTTCTGTCTCGCTGGTGCAAATTTCCTTCACAAGTTTTTTCACATGTATCAAAAAGCTTCTTGCTCCAAAGACAACGCTTGTTAAACACCTAACTCTTTTCCAACTGCAAGAATCTGAGACTTCTCTGAGAGATAACTATCTGAGGGCAGCCCCGTGGAGAGGGAGATACTTGCTGGCTCCTCTGACCCTCTCCATTTAAACATTGCATCACCTGAGCTTTATATTCTGCTACCACTCCATTACCAAAGTAAACCTCAGGGAACAGCTTCTTTCCTCCAGTGCACCCATTTGTGTCTCTCCATACTTACTTCTTAAACACAGAGTTTATTCTCTTTCACCCAACCTGCCACTTTGGTCCATGAGAAGCATCTATAAATCTAATAAAATTATTCCTTCTGGTCCGCTCTTAATGCATGTATGTACACCCACACCTACGGTTGCTTCTTCTTTGGAATGCGTCAGGACATCTTTTTTCCATATTTTAAAATCTTTTTTAATGTTGGGGTGGAGGATGTGCATTGGATGGTGCCTGGCAGTCTGCACATGGTGTATGTGTGCCTTGATTTTCTGGTTTGTGGGTTTTCCTTTGGTGGCTGCTGAGGCGGATAATTCTTGCCAGATAAAATCAGGTGTTTGGGTATCATGGCTACTTATTTTGCCTTGTGGAAAATTATAGTAGTAATTGATGACTAGGTTTTCATCCAAGCTTATGAAATCTTTTTTCCAGTGATTGCAGTGCATTAGAAATGAAATAATTACTTACTGAAGGCTTAAACCTGTCAGCTACAACCATGTGATTCTGGTTCAGGAAAAGTAGTTCAGCATATGATTAACATTGATTCTTGGAAGTACTCTCTGTTAGTTGTAGTTTCTTAATTAGATGTTTAAGTCAGAAGATGGGTGTTGAGCCACTGGGGAGGAAACCAGTCCAGCTTGCTGGGTTTGTGCTCTCTCTGGTAAGGGATGCAGCTGGAGGATGCTGAGTCCTCTGCTCATCCTACCTTCCACCCCAGCAGAGCAGTTGGGTACTGAACAGGGATTCTTCTTCAGATCTGAATTTTTCCTTGGGATTCTGGGAGTTTCTATTTGTAGATAGGTTTCTCTTTATTTTATTTTTTTTTTTTTAAACATCTACAAGGGCATTAGATTGAACATTGCAAAGGTGAATTGTATCCTGCTCATTTAGCACCGATAGCAAAACGTCCACTTCCATTTGGGCAAAAGGAGCCAGAGCAGGCCCACTGCTTGTGTCTTAGCTCTGAGAAGTCCCAGCTGGGATTAGGGCATCTTCTTTTAGACACCTGATGACAGATCCTTCCTGAATGAGCTTGAAAGACTTGGATGAAGAAGATGAAAAGGTGTTACTGGGGCACAGGATCTCCACCTTTAGACAGCCCCATGCTGTTTTTTTATAGTGCTGTATAGTTGCAGAAGAAAAGGATTCTCCTGGTAGAGAGATGGAGGAGATGACAGCTTGCTGGCAGAGCACACATGAAGACGTGCCATGGCTGGGTGAGGTGACATCTGGACCTGGCTGCTGGCTGGCTACGGTGACTCAGGCTTGTACTCTGCACTTAGTTTCACACCTGCAAGTCATTCCTGCTGGCAGTGACCAGTTCCATCTGATAATCTCAGCACACTTGTAAAAGTGATATTTTATCATACGTGGCTGCAGCTGAAGTTTCTGCAGCTCTTTTGGGTGGTGTTTCTTCAGGGCAACCACAGTAAATGGCATTTTTTTATTGCCACTTGTTTGCAAAAGTGTAAGTCAAATCCTCGTTACTCCCTCTCCAAAGTTGGTTTAGTACCAGGGAACGATTTAAAAAAAGAAGTGTGTTGCCATGTGTAATGATAACTTGGCTAAAGACTGTTGTGGCAACTGCTTAATGAACACGGTAATTTATTATTCCTCAGCCTTCTCTCTGTATATTTTATCTCCCTGTTGTTGTGCTGGGCTTGGCTGCTGCTTTTTTTCCCCCCTTCTATTATTTGTGGGAGCAAAGGATGGAGAATGGTTTCATGTCACCAAGCCAGGAGGCTGTTCCTTTGATAGCAGATGACTATTAGCCTTTCATGAACTAACCCTGGGCATGTGTGTGTACACAGCAGTTCTGTGAAAGGCATTTGTCCCTTTGCCTAATTTACCTGCTAATAAAAATGACGGGTTTTCTTTTTGACTTCCTCCAGAATAACCCAACATAAAGTAAATTATCTGTATCGATTTATTTCCATTATTCCTTTGGGGGAGAGAAAGAAAAAGAGACGGAAAATTGTGACCATTTCCAGATGCATTTAATAATCTGTGTTCCCTGTAGATTATACACAAAAGCATCCTCTCTGTCTAAGTCTTAACATTACCACAGTCAGTGCAAAGTTCTAATTTACATTAACAAGCGTTTACAACCAGGGCTGCAATAAGTTAATTAAAAACCAGTGCAATAATTGGACTGCCCCCAGCCTCTGCTTGGTCTCAAACTCTATCTGCTTGGCTCCCAAGTCAAAGGTTTCCAACATTCCTGCTGAAACCCCAGGGATCAGACGAGTGAGGTTCACTGCTCTGCTGCCCCTCTGGCATTGCTGTAGCTATTCTAGTATGGAGTTGTGCACGTAACTCGTTGGAGAAAGAGGCTGGCCACCTTTTTCATCGCTAATTTTGGAGAAGGAGGCTGGCTTGCCTTTTTCTTCACCAATTTAAACACTCCATCAGTCTCAGTGGTTTCACAGCCATTAACGAGAATGAACACATGGAATGTGTTTCTTGTTGCTGATACACAGACATGAATAGGACAAAGCATCTTTCTGAACACTCCTATTGCTCATCCCTTGAAAGGGTTGCTTGTTTGCTGCTGCACACTGGGCACAGCCAACAGCAACCAACAGTAAGAGGTTCGTTAAGTGATGAGAGCAGAGCATAAATGGCCCCTGTAAATGGCCCTTGTCCAGCCAAGCACAGACACTCCAATTCCCTGTTCTTTTTTTTTTTTCTTCACTTTTTCTTTTTTTAAAACAAGAAACTCCCAAAGTTTTGGGAGAGTGCAAGTGTTTGTCTGGTGCCAACTTTGCTAAATCACATGAGCTCTGGTCTGATAAACAGTAATTTGTTTTCCATAAGGGAGGCTTGTGACAGATTAAACCATGTCCTTATGATACTACAGCCTTAGAAATAATTATACTAGTGACTCATAAGGAAAGGCTTTTATTCATAATGCTTCTTGACTATGCTACACTGTAAAAAGGCTGTACAAGTTACAAGGCACGTGCGACCAGTTCCTGTTACAAAAGAAATTCTTATTCTGGAAAAGCTAGACCAGAAAAAAAGACACAATGAATGATACAATCTTATACAAAATATGTTTTCCCTATAAAGCACCCAGCCATGCCATTAGCACTAACTTCAATGAATGTATTAAGGAAAAAAAAAAAGTAACATCATTCCCCACATCTTGGTCTTTTGATACTGGTGTTTTATTGGGGGTTGCTCTTGGAAGAGGGATGTTGTTGGAAGAGCCATCTCCACTTTGTATACTCATTTGGTGAAATGGTTATCCTGTTTCAAATTCTGTGACAGCCTGCTGGAAACGTGTGCAATTTTTTAGTTTCACTATTAAAGTTTTGGAAAGAAAATCAAACCCCCTAATTCCATTTTACCAGCTCTCATCCAAGGAGCCACTGATGATACTCCATGTTCAATAACCGCTCCTCATCATTGAAATATGCTGCAGGAAGACTCACTTGGTGCCTGTAGCTGGTCAGAGCAGGATTTGACCCTGAGGCTGAGGCTGGCCAGTACCTGCTCTTGCTGTCAGTTAGTACCCTGATCATAATTTAAAGCTCCAGAGCAGCTGGAAAGCTGGTGAGGAGGGGTCTGGCACTCTTTGGAGATGTCTAGAGGCCATGACTGCTCTGCCAGAAGTTACAGGAGGAAATCCCTGTTTTGACATGTGCGATGCAAGCCCCTCAAAACTCATGTGTGGTCTCAGAAGCAGAAGAAGTGGCAGCTCCCTGGGCCACGCTTGCCCTTGTGTCACTGAAAGGGCTGATGGGCTGGAGGAATGGTGCTTGAGGTCTTGTTTCAATAAATGTAGGTTGCTGTTTGGGAAATAGAGCAGCATGATGGTACATGATGGTAGCTGTTTCCTCAGGAAACCAGCTTTATCTGATCCACAGTTTCTAGTGGTTCCCCTTTGGCCAACCTGAGTCAAGTGCAAGTGAGAGAGACAGGTCTTGGAGGTTATGTTCCCCCAAACCTTATGAAAATAGGCCTAAAAGACAGGTGCTTCTAATGTGCTGTCTCAGCTTTTTGGAGACATCAGAGAGTCCCTGTGGGAGTTTAACCCTTTGGATGCAGTGGGAACTCAGTGACACTTCTCCCTGTGGAACCGCCGTGTTTCATTCGATTCCTTAATCTAATAGTTTTGGATACTGCAAAATCCTCACTGTGAGCTTTCTTTCCTAAAATGGATTTTTTTTTTTTTTTTAAATCTTCTGAAGACCTGAAAAGTTTTTCTTTGTTTCCCCAGGTGCTCAGATAAGCTGTTTTGCTCCCAGCTCCTTTTCCTGGCGACAAGCTGCGTATGTGGACGCCTACTGCTGGGCAGCTGTGCAGCAGAAGCAACCATCCCAGAACAACTTGGAAAACATTCCCCTGTGGCTGCATAAAGTATGTACAGATCTCCTTCTCTTGCAAAAATTGTCCCCCAAAAGCCTATCTTTCCCTCACTTTTCTTCTTCCTCTGCTCTGCTGTAGTCCTTGGCTTTTGCTTAACTCTCTATTTTTAGAGAGAATGTTTTCTTTCCCTTACTTCCAAAGAGGGTAGTAGTAGAAAAGATATTTTCTGCTTTTAAATGAAGAGTCTGTTATGCTCTAATAAGAAATAACACCAGTTATCTGACCCAAGAGTCATGTTCATATTTCTTGTTGCCCTGGAGCTGCATGCCTCACCTGGCTTTAGCCAGGAACTATTTTAAGACCAAGATACAAGACACAACAACTGCCCTAATGCTTATTTCAAAAGTTTACTTTAGGGAAACAAGATAGTGAAAACATTGCGTATTTTTATTGTGTTACTCTTGGACAGTTTTGCATGGAGAGGCAAAATTATGCCTATCCTCATGGCTAATAGGCAATTTTGGGAGCGACAAAATCCATCACTGGTACCAACAGGCTTGACCCTGTCTTCATTTTGTTCTTCTGAGCTTCCACAGGCTGTTCCCTTGCAAACCGTGAGTGGGTGTCACTGCTCTGGGTAAAGCAGCATCATACTGAATACACAGTAAAAGACTGATTTTATGGTTAAAAGGAGCAGTAGGTACTAAGATACTTGAGCTGTCTCAAAGCAGTTAGCTGAGCTTAGGCCAGAGTTACAAACTCTGAGGAAATGTCATGCCAGTGCCTGGGGCTGACTCAGTTTGAGAGGCAGTGTCGCCTGACTCAGGCAGTGCTGATGCCAAAGTGAGAAATGCTGTTGGAGCTCTGCAAATTTGGGGTGTTGTGTAGTGCCTTCCTCAGCCCTTTTATTACTTGCCACAGCAAATAACTCCCCTGGTACCTGGGAGCTGAGGAGAACCCAGTGTTAGAGGGAACTCAGGTCTGGGACCTGCAGCACCTGTATTTCTGGTTTTTGCTGGTGTATCTCATACCTCAGTTTTTATTATCCAGTCAGCTGTTGGTAGCCTCTGAAAAGCTATTTGGAGCTATCACTGATTTTTTTTCTGACTCACATCACTAACCATAAGGATTACTACTGCCTTCTCCAGTTCACTCATAACCTTGACCCAATGGTCTTGCGTTTCATGAATATGAAAGCCAGACTTTTTGGTTTCTGGCCTGAAGTCTTCCTTGCTCAGTTAGTGTTGCGCTTCACTTCAGCCAGACCTTCTACAAAGGCCAGTCGAAGCTGCTGGGACTGCTGGGACATCTCTCAATGCAGGTGGCTTGCATGGGTGGAAACTCCGCCTGCAAACCTGGATATGTTGCTGTCCTCTTGAAGGAATGCGTTCTTGTCACCCGATTTCTTTATGTTGAATTTTATGCCATAGTCGCCTGCTGGTAGCTGTAAGTCTCCCAGTTTGCCAGCCACAATTAGTAGCTTCACTGGTTATACTTTTACGATGCAACCCATGTTAATTTGCTGACTGGTGGTGTCTCAGAAATCAATGCAGAGCCCTTCTTCCACAGTTCCTCCATGATAGCTTAATGGTGTGTGATGTTTCCTTGCAGAGTGGCTGCAAGTGTGTCTGAAGAGCTGAACCAGAGCTTGTAGCAAAGGCTGGATGCCTTGTCTTAACCTCCTAAATCCATGTTTAGTCATCTGTTCTTCCACTGAGTTGGGCATTGGGAGATGCAGATGCTGTTTGCAGGCTGGTATTAATTAATATCTTTCTACTGTGTTTTTATCAGCTTCCATGCCTAACAAGTTTCCAGGGAAGGAATGGTGTTACAGCTATTATCACTGACCTTTGATTCCCAGCATCTGAAGGTGTTTGGCTCCCTCTGTGCAGAGGGTTTGCTCCGTGTCTCGAAATATGAATGCTTCACTAGATAACCCATTTTGATAAAATTTAGCCGGACCTTTAACTGGAATAGAAACAAACTTTTGTCCATTGTGAGTGCAGAATCCTTTCAGTCCAGTGGAGGGGAAGACTGCTCTGTGAAGCCTTTTCAATCCATAGTATCCAGAGAAATTTACACAAACCCATGGAGAACAGTGAGCATCATCTTATTGGCTCTTGATGGCCAGCAGACATGAAAGCAACCAAGCGAGATTAGGGGCAGTTGGACATTGAGTGGTGACCCCCTCCTAGCCCTGAAATCTGCATTGCCAGGATGGAGGGGCCTATGATCAGGAGACTTCTAAGGTTTTTTGAATTACTCTGTTTTCTAGTCTATTATTAACTGACGAGAATCAAGGAAGAAAATAAAGGTAAGCAAAGTTGAGGTAAAGAGAGTAGAGGGTTCTCCAGGAGAAGGGCATTTGTACCAGTGTGACCTGCAGGCAAACAGTTCATCTACACATTGGTAGATGGTGACTGATAGGAGAAATATCTTCACCTATGGTGTAGCCAGGAGAGGTCAGTCATCTGTCTTAGATCTCTGGGAAAGTGCAGGGCAAGTGCTGCAGGACCTGCTCAAAGCATTGAGTACAAAGAGTGAGTCTGAGGTGTTTGTGTGCATAAAGTGAAATGCAGTCTGTTGAAAGTAACAGTCACTTTTTGTAACAGAAGTAGGACTTACTGTGGACCTATGGTCCTTCTTTGAATCGCTTGTCTGTAAATACACAAAAAAATCTCCCAAGATTCTTTGTTATGTTGTTGATATGATAATAATCGTGGTTGTTACCTGGTTCTCATCACTCACTGTTTGCACAGCTCCCTAGTTGAGGGAGGACTCCTCATGTTTGGCCTATAAAGCCCCACCCAGAGGATTAGGGACTGTCAGAGCCAAGAAACCTGAATGCAACTGCATTTATAAAGCATTCTTGGAGAATATAGTGTGAGAGGTACTTCAGTCCCTTAGTCTGACTAATTGAAGCAGGGGGAAATACAGATTTTAAGCTGTATCAAAACAGGTAGGGTAAAACGGGTCATGTATGGTTTGAGGTTCACTTTCAGGTCTGGAGGCAGGATCATATCTCAACCCCAATGATGAATCACTTATGGCTCATGTTTCTGCCCTGAACACCAATGAAACGTCTCCCATTGACTCAAACAGGAATAGAGTCATGTCCAGAGAAAGCTTAAAAACTTTGCTTCTGGAAGCACATTACTGCTTTCATTAACCTATCTGGGAGCTTGTGCCTTTGCTTAGGCTCTTCCCCATGGCAAACAGAAATTTGGAACTGAAGAAGCAGACACTTCACCATGATCTTCACCGGATTGTTCTGTCCCAGGTGCATAACCGAGCAAGTGCAAGGTTCTGCACCTGGGCCGGAACAATCCATCCTCGCCATCAGTACAGACTGGGTGACGAGGTGTTAGAAAGCAGCCCTGAGGAAAGGGACTTGGAGGTGCTGATGGACGAGAAGCTGGACATGAGCAGAGCAGTGGGCACTTGCAGCCCAGAAGGCCAATCGCATCCTGGGCTGCATCAAAAGAAGTGTTGCCAGCAGGTCCAGAGAAGTGATTCTGCCACTTTACTCTGGTGAGACCTCATCTGGAGCACTGTGTGCAGGTCTGGAGCCCTCAATATAAGAAGAACATGGACCTGATGGAGCGGGTCCAGAGGAGGGCCACAAAAATGATTAGGGGGTTGGAGCACCTCTGCTATGAGGACAGGCCGAGGGAGCTGGGGTTGTTCAGCCTGGATAAGAGGCTTCAGGAAGGCCCAGTAGCGGCCTTCCAGTACCTGAGGGGGGTCTACAGAAAGGCTGGAGACAGTCTGTTTACAAAGGCCTGCAGTGACAGGATGAGGGAAAATGTGTTTAAACTGAAGAAAAGCAGATTTGGATTAGATATTAGGGATAGGTTCTTTAGTATGAGGGTGGTGGAGCACTGGAACAGGTTACCCAGAGAGGTGATTGAGGCCCCTTCCCGAAGACGTTCAAGGTGAGGCTCAATGAGGCCCTGGGCAACCTGGTCTAGTTGGGGGTGTCCCTGCTGACTGCAGGGGGGTCAGACTAGATGACCTTTAGAGGTCCCTTCTGGCCCAGATGATTCTATGATCTTATTTTTTAATGAGAAACATTTTCATCTCAAGCGAGTGAAGACACTTGAGTGCTTCATTATTCATTGAGTACTGCATGCCAGTACCAATGGATTTTCTCAAGGCTGTAATTCAGACCTTTGCAGCTTGACGGCTTTGTGCTGTTAAAGTTAGTGTTTGACTGCTCTTAGGTATGGTAGAAGTCTGGATGCTCGGAAACACTTTCATAGTGTTTGCCCAGAGAAAATAAGGACTGAAGTCGCAGAAACAATACAAAACTGTTGTTTCCTGAGTGTCACTAAAGAGGTTCTCATCTTCTGCCAGCCATCTTTATCCAGACCTTGTCAAGCTTTCTTTGGATTAGCTCCTTTAAAATGCCTTTTGTGTCACACCACCCTTGGCAGCTGTATTTTGTTTGGATGATAAAAGCATATTTGAGCTTAAGAAGTAGTTTTATAAATGCCCTTTTAACTGTATATTTACTGTATCTTAGCACAATTGAAGTTGGCGGTGTTATAGAATAGGTTATTTTGAGGCTTAGTCTGATTTTTCCTTTCACCTGCAGGAGAGTAGGATGCTCTCATTGGGATGCCCTCATTGAGGGGCAAACTCAAAGGACATTTTTGTGATTCCAGTGTCTTATGTGCTTATAGAAACAGATTACACTTCTTCTATAGCCCCACATAAGTTCTGGTTGAACAGTTAGCTAGTTTCTAACAAATTAACTTAAACTGGATGATGTTTTCAGAGCTTATTTCCCTGACCTTCCAATAAATTATGAAAAAATCATGTCCTGAGAATATCAGGTGTTCATTTTAATTTTTGTAGTGCTAGTGCCTTATGTGTATTTATCAGTGAAAAGCTATGCGTGTACATAGGGAACTGAAATGCAGTAAAGATGGATCTGAGTATTTAACTGAATGTAGATGTTCACAAATTCTGGTAAGGCAGAGGTTTGTGCAGGTAATCTTCATAAAGAAGCAAGTTCAGGTACTTGAATAATTGGTCATGACTTCAAAAGAGCTCACTGTGTTAAATAGATTTCTAGAGTTCGGACTGCATGCATGGAGGTTATTTTCCTTCTTCATTCAGTATTGATTTAAAAATTGCTCAACTTGTTTATAGTTAGTGATGGAAGAAAACAGCACCCATCAGTGAAGGGTAAGCATTCTGATGTGCATAAATGATTTGCTTTGATGATAACCTTCATAGCTGCGTTTGCAAGTGTAGAACACAGGACTGAAAATGATGTGTCATGCTGAGATGGACACCGATTTCCTAAGCTCTTGCTGTCCAGAAGGATCATTGCAGGACTTGGTGGAGTGTTGTGCCACAGGCTACCAAACAGCTGGTGTCATATCTGGTCCTCTTTTCACCTTTGGGATGTGTTGCTGTAGGACTACAGCTGTAGATACGGAGAGGCACTAAATCTGCAGTTCCCATTTCAGTTCCTTGTCACGGAGCAATGATGCTGAGCACACACAGCCTTCGCCTGGAGGGAGGGGTCCTTTTCTGCACAGATTCCTGTTCTTGGATTTCAGTGCCTCATCAACACCAGTTAACGTGGGCTTGGGTGGTTGCTGGTGTTGAGGTGTCAGACGTACCCTGCTTGGGTATCAGGTGCTCATGGTGTTCAGGAGGAGTTAGGGTACAGCCGTGATGTGTGCAACGCTGAAAGGTCTGTCAAGTGAAAGGAGCTGCAGCAGGGCAGAACAAGGGGCGATTGACTTCTAGGCTTCACAGTGCCCTGCCTCCTTGGGAGCTTGCTGTCCCACCCAGCATGCCATCAGACAAGGGACAAGCGAGGCAGGTGAACTGGTTTCTGTCCTCTTTAGCCTTCAGGGGCTCAGCAATACTTAGCAGAAAATATAAACTCTAGTTTGAGTCACCAGTGCATGTACTACTAGTTTTGTCTGTCTTGTGCTGAATACTAATCACACAGTAACTATACCTAGTACCTTCCAGAAACCTAAGTTTAGATAGTCTAACTCATTCTCTGCCACTCTATTTTTGAGGGGCAAACTCAATGGACCTTTGCCTGTCCGTTCCTCCTTGCAGCTGGGTGGAAATGAAAGCTCAGGGCATTCAGGTTGAAGCATGGTGTTGTACTCCTCAATGCACTTTCACTACTAAAGTTCATCACTAACTATAAACAAGTTGAGCAAATTTTATACCGTAGGCTATTGTATCTATTCTAATGTATCTGTTCTAATCGACTTTCAGAAGACCTTTCTTCAGTTATGCAGTCTCAAACCATCTTAAATTCAATATTGTGAACTTGCTGTTGAAGAGGAACTTGAAAACTAGACAGCAAAGAAAAAAATGAAGTTTACTTTTAGGACAATATATTTCTCTGGCATATACTTGACCATATAGTTCTTGAAATCAGTGATACTTCCCATTTAACCTAAATGCTACTAACTATGCAAGACTGTGTATTTGATGCCTTGGAAGTAAGTACATAAACCATATAAAAAGGGATATGGCATATACTCATCTATGTATGAATACCACAGGGTCCTCTTCTTAAAATGGGAAGTCATTACGTGTGACTGTAAATGTAGTCAGATGAGCTGGATAATCCGAGTCTGCTGCTCTGAAGCCTAGGACTCGTGCCAGATGACTTTGCATTTTCACTTCTGCCTGTTGGTTCAAGGCCTTAAATTTTAATGATTCAAAACAATTTGCTATTTATCTAAGCCTACCATTAACAAATAGAACAAACGTATCTTTCATTTTTTAAAAAAGCCAGAATCCGAGAAGGATGGAGTCGTGCATCAAGTGCTGTGGAAGGGCTGACAAATACAGGCTTTTGTTTCCAAACAAAAAGAGCTGGACTAATGGTCACGCTGCTGCTCTGGGTTTGAGACCATTCAGAAAAGAGCTGCATAGTGTTTTCCCATGCTGCCATGAGCTACCGCTTTGGGAGTGATGGAAGCCTGGCAAGGGGAAGCCCAGTAAACCCCAGGCACGCAAATGTGCCTTTGTCCCGGTGGTGTGATGCTTCTAGGTGAAGAGGCAGTGGTGAAGGAGTTGGGGAGAGGAGTTGGGTGCAAGGGAAGGTGGCAGAGGCTGGTCTTCGTAAGACAACAGCCCATAATGAGGCTGGGGAGATGGGTGGGATTGGAGGAGGTCTGGGGCAGAGTGACGGGACTGGTGCTAATGTGCTAGACAAGTGCAGAACGTGCTCACAGAGTCTTTTTCTAGGTATAAAGGAAGAGATGGGGACCGGGACAATGGAAGTTTTGGGCTATGACTTCGATGTGTCAACCCTTGCCTCTTGCCACATGTCTTATGGGCCTCAGGGTAAAGAGATCTCAATGATTAATTGAATACTGCTGATGACGTTTCCAGTTTTGAGAGTCAGACAGGGAATTCATAAATCCTCTGATGCCTGTAAAAATTCAAATGAGTCAATAGTAAAGGCAAGTGGTATAAACCAATGTAAGAAGCTTTGGCTGTTCCTTATTAAATCAGGTGTTTCTTTGTTGTTTCTTTCCCCACCTGGCACCAGAGGAAGGATGCGAGGAGGTGTGTGACACAGAAGTAAGTGAAGTCAAACAGGCTTTGCAGAAATCTTATGCAAGCTGGCATTTGGCCTATGGAAAAGGTGTTGCATCAGCTTAGAGGAGCTTAGATAACTTTAAACTGTGTTCATAGATAGATAATTTCTACTTGTACATAATACAGAATCAGAGGACTGAAAGAGCCTGGCCATGAAACCATAAAGCTTTGGGTCCTGGGCATCCAAACCTGAGAGACCCAGTGGCATTGTCCACAGAGTTGAACATGAAGGGCAGATTCTTGAGCTATTGTGTTTGAGTTGAAACACATCAGACATGGCAGAAGTTTACGTCTCAATTGGAAGGGAGAGATCTGGAAAAAACCCCAGATGATCTGAGGTTATCTGCTGTATAGAAAGAGGGAAGAGAGGTGGTGGTGAGGGCAGAGCTCTACATGGTTTCTACAGGCTGCTGGGGGCAGGGGAAAGATCATGTTCAGGAGGCAGCAAGTAGAGCTGAGAGCTGTGAGATGACAGCCACTAAGAATGTGGTTTTGAAAGAATGAGCTCTCTCAGTTTGTTTGAAGGCAGTTAACAGTTCAGAAAGGAGAGCACACCCACCCACAAGGGCTGTCTTGGCTGCTGGTGAAGGTAGGAGCTCTGGAGGGAAGAAATTCCCAATGGTGGCTATAGACAATCCACTGGTGAGCGTAGTTTAATGGTGCAGAAGATAATAGGGATTCAGTGGGAGCACTGGGCAGATGTTCAGTCCCCAGCAATTCCAGAAGATCAGAAGTATCCTCTTGGATCCCTCTGGCCTGTGAGGTCAGTCCCCTGTGGTAGAGAGGGGACAGGCCACAGCTGTGATACTGCAGTATGGGCTTGATGCTCATTCCTGGCTGGTGAGGAAGAGCTACCCCTAGTGGGTTGTACAGTATAATACAATAATATATAATATAATAATACAATATAATACAGTCAACTTTCTTCACTAGGTTTCTGAAACAATCTTGTCTACTGTAGAATTTCAGATTCAGTTCTAAAAGCAAGCCTTTCTTGACATCTCCTTCCTTCCTTCCTTCCTTCCTTCCTTCCTTCCTTCCTTCCTTCCTTCCTCTCTTTCTCTCTTTTTCTTTCTCTCTTTCTCTTTCTCTTTCTCTTTCTCTTTCTCTTTCTCTTTCTCTTTCTCTTTCTTTCTCTTTCTCTTTCTCTTTCTCTTTCTCTTTCTCTTTCTCTTTCTCTCTCTCTCTTTCTTTCTCTCTCTTTCTTTCTCCCTTTCTTTCTCCCCTTTCTCTCCTCCCTCCCTTCCTCCCTCCCTCCCTTTCTTTCTTTCTTTCTTTCTCTCTTTCTCTCTTTCTCTCTTTCTCTCTTTCTCTCTTTCTCTCTCTCTCTCTCTCTCTCTCTTCCTTTCTTTCTCTCTTTCTTTTTTTTGTCTGTCATTCTTATCTAGAGACTGAAGTAGCAATTTGGCCGCGTTCAATTATGTTGCTACTGAGCAGAAAGGATTAAAGTATGAATTTATAAGAAGGATTGCAAGGGAAATCTGACCTTTAAATACAGCATTCTGTTTTCTGTGCTTTTTGGTGCTATTTAGTGCTTTTCCTGGCTTTTTTTCTTACTGTGTGCCAATGGCTCCAATGTAGAGAATGTGCACATCCAGAAGGATGGTTTGTATTATTGTCTCCAGTTGCTGATGCAGTTCCTTTAAGAATTAAGGTTTTATTTACGTTCTAATACATTGTATGCATTCCCAGTATTAATAACAACATAGGATTTTGCTTTAATTTTAGGTGATATTAGAAGCAGCTTTTCTGGATAAAATGGTCAATAGCATCAAATCATTGTGCATACAAAACTTCAGTTTCTCTTGATTAATGCAAACACAGGTTAATGTTAATATTAGATCGAGATTTCGATCTTGTTAGGTATCTACACACATAAGTGGAGCTATTCCACTTGCACTGACTAATGACTTCAGTCCAAGTTGCCTCTAAAATTCTGCATTGGCTTTTTCCATGAATGTGCATGTAGGCATGACTGTGACGTTTAAGATGCCTTAGATATGTTTCATATTTGTTTACCGCAACTCATTTAAAATTCCTTAGGAATTGATGTTTGAGTTCAGTGTGCTTACTATCCAAAGTTGAACGTAGTGGTTTGGAGATTAGCCAAATTTGCAGTACATTTTGTTAACATCTGTTTGCCTAACTAGATCTTACATCATGTCTCTGTAAGGGTAATGTTACCTATCAATGTACACCGTATTGTAATCCCACAGTAGATAGAAAATGTCTTCTTTCCAGCAGCAGGGGGAGAATTAGAGATTAACTCTCATGGTGAAAAGCTCACGTTGATCACTAGAAGAAAGATGGAAAGACTTCAAGCTGTTTATTTTATACCTGCTTCAGCCCTTTCCCTAAGCAGTGGGGCCTGTGTAAGGACTGACTTCTCAGCGCTGCATGAACACCAGACCATTCTGATGTTACCAGTTTAGTTATCTGAAAATACTTAAATACTCTCAAATATTACAGCCATAGTTCCATCCTTCACAGTCTCTGCATGTCAGGCACTCTGAACACATGTGTCTTTGCAGGCAGATGCAGTGCTATAGACGGTCTTTTCATTAACCTCCTGACAGCTAATGGAAAGCAGGAGAGATTTTTGGAGCATTTTAGTTGCTAGGAACAGTTGTGACACGTTTGGGAGGGAGAGTTATGTGACTCTTCCACTCAGCATCTCTGATAGCTGCTTCAGTTGCCTTTGCTGTTTGTTCTTCCCCAGGTTAATGCTGCTCCTCTCAATTTCATCTCCAGTAATGCAGTTCTGAATATGCAACGGAAATGTTATCGGGATCATGGTAACTTTATTCTGCCACTTTTTTTGCAAAGTTCTGAGCAGCAGTAAGGTTACTGGAGCTGTTTGAAAACAAGATTTTGCTTCCCTGTGTGTCCCTGATAACCACAAAAGTGGGGTTTAGTAAAAGCATTTAAGTCAAATTTTAGGGAATTTAATAGGCTCATAGAGAATTTAATAGACTTATAGGGAATGATGGTGAATGGCAGACATTTTATATGCAGTTAGAGCCTAATCTGATTTTTTTTTTCCCTTCAGTTCTTCCCATACATCCTTCTGCTGGTCGCTATCCTGCTGTATCTACCATGTTTGTTCTGGCGCTTCACTGCGGCACCTCACCTCTCTTCAGACCTGAAATTCATTATGGAAGAACTTGACAAAGCCTATAACAGGGCAATCAAAGCTGCTAATAGCATCCGCAGCGGAGACCCCAGGGACCCTACAGACTTGATTCCAAGTGTTAATGAGAACTTGACACAGAGGTAAGATGCTGAGGCTTGGCTTTCTTTGCTCTTTTCCTTAAGCTCTTAACAGATGTGACACCTGCACTCTCTTAGAAATTTATTGAAAAGGTTTCAATGGTAACCCAACATGCTTTTAAATTTGGATTAAAAAACTTTCTTTTTCCAAAGAAAACATTTGATGAGCTCTTCAGATTACTAATTGCCTGAGAGGTCCTGATTTCTTTAGTTGTACAAGGTGTTAATCAGTTTTACTCCCCACCACATAAGATAACAGGGATGGCTGCAGTCTGCAGTTCTCGATGGTTTTGTCAGTCAATTGCACACTGTGAGCAAAGTCTATTACTTGTCATCTCCCATCCTTTCAGATACAGGTCTGCAAAGCTTCTTTTTAAGGAAAAAAACAGCAATAAAAAAACAAACACCAGAAGTAGCCTCCCCACCCCTCCCCAGCCCCAAATCAAACCAGTGCACTCTTCTAGCCAGATCCAGTTTCTGCTTTGTCCTAGGGCAGGGTACCTGTTTCTCTTTGCCTGTGGGGGCACAAGCAATGTGATGGGGACTTAGGTCTGTTCTTTAAAATGCAGAGTTAGGTCCCAACAAGTAAAAAAGTGCTTTTATCAAACAAGTGCTGGGAAAGTCTGCTTTTACTCATGGATTTGCTTACTATACCTCTTTTATATTGGAAAAGAAAAAAAATATTTTTTTGCTGTCAGGGCAATGCTTTTTTTCTGTTTTCTAATGTTTGAGCTTTTTTGTCTCAGAAGTGGCTTTTCTGTATTAGTGTCAATATTCTTCAGTTATCTGCTCTCCTGTTGTTTTTCTGTTGACTTCAGTAAAACTACTCTTGATTTATCCCAATTAGAGGGAATCCAATCTTACTATCGGACTATTTTGGAGTATTACTAAGTTTCTTTTAAATTTGAGGTAGGTGAATGTTGCAGCATCTGATCTATGTGGTTTGTGTTTTTCTTTTCTCTCTTTCAGTTTGTGGGAAATATCGGAAAGCCACTTTAAATACCCAATTGTGGAGCAGTACCTGAAGACGAAGAAGAATTCCAAATGCTTAATAATTAAATACATTATCTGCCGTTTACTCACACTACTAATTATTTTAATTGCGTGCCTCTACCTGGGCTACTACATTAGCCTCTCCTCTTTGAGTGATGAGTTTCTCTGCACTATCAAAACTGGGATCTTAAAGAATGACACAACTGTTCCAGAAGTGGTTCAGTGCAAGCTTATTGCTGTTGGTGTCTTCAAGGTACTCAGCTACATTAACCTGCTGGTCTATCTCCTAGTGATGCCACTGGTAGTGTATGCAATGTTTGTTCCGTGGAGGTGGAATTCAGGTATTCTCAAAGTGTATGAAATCCTGCCAACCTTCGATGTTCTGAAACTCAAGTCAAAGTGTTTTGATGACTTAAGCCTTTACCTCCTCTTTCTTGAGGAAAACGTGAGTGAACTTAAATCATTTAAATGCCTCAAAGTGCTGGAGAACATTGCAGTTTCTGAGAAGTTTGATGTCATGCAACTTCTGGTAAACCTTGGTACTATTAAGACAGATACCGTGGATGGGAAGCCAGGGACAGCTGTGTTGGAGAAGCCTGAAGAAACAACTACAGAAGAGCTGGACAAAAATGCAACAGAGCTACAAGGTAAAGTGACCTGCTATTTATTTAGAAAGAAAAATCTCCTAAAGAAAGAAACACCACAAAAACACCACTTCCAAACATGTTGGTATAGAGAGATAAGGAATCTATTAAACCAAAAAATCATTCATGCAAAACAAAGCAGGTTTCATCTAGACATGTAGTCCTAAGAAAAACTTTGTAATATATTCTACAAGAAGATGGACCTGCTTAAACCTTGCTATGTTTTCTGCAGTATAACTGCTATAACTTCTCATGTGTGCCAGAAGATTGTGGTGTTGCAGGTCAACGGCACAGGCTGGACGCTGAAGCATCTCTTTAAGTTGGTGCTTCTCACTGATGTCTCTGCTGTAGCACTAAGAGGCTCCAGCTGTCTGAACTTGAACTCCTAAAGACCACCTGAACAGTAGAAGAGCACTAGATAGGACTACAATAGGTTGTGCTTGAATAAGCTCCAGTGAGAAAGCTAGTGATTTCAGGACATTTGTTTTTCAGATATTATCTCAAAAGGCCTAAACTGCTGCTTCTGCTTTTCATTGAGGCTTGGGCAGAAATCTTAGATGAATGTAAAAATAAGTCTGATGCTGAGAAATGACACTGGCAGAGGAACAGAAAATGACAAAAGAAGGGAAGTGGGACCAGGGCCAGTGAACATGCTCCTTTTTCTTCTTATTGACTGTAAAGTGATTTTTGCCAAAATGGTCTGAGTCAATCTGGATTGGTGTGGCTGTTCTCCAAGTATTCCCACCAGACATGATTGGCTCTGAGCAATCACTGTTATATGACATGTGGCCTTAGAGTCCGTGTGCTAAAAAATGTGATGTATCTTAAATGTGATTCCAATTCCCTCCTCAAGTGCAGGATTAGAGGAGAGAAGCCAAAATCTCAGGGGGGGGCATAAAGGGATGGGAAAGCTTTCTTACCATTTGGTGTGAGCATGGCTGCTGTTGTGGCTGTCCCCACAGAAGCAGCAGGAGACCAGTGCCCACCTCTGAATGAAAGAGTTGAGACTGTGTGAGCTGCCTCATCACAAAGTTCTTCACTCATGGAAGTAAAGGTGCTTCAAAATGTTTAGCAGCTGACCTGAATAGGTGAGCAGAGCACTCAGGGCAAGTTAAAGAACTCTTTCAAAGGCAGGAAAGAATTAAATCTACTTTCTCTTCAGAAAGCTACACCCTGTGCTTAATAAAAAAGAAATAGCAGCTTCCAGAGGGTGACCGTTCCTCTGTACTTTGGACAAGCTGTTCTGATAGGTTGAGGTTGGAAGGAGAAGTCAATATACAACAGAGGAATTCAGAACAAACAAGCAGAATTGATTTCAAACTAGAAGCAGCACTTCTGGCAGCCAGCTTTAGTACAGCAGTTTTGGGGTAATTCTAACAGAAAATAGCTTTCCTCTTAAATGTGTCCCTTTTTGAAATTACAGGTGGGCGGGGTCTGGTAAGAGAATTTAAGAGCCCAAAGTGGGGTTTCTCTGCTCAAGGAGCTGAACAAGCTAATAAGAGAGTCTGACTCGTTTCTTTCTGAAAGCAGAACTTTTGAATCTGTTTTCATCTCACAAAAAACACTTCATAGAGTTGTTTTTCCTCCAGAGCAGAACAGACACGTGCTTGAAGCTCTGTCAAAGTGTGTTGCAGAAAGAAGCTGCCATTCCGTGACTAGGTCTCCTTCTGCCTGGGTGCAGCTGTGGACTGCACCGCTCTTCAGCAAAGCTTTGCCTGTGGCTCCTCATCTCTTCTGCTGTCACAAGTGGCCTCAGCATGTTTTAATTAGTAGCGGTGTTAACAAACCAGTGGTAGATGCTGACTGTGGACCATAAGGACAGGAGATGCTGCAGGGCATCCCTGCTGCTGGGTGCTGCTGGATGCTCCAACCCTGTAGCAATGTCCCGGTGGCAGTTCCATGGTAAATAAGAATGTGTCTCCTGGTTTGGTGGCCCTTTCATTTCTAAAAGTTTACTTTCTCTTTAGTTTTGACAGACCATGAGGCAAGTGGCAACATGAGTCCGAGAGAAGATAAAAAACTTCGCCAAAGACTCATAGATTCCTCGTGCTGATGCCTCCCACCACAGCAGGCAGGAGGCCTTCTCCTCCACCCTGGCTGCGCTCAACGCAAGGTGCTGCCCTTTGAATGCAACCTTCTCAATGGCCTGACAGTTCCTCAGAGGCCACACTGGTTTACAGAATACTTGTATAACAATCAGCAATCAGGTACCTGAGAAAGCAACTTGTAGACTTTCATTATTTATTAAAGAAAACCCAAGCCAACACACAAGGAGCAAAACCAAAACATTTTCATCACGCGTAACAAGTGGCATGGGGTGAATGCAATCGAAGTTGGCAGCAGGAAGGAGCCTGAGATGTCTCATTTGTCCATCTCAGCAGTGATGTCTGGCATTAATTTACTTGGCACTGACAGAAGAGAAACTATAAATAGGCTTAGTATAATGGGGTACTGTAAATGTTAGGAGTTTTGGATTTTCTACATATTCATAAATTAAAAATAATGTCTTGCTTTTTTTTTTTACAAAATCTATGAGATGTAAGCTAAATGTTTAATTTCTGTTTCTTGCTATTTTGGTCTTCTTGTCTAACAAATCTGCCTTGGAGTTTGGGCTGAAGATCAGTGAAATTGTTTCCATTATTGTAATGGTTTGTCAAAGTGGTTTTGTGATATTTGCATGTGTGGAATTTGTTTCAACATGTTTGTAGTATCAAATGCAATATTAGACCTGCTGTCTACCAAAACCCACTTGAGAAGATGGTCTTATTTGTATTACAGTAGCGCCCGAGTGCCTCAGCAGGGCCAAGCACCTGACAGTGGCTGTGAGGTGCATGTACATACAATGGCAGGTTGTTCTCCCTACACACTGTGACATCATTTTAATTAAAGATAAGAAGCAGAAATGGGTTGGAACAGACAAAAAAAGAGGTAGCGTTTGTAAATTGAAAAAGTGCTCTGGTTTGTTGTTGTACTGTTTGGGGAGAGTAGCATTGGGCTTTGATGTTGTCTCCCGTGCCCTGGACCTTTACCTTCAGTTAACATTAAAATTACCTTTGTCTTGAATTTTAGGTACAAGGTGAGGTGGGTGGGGGGTTAATTACCACGGTGGCAGTGTATATCTTTCACAAATGTTACGTGCTCCCTTGTTTTTCCCTATTGTCCATGTAACTGAAGTATCTTGCCTGTCACCCCTTGCAAGTTGTCCTTTGAGACAAAGTAGCACCTCTTTTATAGCCAGGTAGGACTTCCATTTTCCAGTTCCTCTCTGTCACCCGCTGTTGTGTCCTCGACTGTTAGTACTCTCCGTACAGCTGAGGATGAGGAGGGAAGAGAAGTAATCGATGTTACCACCTTTGCAGAGACCTATTTGTGTGCTGCAGCTGATTTCAAAGAAATAGTGCACCTACTTGTATTCAGCAGCTGTTGTTAAACAAGTGGATCCCAAGGTGCTGCCAAACTATACTTTGAGCGAGTATTACAAGAACTGTTTGATTTTCAGCTAAGACAAGCCTTATTTCTAAGACAGTCTTTAAAGCCATAGTATTATGCTACCTCTGCCTAGGACAATAGCAAAGCTGCAATTCCAGTGGCTGTTGCATTACCAGCAAGAAACGGGGCTGGCATTGGGTGCTGGTGGCCCGAACTGCTCAGTTTTACTACCGTACTTCTCCCAGCAAACTCACAACCCCTCTGACCTGCTCTAGATCGTCTGGCTGTGCTGATGTGTTGATGATGGTCCTTTTTAAGTGGGTAATGCTGATGCACATTGTGCATCGTGTGTTTCGGGCAAGGAGCTGTAGTGCAATACTAAGATTTTGTGACGTGGACGTGTTTGAACTGTTTGATGTAAGTAGAGTTTTCAGTCTTTAAAACTCGAAGCTCCTGAGAGCAACATGTTCATGTTTGTTGTTGGATATGAACCTAACTTTTTACCAATTCCCCTTTTGTATTTAAAAATATGGATTGCTGCAGTGGATCTCTCATTGTCTTCTAAAGTGCTCAATAAAATATGTATCAGTTCTTCTTGGTTATTTAAATAAAATCGATTTTGTGAACTCCAGCAGTGTAAGTGACTGAAGGTTCCAGGAACAGTTGCATGTCACCATCTGAAAACCTCTACTGCAATACATGTGATCTGATGCTAAACCCTGGGCAAACTCTTTGGACAGTAGTTATAGTTGTGTTCTTTTAATTTTTGCTCTCATAAAACTGTCAGAGCAACACAAATTGCTTTAAAAACTATTGAACCTTTAAAAACTGTTGAGAAGACAGCAGATGATAAATAGCCTATCTATTGTGTGACCTACTATCTAAAAATTGGCCGCAGTCTCATCATGTTTGAGCTTTGCAGCTGTATCTTGCTGTTTTAAGATGCGTTGCTACAACTGCCCAGCTCAATTCTACTTGTATTCTGGTGGCACTGCTCCTTCTGTATTTTTCCCTTTTCTAAAAATGAAATAAATTCCAGTTAGGTCTTAAGGAAAGAGTCCATCTTTACCCTCTTCATCACTACGCTTTTTCTAGAAGTGGTTACATCCATCTGTCTTTTTTTAAAAAAAATGGCGATGTTGAGATTCAGGTTTGTTCCATGCAGTCCTTCGACCTTTCTCTCTCCGTCACTGGGATGCAGGAGAGTTGCAACCAGCTTCTCTGAGTGCTCTTTGCCTTCTATCACTGTTCGGTAGCTCTTAGCTACATTGTGAGGTTCAAAACTTGTGATACAAATTGTATTACATGGGGAAAGAGTAAAAGTGTTTATTGCAGTAGCAGATGGTTTTCCTCTAAAAGCTGCTGTACTCCTCTGCTTGTCCTCCTCTGGATGTTGTCAGATGTCTTTCAGAATAAAGAGTACATTTTAGGTCTGTGTTTTATTTCTCTTACTGGAGCAGTGGGTGGTTTTAAAGTAGGAGTTTTGATGACAAGTTTAGAGCCCAAGCCTAGAGTCCCATTTCATGAGCAGAGGATGTCCTGGCTGCACTTGGTGTATGTGAAGATAGTGTCTGTCTGAGTCAAAACTTCGTAAGGAGGAAGCCACTTGGTGACAATCTTTATTTTTCAATAATGAGTGTCATATTGCTGATATGAATAATCAAAATTATACTGTTGCTCCCTATGGACTAATTAGTTACCTAACCCTGCCATATCTGTATCAATTAGATTTCCTCAGTGGCATGCAAAGCCACAGGAAGTTCAGCATTCATTATTCTTTTTCACTGACTTCCCATTAAGAAATGTAAGCTGATTTTATGGTGCTTTGGTTTGACTTTTAGGTCAGCTGAAGGGAAAATGGCATCAAAGTCACACAGAGCCACCCGCTCTAGAAGTGAAGCCAAGAGTGGTGTAGCTCAGCACCACCACCTTGCCCACTGTCTGGGTGGGATGGGGACACCAGCAGAAGCATGGAGACAGGTGCAGGGAGGCTCTGCCATGCGGACACGGGAGGACACTGAGCTGGATCACCGGTCTCTAACTGCTCTGTTGAGCTTTGTGCGTGAGTCCCAGCAAAGTGAATGCACCATGTTAATACTCTCTTGGAAGTGCAGAACTGGCCTTCTTGGTGACTACGTAAGCTGTCTGTGTGGTCCAAAATGATGTGATGGGACTAAGGAAAGAATTGGAGAAGTCTTGTGCAGATGCTTTATCCCACACTAACTGCTCTCATCTCACATTGTGTACAGCTCTTGAGCTTTCACAGCGATAGGAGTGCTTCCCTGCCCAACTTAAGTCAAACTGCACAGGCATCAAAATCTGAATTGTCCCAATTCTTGTAAGGGATTTCATTATTACAATTTACCTTGATGCAAAGGAACTGTTTATCATGTGTTCTTCTAATAATGATGTTAAAGAAATCTCTACTCACTGTACATAAAAAGCTGATGTCTCCACTGAACAGCACCTGCTGTCTTGGAAATGCAGTATATTCTAATGTACTGAAGGAAATCAGAGATAGTTTGGACTTTACATACACTCAAAGGATTTTGTCGACCCACCTTACAAGTGTTTGTTTGCATCTAGGCTCTTACTTGCTTTAAAGGCTCACAAGAATAGCCTTGTTTCTAACCTGTGGATCAAAGCAATTATTGTATTTTAAAAGGTGGGTGAAACATTTTGCCTATCTTAAGGAAGTTTGTATTTCTGCTTTTAGTGAAGTTTATACTATATTCACCTCCATGAGTGACTGTCATCACTGCACAAGTGTTTTCTACTGCTGTGATGTTGCTTTGAGAGCTGGATTTTTGCAAAAGGAATGAGCAGAAGAAACAACAGCAGTAAGTAGTCCCATTGTCTCTGCTGTGCTTAAAACAATCTTCCTCCGCTGAGGCTCCTATTGAGGTCCTTGGTATTTAATCATCGAATAAGAATTAAACAACATGCTAGAAAGAGTGCAAGGTAACCCTCATGCTGACTATGAAGCGAGATGAAGAATTAGGCTCTTATTCAGGAGAACTCTTTGTGTTCGGAGGATTGAAAAAGTGAAAGGTTTAGGTTTTTTTCTGGTGGTACCAAGAAGATGAGGAAACAAACCAGCATAGCTTCCTGCTAAGTACCAAGAAACACTACAGAAAGGACCTGATGGATGAACCCACCACAGCCACTTCTTGGCTTGTGAAAAAAATTTTAAAAATGATCTGTCTGAGGAATTTATGTAACCTGTTCAGCATCCAGCTCAGGAGACTTTTTGTCTCTGTCATTTTGATACTTGAGCCCTGTATGATGTCTAATGGGGTCGAGGTGTTTTCAGAAGGAAAATACAAGTTCCAGACACAAGAGGGGAAAGAAATTTCAGGGCTGATCTGCAGGTCTTGTGGTGATTGTGTAGGAGTCAACAGGACATGGAAATTCACGTACAACCCTCCTAGCTGGCATCTGAAGTTTTTCAGAGGTAATGCCATCTGTTTTTCACAGGCAAAGGCTCACTCAATACCCTCAGCAATTGCTGCCTTAAGTAATCAAAGTTCCAACTCCTAGAAGCTCTGCATTATGGCATAAACAAAGGGGCTTATTAAAAAAAATAAATCCCTAAATAATGTTTTTTGGAGAAAAGAAAAGTCCCTATGCACTCAAAATGGAGAAATATCAGATCTACAGACTTTAATGTGGTCTTTATTACCACTTTCCTGCCATTCATACACCTGCCTCTGTGGTTAATTGAGATCAGTGTTTGGGCTGGAGTTACTAACTGGAGTCGATAGTTCTGTTGTACGAGCAGCTGTCTGTTTGCTAGAGCTTTTTACAGACTCAGAGTCTCTGCTAACACATGGGAATGCAAAGTTGAGCCCCACTCTCTTTTCTGTACCACTGGTGTCCAGATGTATATTGCACCCATTGCACCCATGTAAATAAAGGATTATTTAAATGCCATTAGGAAATGATAGCAGGCATCCCAGCCATCTGCAAACAAAGCCTCAAATATGAGTATTGCCGGAGCAAATTGTTTGTAACAGGACTGAGTGACCTACATCTTCCCTTCCCTGCCCTTCCCTTCCCTTTCCTTCCCAGGGTTTCTCCGCTGCAGGCTGCAAGGCAGGAAGCTCTGGAAGAGCGTTGCAAAAGAACAGAGGTCTCCCATCTTGTACTTACAGGTATTCCCAAAAGTTTCATTTCATTTCTTCAGTTACAAACACTAGGAAAACCTTGCACTCCCCATTCTGACCCTGCCCTTTGATGAAGCCTGACATACAGCAGGACCTGCCACTTCAAATGACCAGCCCTTGGAGTACTTGGCAATTACTGACAAGTAACCTCTGAAGAGGGGCTTGGGTGGTGAAAATGCTTGCTCTGCTTCCAGAGCTATGTACCCTGTTTCTGGCTTGCTCACAGGTCCCATGCTTGTCTGACCCCTTCCCAGGTTCTGTATCTGTCCCCTCAGACTTACACCATGCTCTCCATGTGGCTCAGGAGCAGTATCTGAGAGACAATGGTGATTTCAGTAAGTCTGACCTTCAGCATGGATGGGGCTGTTTCTCTGCAGAGAACAGCTCTTCGTCCACAGATTTGATTGCTGGTCAAATACTTCTGCTGCTCAATACAATTCCTTGTGAAGAGAGAGGTTCTTCACAACTGCCACAGCCCTGATAATTGTCTGATTGAGCTGCAGAGAAGAAAGGAACAAGTTCTTTTGCTCAGACTGCGGTTCCTCCTTCATATGCAGCATCCTCCAGACAAGTTACCTCTTCCTGAACAGAGACTTCCCCCCTTCCTCTGAAGGAACAGATCTTTTTCTAGGGGAGAGAGAATATCTCCCTGCTTTCATATCCCTAAACCTTCTGGCTGGAAGACCCCTTGGACTAAGCTGCATCTCAGCATGAATTTCCCAAGCCCTTCCTGGGATCATGGGAGGGAGGAAAAGCTGGAATGCAGGCACACTGCCTACCAACCCTCTGAGTTTTGATACTCTCACAGCAGCAGCAACAAGTTTTCAGCTTTAGATACTTCCTCAGACAAACCACTTCCTGCTAAAGCACGTCCCCTCACACACCATTATCATGGACAAAGGCAAATGAGCTCTGACATCTCAGAGCTGACACTGAAGGCCCTCAACATCAGCAGATCTCACCTCTTCCTCTTCATGGATCAGACAGTGAACTGCCACAAAACTGAGCTTTCCTCATTTGAGGGAAGGAGTGTTGCTCCCACACTCTGAATGAAATATTTGTCTTTAGAACTGCATCAAAAGATGGGGGGAAAGGTAATACAAAAAGTACATGCCTGGGAGGCTATCTGGCATTAGCAACCAAGGTAGTCATCCCGAGCTACAGGGGCCTCATACTCCTTAGGGTTTAATCATGGATCAGTTTTGAATTCAAGGGTAAAGTATGAAATGTCCTGAAATACCTTTGTTGAAATGCTGAGCTGTTTCTTTCTTCCTCCTCTTACTCCACACTGCACCTTCTCCTCCCCTAAGGCTTATTGCAGGAGGCTGAGTGGTAGATGGCCACTGATGTTCTTCCAAACCACAGCAACCTCCTGAGCTTCAGATATTGTCTCTATGTTGTCAAGACTGTTCAGAGCAGCGAATGATGAGGCAGCCATGATCTCACAGCCCTTCAATTCAGAACTGAGTACCTCAGGGGGCAGGGAGGGTACCTTCTGTTCTCAGAGACTGAAACAACAAAACAAGAGGTGGAGGCTGCTGGGCCATTGTTGGTAGCGAGTATGCTAAAGGTAATAAAGTGAAACTCCTCAGAGATTTCCTATAGGGGCTTCAGGTGCCCTTGCAGCTCACAAATGACACAGTTAAAGTGACAGCAGGCCAGAGACTGCAGGATGTCACTAGAAGCTCACCTTAATTCTTCTGCTACACCCTAAAAAGAACCACGAAAGAAAACAATAAACAGAAGAAAGCCTGAGGCAGAGGGTCAGGTGGAACCAGCCATCAGAGACTGTGTAACATCAGTTCTGCATTTTGGTCACAACAACCCCGGGCAATGCTACAGGCTTGGGGCAGAGTGTCTGGAAAGCTGCCCGGCAGAAAAGGACCTGGGAGTGTTA
>BJBW01002107.1:162835-187027 GCA_004320125.1 Scolopax mira | reverse complement strand
GTACCTTATTATAAATTCTATACTTGATAAAGCTGGGACAGCTTGCATTTGAAGTAGTTGCTGCTCCACCTACAAAATAATTGGATCGACTAGGAAGAAGGAAATCACTAAATATGTAAGATTTTGCCAGAGTTAAAACTGGACTTATTTTTTAGAGGCTAAAGAATCTAAGTACTTGAAAATGCTGTATTTATCTCAGCTTCATATCAGAAGTAATCAAGTTGCCAACTTCCATGCATGTTTGGGCAACCAAAGGCACTGGATTTCCACATTAAGAAATAAACTGGACTTTCACATTACCATATAAAAATATAAGTTTACTCAGAATACAGCCTGCTGAGTCAATGATGCCGAACATGAGTTATAATGGCCTTTACAATGGTACAACAAACATACAAAACTTGGTATCAGGTGGATGATCAATAAGAAAGAATTAAGAATCCACATTAAAATTTGAAGGAGCCCTAATGGATCCTAACGTGTAGCCAACTTATTAAGGAAAGAAGTCCCACTTAATTTATCCCAGTTTAGAAAGACATTCAGGGAAGGTTCTGGAGAAAGGAAAATTGGAATGAGCATCCATTACATGACAGATAAACCATCTCAGAGTAGACATTTTCCTTATTATCACCAATATAGGATTATATTGATCCATTAAAGTATTTCAGATAATGCCTGCTACTTCATATAAAGTACTAGTATTCCATTTAGAGCAGCAGCTAGAGCCACTGGGTTTGCACGCAAGCTTATTTTCCAGCTGCTTGTGGAAAGTATTTCTGCCACCTCTGACCCCCCTGGTGTTTTTCCAGTCATCTTATTGCTAAAGCTGAACCAAATACGTACTATCTACTACGTTAACTTCTGTTTAGCTGAGCCATTAAGCCTACTATTACATCGTACTCTTGCAGACATCCTAGAATGAAAGATTTAAGATTAAAGGATATGCCTAGAAGCCTGAGAAAATTCCTGTAGACATATTGAAAACACTTCTTTACAACATCAACTAAGTATCAAGGCTACTTGATGATCAAATCAAGATCTGCAGACACCACAGCCTGCACACTCTTTCTTAGAAGATTTTAATCTTTGTCCTTGTCCTTCAGTGGAGTTTCTTTCCAGAGCATCTTGGCTTAATAAATGCCTTTCAAGAAGGCTTCAGTACAAGTGAGAGAGTACTTGTGTAGCAATCTTGAGTTCTTATCAGCTGTATAGTGATCAGGTGAAGGAATAATTGATTTCAATCAGCAGCACCTGTTTTTATAATTGCTCAAGTGATTATAATTCAATAATAAAAAGCCAATTTAACTATCTTTAGTCAGATATTAACCTCTGATATACAGCATAAGAGTGAAATTGTAACTGGTTAAATTCTCTTAAGAAAACAACTGATATCATACATTTATCCCATTCTTGTCTGTTTTCTTTCTTATTTTCCCTTGTTATTTTTCTTTCTTTTTTTTTTTTTTTTTCTCCAGAAAATAAATGTTTCCACATTCTCAATTGAAAGACACCCACTGGTATCCATTTTCTATCACTGTCAAATATGCCCCTTCTCTCAAAAGGCTCAGTTATTTTCATTTTTCCTCATAGTTATCTTTATATAATTTGCCATTTTCATGATGGCATCACATTGTTGACACGTAATTCAACTTGTGATTTCCTATAATACTAGATCCATGCCCATTAAACTGCTGTTTAGCATGTTATTCTCCCTCCATTTTTTTGCACTTTCTCTTTCCTACCCATGTATAAATATTTGCAGTTGTTCTCATTGAACTGCACCCAGTCTTTTTTCTAGTCATTTCTCCATTTTGTTGAGATCATTTGTATTCTAAGCCTGTACTTCTGTATTCTTGCAGTCATTCCCAGCTTTGTATTGTGTGCTTGTTAAGTTTGCAGGCTCCCAGTCTATCCTCCAGGTCTCTAATAAAAATATTGAACATAAGTGGTCCAAAAGCTGTTACTGAGATCTCTTAGCACATCTTGTCATTCTACCTAATAAATTACCTACTGAGATACTGCATTTCATTCTTTTTCTTTTTTCATAAGATTTTTTTTCTGAAAACAGAGGTAAAGATAAGTCTATAATTTCCCCTCCCAGCCCTCTTCTCCCTTCACAAATTAAGCCAGGAGTTTGTCTTTTTCAAGTCTTCTGGCATGTGCCTCTCTTCTATGAGTTCTCAAAAATAACAGCAAGTCTCCTTGTGGCAAATGTCTGACTGAGTATTCCATGGTGAATCTTTTTTGGCATAGCTGATTTGAAAACAACCAAATATATTCTGTAACCTGCTGTAGTAACCTCTTTTAGTCATCGTTTCTGATCTGTTAGTCATTGCCTCACAGTTGTGAAGAGTGAAGAAAAATAAGAAGAAATTAAACACGCTGATGTTCTCAGTCTTGTTTGTCCATACCGTTAATTACTCCTCAACAGCCAGACTAAAACATTTCTGATCATCTCCTTAGCACTGATATGGTTACAGAAAGTATAACAAGACATTACTCATATTCCTCATTAAGTATCTCACATAGGGATTTCTAATTTTGTCTGTGTGTACTTAAACTATTTTTTATGGTTGTTCTTGCTAACCTGACCTGGTTACTGGCTTATGTGTGCTTTTTTTCCTATGTATCTCTACAACTTCTTAACAAGATGAAGTATAATGCCACCAATCTTGACCACCCCCTACTGGAAGGTAGTACCAACACCTTTTCCTTCCTTTTGTTTTATGAGAGACCTAGTTATCCTTATCATTTACCCAATCAGCAGCCGGGATTAGTGTTTTGTGATCCTATTGGAAAGATAACATCTGACTCAGGCTTTGCTTCAGCGCCAATCACGAGCCGGAGGCGCACAGGGGACATTGCTGCCAATTCTATCTCCACGGTGCCACCTTCCGTCGGGCTCCGTGCAGCCGCATCGGCGCTCCCGACAGCACCGCACCACGGCCAGCTCGGGAGGCCAAGCACCCCCGCAAGGAAAGAGGGGCTTAGGGGGCGAGATTGGCCCCGTGAGAACCCAGCACCCTGAGACTGGAGAGATGTGGGCGTGAGGATCAAAAAGGGAAACCTCAGGAGCGTGTGTCTTGTCTGCTCTATGGTCAGCAGAAGAAAGTGGGGTTCCTTTCTAACGTCCCCTCTACGTTTGGGCAGTAAGGCCCAAATATCGCGCTAGTGGTGGCTGTCAGGTTGAATGCTCAGTAATAAAAGAATTTCCAGGAAGGCAAACACTTTAAAATGTTGAAAACATTAGTACTTGTGTAAATCTGTTCATAGCCGTTTAGGGCTAATTGACAACGTGGTGACAGCAGGACTAATAGATATATTTTCAATGGAGGGAGAATTGGTGGAGTTGGTATTCAAGGCTTTCCCTGTGACCTGCCACAGCTCCCCAGCGGCTTATACAGAGATGAGGACAAACACAAGTCGTCCTGTCATCATCATGAAATATGTTTTGCACACTTGACAATTTCTTGGTCTCTATTTTTTCTTTCTAATTCTCCATGTTTCTCATTTAACCTCATATAGAAGACAATAGGACAATGTAGACCTGGGATGAATGTGGTATGCTGACTGAAACCCTTCTTTCAGTCCTGTGAAGGGAGATACCATGAATACCTAATGATACATGTATTTTAGACTAGGACAATCCATTGTTTTTTCTTACACATTGAAGTGCTTGTGTCTGTACCTGGTTAAAGAGGAGTCAGAAAGGAGTCAGAAAGGAATCAGGAGCCATTACTATGGACTATCTTGCTTATTGTTGATTCAGAGCTTAAAATCAGGATTGCTGAAGATGCATGAGGAAAATATAACCTTTTCAGTCTATCTTGACCTCTAACAGTTCTCAAAGTACTAGTTATAAGACAAAAACTCTAGTAAAAGTATCAATTAGGCCTCTAATATCTCTAAAAGTTCTGCTAAGAAGTTTGAAACTAAATTTAAGCATAGAAATCAACAGATATATCTATAAGGTAATGTGGAGAGAAGACTCTGATGGAGGAGTTGTTCTTTTGAGAAACTGTTCCTCATCGTAGAATGGCTCTCCTAACTCTTCTAAAATGATGTGGAGCCCTCATACAAAACTGAATTAATTAAAGAAAATTCTTGTCATTGTAAGTTTTAGAAGATAATATTTCTATGAACTTCGTTGTGAGTTAGCTGAAAATGCTTTGCTATGAGAAGCTGACACCTGATACTCAAAATATGAATTGTTTTGTTGTGTTCTGACGTTTCCATTAATTGCATATTGTTGTCCATTCTGTGGGCATAATGCTTACAAGTCAGAAGTCTTGAAAAAACCAAGGGGCTTGGACTGTCTGTCCAAGAAAATAGTGCTGCAGGGAGAGTAGTCTAACAGTAAACAGCCTTGACAAATTCTTGAAAATTAAAAGTATTCAAGAGGCTTTTCTTTTTGTTTGTTTGCCTTGTTTTAAAATTATATTCTCAGTGGAGATATCTGTAACAGTGCCTATTTGCATCAACATGAGGCAAAAATTCTGTCATATTATTTTAAAAGAGTTGAATCTGATCAAACAGCAAAGGTACTCATTGGCACGTGACTTGATCAAACATACTGCTTTTTTGTGGCTATGGCTATACTCTGTCTTCCTGTCTTTAGCCTGTCTGTCCTAAGAGGCAGCTGCCTTTTTTTTTTTTTATTTTATGGTAGGGCTGAGGTCTATGAGCAAATATGTTGTAGGCTTCTCTTAGAGACCAGATAAAAAAATAAACCCAGACATGTGAATGTATCTGCTCAGAAACTTGCTGAGTTTTCCAGGTCACAGAAGACCATTTCCTTTTAGTACAAGAAGAGAGCAAAACCACTGATTTGCTTATGGGTGAATGAAAATCCTGTGGCTTTAAAGTGCTTTGTGTGTGGAGAAGGGGAGAACAGGGGAAGGCAGGGAGTTGTTCAGCTTTTTTTCCCTGTAAATTAAAATCATGTCATTTATGTGCTTGTTTCACCAGCAAGTGACTGCACTTAGAACATCCTTGGGTATTGGAATAAAATCTTTTTTTAACAAGCCTTACCTGACCAGAAGAACAAAGCCTGGATTGAATATAAGTGGGGGTCAGTTCCAAAAGTAAACATCTATCTGTTCTATAACCAGGTCTACTTCTCATTTGCTGAGGCCTGAGCTGGATCTTTGACTTCCTTATGTAGGGAAAACATTGAATCTTGATGTTCAGTTTCTTCCATGTGCAGATTATAGAGCAGTTGTCACTTTCAGGATTTATGGATCACTGTGGTAGGAAAGATGTGGCTACAACTCTGTGCTTCCTGATTTTAGGAAGATTCTTTATTTTCTGTCCCTTTAAGGAGGAAGAGTAGAAGTCAGCTGGGTTTATGGACACACCTGGAGCCATTCCTTTTCCCATTATCTCATATGGCACCCTGGTTTACTTTATGTGAGCACCCCTTTTTGGAAGGACTAAACCTGTTTGATAACATGTCCCTATGAAGACCGAAGTAAAATATACAGGTCATAAACAGGGCATTGGTATAGCAATTGTAATCTGAAATAAGACATAAGCCTGAGCAAGTTTGTGAGGTTTTGCGTGTGGGTTTAAAAGAAAGAAAAGTGCTGGGATCCAGGGATGATTAATGGAAGTTTATCCAGAAATGCTGCCACGCAGCATTCCAAGTAAGACGAGAGAACTGATTCAGCCTGTGCAGTTTATATGCAAATTGATCTTGCACAGGGAGAGAGATTGTTTTTGACAACTTGACTCTAGCAATGCTGGAAGGCACCTACAACGGTCCTACTTTCTATTTTCTGCAGTTTCTCATATTGCTTGAGGTGTTGGTAATGAAAGACTTCTGCCTAAACTACATGTAGCTTATGTTGACAGAGACGGAAAATACACATGGTAGCTTTCATATTTCTCTGTGAAATCTTTTGACTTTTTTCATACCTTTTCCATAGGACAAGCTGTGAAACAATATATAATTTCTGTCCCCTGTGCTGAGATTTCAGTGGTAGGATAACAAAAGATTTTCAGGTCTGGAGAAAAACATTCAGAAAATGGTGCTTGAATGATCTTTGGACTCCCTTTAAGCTTCAAAGGAACTGCAATACTTTATCCTTAACCTCAGTAATTGCTGTTTTTTTTTAAAAAAAATGCAAAAAAAAAGCAGATTTTAAAAAGAAATCATGCAATCTAGAAACATACTTTCCATCTGTGTATTGCGGCTGAAATCCAAAATAGGCCAGCTGGTCATAGCATAGCTCACATATTCACAGTATCTGTCCTCTGAATAAGTCATTTCATCATAAACAGTGGAAAGCAAAAAGCGGAGCCTTAGCTTCTCTGTTTTTTTCCCTGTATTTGACACTCAAAGGACTGACAGACACTAAAAGATTCCTCTCTGATGTTAAATTTGATATTGTCATTGCATTTTATTTGCTGCTCAAATATGTCTTTTTAAAACTGTGTGATCCAGGATGTGGAGTGGAATGTTTGTTGTGGCAAATGCTTCTCTTCATTGGAGCAGTTTGGTCTGGCAGTGTTCCCAGTTTGCTGTAGATTTAGCAAGTAAGTTGTGTACAATCCCTTGATTTTTGTTCTTGCTTTTTGTGGCACTCTCTCTATATCTTGAGAGCTCCTGGAGTTTTACAGTAGTGTCTTTCAGTACGTACATTTTACATCTAATCAACAGGGACTGATCACAGCTGAGTAGAAATTCCTCTTTAAGTAATGGGTAATCTCGCCTTTTTCCCCTTCCATAGTAATGATTTTGCTTTGGGAAGCAGAGACTGTGCATAGAGGCTGCAGCTTTCCCTGCTCCTTCTCCAGGCTGGAATGTTTTGAACTAGTGATTGTTACTCTGCTGAATCCTCTTAGATAAAAGATAATGTGTCAGAGGAGGGATGAAAGGTAAAAACCGTGGTAATAGCAGCCAGGGATCATGACGGGGTAAGTCAGTTGATGTAGTCCTTTGAAATTATCTGAGACAGTTTTGGTCAGAAGCACTGGATATGGAGCCAACAACCAAGTTCCATCTGAAATATAACCAGGGAAGGAAATACAGAAATGACTGAGGAAACTCCTGCAGTTATGAAAGTTACTCAGGCTTTGACCTTTGGCAGTCTGTCAGAGTTGGGGCACTAGATTATGTGAAACTGCAAGAGGGTTCTGTCACTGCTTAAGTTCCCATCTTCCTCATCTGTGGTTTGGTGAGCCCTCCCCATCTGCCCTGGTGTCCCTCCACGAAACTTGCTGCAATTTGTCAAAATTGCTCTTGTACTGTGGAGAATTATGTTGAATGTTCATAAAAATTAGAACAAATGACAGCTGAAATTATGGTTTTGTGTTTTACTATTTTATCTAGTTTTACATTCTTAAAGTATGAATCTGGACAGGGTGCGTACATTAGGTGTACCTAATGGGCAGAATTTTTGATAATTTAAAGAGGGAAAGCATGAGGCTACAGTCTGTATCTTAGCAAAATTAGGTTTGGAGTGGGAACATATGCAGAAGAACGGCTACTTTCACAAAAGTAACCAAAGGTCTTGCTGCATGTACAGTTTCCATGCACAGTCAGTTGTGCACACTTATATTATACCTTTATGAAAATAACTACAAACACAGCCTTATTCTGGGCTCTCAGAAGAACACTACTATGCTTTGCAATTGCATCTGTGTGTTAATATGATGCCTCCTCCTCATTAGCAATGGTATTCATTCTAATTGCATGGAGTTTTCTTTACTCTGTAAAGGACATCAACTTGTTCCATTTGCCTTTTTTTTTCCCCCTCTTAAATAACAAAACACCTCCTTTGGTAATTAGATACAAAGGTGCAGTTACTTGGTATGTGTTTACAAGCATTACAGAGTCACTTAGAGACTTCTGGAGGTCTCTAGTCCAACACCCCACTCAGAGCAGAACTATCTCCAAAGTTGACACAGGTTGTTTAGGGTCATGTCCAGTGGATATTTGAATATCTCCAGGGATCAAGGTTCTACATCCTCTATGAGCTGCCTGATCCAGTACTTGATCCCTCTCATTATGCAGATTTTTTCCTTAGATCTAGTTGTAATTTCCCTCATTAAATCTGGTATCCATTGCCTTTTGCCCTATTACTATGCCTCTGCTCACAACTAGAGAAAATTTCCCCTCGTGCCAGTTGTGTGAGAACTGTCCCAGTCGTGTCACGTAATGGTTTTTCCCAAAAGGTAATAGGTGGTAGATTGAAAAACTTGATCTTTAATGAACCCTGTAGGTCCTACTGGAAAGCTGAAAGGATTCTTTCACCTTTTGTGTGGTCTGGGGGGGTGGTTTCAGTGAAAATTATCACAGTTGTTCAATCCTGTGAGCTATGCCTTTCCACTGCGTTTGTTTTCACCCCATGGTGGACATAGTGGAATCCATCCTGCTTATTCCACCTGCATAGGTATGCCCTGTGCTAGTTCTAATATGAAACCTAGAGAAGTGTATGAGTCTCTCCTTGCTGAGATTTTGTGATATAAAGTTTTGCACAGGGTTGTTACTGGTAACTGATCCCTGAGATAGGATTTGAGGTCTCAGTCTCTCTGGAATGCAGGTGGAATAGAGGTCTCTCTGCGTTCTCCCAGTTCTCCCTGTGGCCTGGCTCACATTGTGTGTTCATTCCTCTTTTACTGTCATGGCAAGATACGTGCTACATGCACCTCCTTGGTTAGCACCAGGATGAGCAGCTCTGTGCAAATGGATTTCACTGCTTTTGAACTCCTGATGAGACCAGGTGGACTATTCAAGCAAAGCTGGCAGTCTTTTCGTATTTACTTGGACAGTATTATATGCAATAGATTCTGCTTCCTATCTCAGAAATTGTTTGTTCAAATGTGGTTGTGTGCGAGTGGCTCAGGCACAAACAATTGTTGCCATTCAAGCAGGATTAGGTGTGGTTTATATCCTTCCAGATTTGTTTATTTGTGGTGTGGTTCCATCCTTAGAGACACCTGATTGTTGAGGTCTGTGCTTAATTCTTTACCTACTCATATACTTAGCTTTACTCAGTTAAGTAATACTGCTGAAGTTTAGCATGACGCTGTTAGATTGAGGTCTGCCTCTGTATTAACTTATTGTAATGAGAATGTAAAATAACCAGAGCAAACCCCTATTCTAACTACACATACAATCAAATATGCCCTCAAGTAATTGGATCTGTAGGATAGAAAGCAAAACATTGCAAACGGTACTGGTTTGCAGTAATTCATAATCCTTTAAGCATATAAATCCACCAGACAGCTTAGAAGTGCAATTTGTGCCACCAGCTATGTTGAAAATGCACTTGCATAGTTAGTACTAAACTATGGCATCAAGAAACAAGCTATGCTCTAGGGGTAGTGGAGAGCCCCTATCACTCCTGTGCCAGTTCTGGGAGTTGTCATGTCTCAGGGAGGCACAGTGCCTCCAGAGCTGCTCTTGCATCATTATCAATTAGGCCTCACTTTGCACTCCTTTCTGCATCTTGTCAGCTTCAGTGGCTGGTGTGCAGTATGAGATAGTCTCGTCCCCTTAGTGTATGCCATAAGAACTGCTGCAGTGGGTCAGATCGAAGGTCCAGCCAGACCAACACGCATTTTCTGACAGTGGCCTGCAGCAGATGTTTAGAGAAAGAGAAGCAGAACAAGGCAATTACAGAGAGATACTTTTCAGTGGTTTGCCGGGAAACCAGGAATGTGGAAGCTTCTTGAGCCAGATATTGTCTCTATACTTCAGTATATGATGGCTGTATAGGCTCCCAGTGAACTCGTTTCAATCTCCCTCTGAATTATTTTTACTCTGCCTACCTCCCCAATATCTGATGGCTATACATTTCTTAAGGATTTGTTTTGCTGTCTTTAAACCTGTCACCTGCTAACTTCACTGGATATTTTCCCTCCTGAGTCACCCTCCAATTCTTGCACTATGAGGAAAAAAATACTCAACCCAAGTGGGGAGCAAAATCCTTAGTTGGAAAAAGTCCCTTCCTGTCCACTGCTTGCACAAGGTTCACAAGCAGGAAAAAGGATATTTTGTGCCCAGGTATTGCACAAATGCATTCAAAGAGAAAGGAATACAACCTGGCAGCCACCCTCAACAATTACCTTATATTTAGGAGTGGAGAAGGCTCGGCTTCTTATTCTATATTCTATACCTTACCATACCATACCTGACCACAGGTGATTGGCAGCGTCAGGGCAGCGACCCTGTTCTGTAGCAAAAACAGCAAACACCTTTAAGTGAAAGCAAGGCATGTTTCTAACAGACTATTTCTAAAGAAGAATGTGGAGGGGATGTTTTTCCTTTAAGAAATATCCGTTCCAGTTAATTGAAACATCTGTGTAAAATTCATTACATTGTTTTCTTTCAAAAAGAAATGACAGTTCAGTTCAAAGCTTTTGTATTATACTTAGATTTTTCTTTAGAGGAATGTTTTGTTTCATTTCAAAATTAAGTTTACTGGCATTTAATTTGAAAGAAAACAAAGAAAAGGAAGAAAAATCAGGGAAAGCAAGAGAGCCTGCGTTCCTTTCCATTGTGAGCCGCTTCTGATAAAAAATGCTTCTCATCAAAATAGCAAGTTCTCTCCACCTTCTCCAATATGAAGGATTAGACCTGTTAGAAAAGTGCTAGTGACTTTGTTTTTGAAACGGTCTTTGGCAGTCTGTGCTACATAGCCCACACCTGATGATGATGATTAAAGTTACATTTTATTATATTTACATATTTTAAATTAGATTGCAGGTAGCTAATTGCAAGAGAACCAAAGAAGGATATTTACAAAATTGCATTTCATTCTTTCCCCCTATGTTTTATTTGGTGAGAGTTTTCCACAAAGGAATCAGGATTTTTAACCTATCAGCTCTAATGGTTGTGAACTTAATGACAGAATTTAACATATTAACTTTTGCATTTTTTTAATATCTCAGCTAAAGAAAATCTCCCATTGAGCCAGCTGATATTGAAATCAAAATAGGTTTTTCTCTTATTTTTGGAGGATAGCAAAATGTGATCTGATTCTGAAAGAGGCATTGAACAACAGCTGTTATCTCTCCACAGTATCAAAAAAGATACTAAAAAAATTAATGTCTTCATTGACCTTTCTTCCTCTTATTTATTTATTTAATTCCAGGACAGGCACAGTGAAGAAAAATAGGTGTTAGTACTGCTTGCAGACTTATGGAGACTTTGCAGGTACAGGAGATTTGCACGTACAGGAGATTTGCATGTACAGATTCTGAGAAGCAATGACTGAATATTCTTGATAACGATCTTTCTAGCAAGCAATCAGTATTTATTTTAGGAAATGTCTGAAATATATGTAATATCAATAAACTGCAAAGATGTGTTCTCCTGTAAGTCAGTGTGATTGCCAAAAGACTATTGCTACGTAAATGAAAATCTGCTAATTGTTTAGTGTTGCCAAATGTTTAACTGGCCTCTGAAACTTGGCATACACAATGAAAATTAGTTACCAAATGGATAAAACAATAGCAATTATCCAGGAAATGTGATCTTGTTCTCTTCAGCTGCGTGCTGAGATGGAGTGCTGTGCTGCCATTATCTCACGCTGGGTGAGTTGGGCGAGTGGTGAGATGCCCAGTACAGAAAGGTGGCTCTGAGAGGTTCAGGGAGCTGGGCAGCTTGCAACAGCAGATGCAGTTTGGCTCCATGGCTCTGGGCTTGGTGAAGGAGCACACGGCAGAAGGCATAGCAGCAGTATTTTTCATGATGAGAGGCCTCTGGTATACAAATCTCAGCTGGAAAGTAGGGTGTGATTGGAAGAAATTTCTAGGGATGCCTGTGTCCATCATAATGTCTTGGTCTTTGAAGGTATCAGTCTTTGATGGCTTCTGAAGGTGGGTAGATTCTGAACTCAGGTGCCTTGGTTAACTACCTGGTGTTAGACAAGATATTTCTGGGTCAAAGACATGAGAGTGGGTCTACATGTCAGCTCTCTGGCTCCAGCCAATCCTGCCTGGCCTTACATGACTACAGTGAGGTCCCTTTTGGTCTCTCCTAGCATTTTAGCTCATAATTCATTTCATTCTAAAGAAATGGTGCCAATAGCAATGCCTGTTTCTTTCCACTGGCTATAAAGGGTAACCAGATGACTTGTTCAGGTGCATGTGTCTGCAATATAAAAGTACCTGAAAGTTAGGTGAGATCAGGGGCCCATTTACAATCTCTATGGATTGTGACTACTATGAGCTTCTGAATACATGCTTACACCATTCCTGATGCATATCAGAGTTTTGGCATGATGTTGCTCTAAGGAGAAAACCATTCATGCTTGGTTTCCTTGATCTGGCTGTGGAAAGCTCAGTGCAGGAAGCAAGCCTGGCAGCAGCAAAAGGAAGGTTAGACCTACAGCAACACTTCCACATGGCTACATTTTACCTTCCAGAGATCACTCTTTCCCTGTACCTACATATAATTTAGGTATTGCATCTAATACCTATATTATGTTGCTAATAAAATTATTGTAAATCGAAGCTCTAAGGTCCCTTCCACAGAAATGGAACAGAAGCAGAGAGGATGGCAAGCAACCCCAGTCTCCTTTGTTTGCTCAAACAAAGCAAAGTTTTGTTCTCAAAGGCCAGAAAAGAAGTGTGAGGCTTGATGGCCTTGCTGGGACTCATTCCCTGTGTGACCTTTCTATGCAGTATTATCCCATAATGTGCTGAGTAGCCGCAGAGTCATGGTAGTTTTCTGCTAAGTGACCATTAGAGTGACCACTGAATATGCAATTTCCAACTTACTATCCAAATGTATAGCTAAAATCTATTTATAAAATCCCTCCCTATCTTCAGTGCAGCCTTTTGTACAACCCTCTGCAGGACAAAATATCTTCTCAAGCTCTTGACATGCTTTAATGAGGAGATATACTATTGTTTCCTATGCCAAAAAATATTCATTACCATCTCTGAAGTATGAATGAAATCACCTCATCTTCCAATCATTAGGTTGCTCCCTAACTTTTCTAATCACTGATTTTAATGGGATTAAAAAGAAGTGCCATGCATCTGATAAGACATGTTTGCATGTGACACGTGGAACTGTGTGTCAGTGGGACCTTGCTGCTGAGGGTACAACGCTGTTCCTTGGAACGTAGCAGTCTTCAGCTGGAAGACGTTTCACGCTGATCCCAAGAAGCAACTTCCTCCAGAGCATTGGAATTCCAACTGGGTGATTTTAGATGCAATTTATCTGCTCACAGTGTATGTACAAAACAATCCCCAAGGTCTTTCCAAACTGCCCTGTGGTTATGCCCCAAAATATATTTCATGCACCATGTGTGATTCAAATATACCCGAAAGGACTCAGAGACCAAGAAGTGAGTTCTGATTGAAATAATTCCTTGGGGCAATGTTTGTTGCTAAGAAGTGGCTGAATACCATAGAGATTAATAATCCCAGTACAAAATATTTTTCCATGCTCTTTCATTCCGCTCATTTATTTAGAACATATGCCAGGGAGCATTAATGTTTAAAAAAGCCTCCGCCCCCATCCATGTACAATGTTCTAGTTAGAAGGGCCCAAGGTTATATTAAGTGTACTGTTCCAACTGTGCAGTTAACTACGTTTACACCACTGACCTCCCCTTCTTTCTTCCCCCAAGTATCCTCTCTTTCCTGAATGCCCTTAACAGAAATAAGATACATCTTACTATGCTTAAGCTTTTATTGTTGACTCCCTTTATAGTCTGAGAAGAGGGAGAAGGGGGTTTTTGTGGTATAATTTGCCTGGATTATTTTACATCTCTGCATTAGGATTAAGTGAATCGCCTCTTTTGCTTTAAAGTTTAGGTGACTGGCACAGGTATGGATGTGTGAAGCTAGGAAGGGTGAGTCCCAACATGTTATTCAGCTGGTTCGTGACTGCTCATTTTGGGGTGTGGGAGCCAGCATCTCTACTGTGTTGTTCCTTTGCTAATGCAAAATGGTAGTACAGGATACAGGGACGGTATCCTGTGTTCCAGGTTTCTCAGTTGACAGTGGTACCAAAAGGCTCTGTGTTTCAAGAGCTGGTTTTACTTGGAGACCAGTGTGGTGCCCCACTTCCACTATGGTTTCTACACAGATCCCTATGCCCCTTCCTTGGCTCAGTGAAAGGCAAACAGGACCATGGTTCTTCTTCCACATTAAGAAAGAGAAAACACATCACAGACTATACCAATACTGTAACAAAACAAAGAAAACTTTTCTGGCTCATTGCTATTCCTATTGCTTCTTTGAATATACATAATACAGCAAGAGCAACTGTATAATTTGACCCTTTTTGAAAATGAAAAGAAGGAAAAACTGAGATGGGGTTTCACTGAAACATGAAGACTCCAAATAAAATGAGACACTGTGTACAACTATGCAGAGAAAGCAGCTCTTGAAATTACAATGACAATCCCCAAGTCAGATCCAGTACTTGGGTGATTGTTTTAATCAGGACTGACATATATTTGTTTCTAGATGTTTCAGCAAGTAGGGAAGAAGGGAGATCTTGGCAGAAAGCGTATGTATCAGGAGGCACCTGATGCTATTGAGCCTGAAGTAAACCTCCCCCAAACTCTTCAGGATGTCATTGAAATACACAGATGTAATTATTTGAAGTTCCTTAAGGAATTGATGTCGCAGTAATTAGACAACTCATTACATCAAGAAATAAGGAAATAAGACTGACAGAGATAAAAATGAACACACTGATAATTTAGCAATATGTGAACAAACAGGATTAAGAACAGCTTTCTGAGGAGTAGAATCAACAGAGCCAGGCTCTCTTTTGTTAGTTTATCCAATAAGGAAAATGAGGTCAAAATAGTTGCAAAATAGTCACTGTTGCTGTACTGTTCAGCAGCTTCCTCCCCACACCTCCATCCTCTTCAGCCTTTTGTCAAACCCTGTTCGATAGTACCTCAGCCCAAATGAAGGGTAACATGTGTGAGACCTCTAGAATAAGACTTTGACATGTCCTCCCAGACAAGTCAACAGAGTATTTCTTATGGCTTCAGCTGTCTCTGAACCAGGGCTTCAAGTCACTCACACTGACACCCTGCCTTGAATGAAAATGCTCACGGAGTGTCCTTATCCTAATGTGGAGCTGACTCTCCCTCTCTTCAGTGGCTTTTATGAGCTCTGCACACACTACTTGTTAGAACTTCTAGTGTACCATTTCAGCCTTTCCTTCGAAAAATTTTCTTGGTTAAAATTCCAATATTTATTTTAACATCTGCTATAAGTCAATTATTAAACAAATTTTTTCCTCAGGGAAACCTCGGTGATAATAACATAAGAGGCAGAGAGGTATTGTTATAAATATTTTGAGAGTTATGGTGAAGCTAAACTTTAAGGCATAGCATTCTTATTATAGCAGGAAACTTTAACCATGTATACAGTGCATCCAGATGATAGGCCTCTTTTTATAGCCACAGATGATGTGCTGCTGAACAAAAGTTCTGAACAATAAAAATAAATTACCAGCACATGCTACCTCTTTGCATTTTCTCTACCCATTAAGAGAAGAAACCAGCTGAGTGAAATAATTTTGGTGTTCCTCTCAGGACTATATCTTTGCCTACTTTGTGGAGCCTCTGTGCAATTTATTAGAACTATCTTCAGATTCACTCTTACAATACAATCCTTGGCTTCCCTTTCAAGTTTCCTGTTGCAGGCAATAGTCTTTACCTCTTCCCTTTCTGATCATAGATCTTCACGTTTTCTGTCCTTTGCCTGTGAAGAGTTGTCACCAGTTTTGCTGAGGACTCTCAGGTCACTCTTCAGCTCTGCAGGGAGAGAAGATGTTAACAAGGCCTGGATGGGTCAGAGGCAGAAAAGGTACAGAAAGGTTTTGTGACTGGTCACTAACCTGAAGCCAAACTTACTGGGTCAAAAATCATCAGAAGAAATTTCTAACATCTTCTTGGCAGCCATATTTAAAAGGAAACTAAAGCTAGATAAGTTGGTTTTGGTTATGGTTTTGGGGGTTTTGTTTAGTCATGGTTTGATTTATTTGGGGTTTGGGGGTTTTTTTTGGTGGGGTTTGTGTTTTGTTTGTTTTTTTTTTAATAGAGCACATCCCGTGAAAGCTTTTGTGGGAACTTTTCAACAAACCACTGCCTGCCCCCAAAGTGCTGTAATTGGAGGGAAGGGGGAGAATTTGTTATATTGATGTTCTTTTACTGCCTTTTGCTTTTCCCTGCATGAGTCAGGTTCCAGTTTTCAGCAGTAGAATTGTAAAAAAGCCACCACCCAACCCTAAGTACAGGGATGGAAAGCCGTTCGGGAAACAAGCACAATCCCACAGCACAGCAGCGACCAATCTGTCCTGAGCAGCAGCTGAAGGTGGCTCATCTCAAGGTGAGATGAACTCTTGCTTGTTCTTGCGCTCTCCTTGCTGGTGTTGTACTGCTGCTCCGGTGCCTGACGCAGGGCAGAGGTGGGAAACGTGTGTCAGAGGCAGCAAAAACTCCATGGGAACTCTTTGGAAAAAGAAACACGAGTCACCAGCTGAGTGAAGACCTGTTACCATTCGGCAGCTGTCGTCCTTTCTGAGTGGGATTTCAGGCTGATCTGGCCCCTGTGCTCGGAGCTGAGGAGGTGTGCTGGGGAGGGAGTGTGAGGGAGTTTGCACAGCTGCTGCCCGTCCTGTGGAGGCCTGACCCAGCAGCCAGAAAACTGGTCAATTAGAGGCTTGTCGTTGACTCCAATGGGCTGCAAATGAGCTCCAGAGTGAATAAAGGGTTTCAGTTCCTGGAGCTGCTCATCTGGCACCTTTCACCAGAAAGGGGCCAATTTTACAGTTTTAAGTAAATAAAGTTTTAAGTAAACAAAGCTGTTTTTCACCAAAACTCTGGATTCTTTGTATGTGAAGCAGTGGAAGCTGCTATTGCCTCAGAGGAAAACTGACAGCTAAGCGGAGCAAAAGAAGAGGTTTGTGAATGAAAAAAAAAAAAAAGCTGTATGACACATTGCAACTCCCCTAAATCATGCAAGGCAGCCTCCTGCAGCAATACCTGAGCTAACTCCAACTCTGAGAAGCATTATAGCCCTGTCAGCATGGCACTCTGCCTGAGCCACATAGCCCCTGCCTAATGTAGCTATGCTGCCTCTAGGACACAAGCTGGTATCTGTACAACACTGTACTGTGCTGGTGAGACCAGCCCTTGCTCCTTAAATGCCCTACAGATACCCAGCATCGTGTCTGATGTCTAGCACACATACTGGTCCCAATTTGATGCCGCACTTCAAAATTCAGATCTGTGTAAAATCCATGTACAGGCACTAGGTTGACTAGGCAATTCATCAATCAAGCATTTGAGCAGCTAAACTGATGGGTTTTTTCTTTCTTTTGTTCTGAAGAGAGACGGTGCACTGATTTCACTTAATCAGCCTAAATTCACCTTTCGGGTTACAGTCACATCAAATATACAGCCTGGTTTGAAGACCCATATTCAGGCACTTGTACTGTACAGAATAGGAAGACCTGATATCTGGATTTCTTTGGGACATTTCTCACATTCCGATTGTGATCCCATCACAAGAAAGGTGCAAAAATGAGCTATAATTAGCCATTTGGAAGTCTGTGATGTTTTCACTAGGAGAACACAATTTCCCCTTGTTCACCTTACAGTATGTTAAGTATTTAGTAAATAGTCTGGAAAGAGACTCTTTCAAAGATTTTCATTACTTAACACCTACTGTTTTACGGACTATTCCTAAATTGTTGTAATAGTGCAAGCTAAAGGGATTTCATATACAGTGACTTTCTTTTTTTCCATTCCCTTCCCCTCACCCCATTAATTCTCCCTTTTCTGGCCAGAAAACCTCAAACCCCAGAATTCCTACAAAAACACAACTCCAGTAATAATCAGAATGTCGAATTTCTGACAAATGCCATCTGCTGATTTCTTTTTTTTCCTCCCCCCAAAGACAAGATTTTGGATACAGCTAGTAAGTACTTTAGCTTCTTCTACTTTGTGATACCAAAATAATCACCATGGCAACTCTTTAAGGGCAGTCTTCCAAACAGATTTATTGTGAATGCAAGAACTCAACAGCACTCTCTAGCAAGAAACAAGGTGGCATCTACTGCAGGTTATTTTGCTACACTGCGTGAATGATGACTAATAGACATAGGCATGTCTGTCTGAACTTTTTCAGTTATCCCTAATAGTTTAACTTGCCATATTTATAGGTGGTGGAGGATGCAAGGGGGCGGGGAGGGAGAAGCAATCAGTATTAAGCTTACACAGCTTATGTTGTAATTGCCTTTCCTGAATACATTTTGTGCAGCCCCTGATGGCTGTAAGACAAGAATACCAGAGAAACAGCACAAATACTGGAACAATGATGCGCTCGACTAGAAGGAGGTTGAATTTCTTTTGAGATAACTAATGAAGCTTCTGGCATATTGGTTTTCTCTTTTCCTTCCTTTCTTATTTCTTCTTTCTTGGCAAAACAATGAAAGTAAAGGAGATTGCCCAAACTATTCTTTACCATACTGGAAATGGGGGAGGGGGGGGGGGGCAAGAAAAGGAAAAAAAGTTTATTTTTCACAGCTGTGAGGAAGATAGACTAGGACAAATGCTAAATTATTAATTCTAAACAGTCATGCTGGTATTTTCCAGGTAGCTCCTTTGGCTCAGGTGTTGCTTGGAATTCGAAGATATGGTTTGTACAGAAGCCAGAATTTTGGAAAATGGCCAGCATTGCTGTGTTATGTAGTTGTGTAAGAGGTTATATATGGCTCTTGCTTTGCGTTTGGCAAACGGTTCTCACTTAAACATTCATTTAGCAAGATTACTTAAGTGAACCATATAAGGCTATTCCTTGGAGCTGCAAAATTACTCGTTACAGTGATGCACTATGCCAAATGCTAATTTAGGCTCTACTTAGGAATTTATAGCATTTATTTACCATGCCATTCGAATAAGGCAACTTTGCTGACAACTCTTAGCTGGTCACAACTTTTATATCATCTAACACTCCCAAACATTTATTTTTCTCTTATGTACCATCACCTCATTTTTCTCAATGCAAAATAAGAAGATAAGAACACCTGTAGAGAAGCAGAAGCATGCTGAACCCTGTGAAAAGTGTCCTTTTCTGTGTGAATGAGGGCAGGACTTGGAGTTTTGAGGAGTTCTACTTTAATTGAATCGAGCATTGAAAAAAATAAGAAGTGTCTTACCCACCCTCATCTCTGATTTAAGAAGATCAGAGACACAAAACAGGGACTGTTTCCTCTTTTCTTTGTTAATTCAACTAAAAGGGAATGTTTAAAATATTGAAGGATCCCCTACCTGCTGTGTCATGCTTGGAGGTAACATCCTGAGGATGTTACTTAATGTATACCTGCATTCCACAGCAAGTACTCTTCCTTGGGTGTAAAATATCCCACAGATTTTGTTTGTGGGCTTTCCCAGACTCAACCACATTGCAAATTGTTTATGAAGTGAAACACGAGGTAAAGCAGACATACTGATTCAGTGAAGCAAGTTCTGAAAACACCGGAAACTTGTGAAATTTCCTTGAAAGTCGGGAGTGCAAAGAGGCAAGGGAAAGCACTGATGTTGCTTGCTTTTCAGTCAACTCAAAAGTTGGCTCACTGGCTTATGTTCAGTCAAATGCGTGCCTGCAAATCCAGGAGAGCTCCCTCCAGCCAGGTTACAGTATTCCTTATTTGTCTCAGAGTGACTGAGATCAAAGTCTGGCCTGTCGCCTCTTTTTACGTCTCATTTTCTGTGCAACCACCCTTTGTGCAGAAAGCGCTCTCTCTGTTGCTTTTTTGGTGCTAGTTTCAGCTTTCTCCTTGTTCCCAGCCCATTTTTCTCTTTAGCACCATTACAATTTGAAAGTGCTCCTTCCTTTGTCCATTTTTTAAACAAGAAGAAAAATAACGAGAGGAAAAGTTAATTTATGTCTCATTGTAGATACTAAATGCAGAATGCAATGTCTTTCTTTTCTCCCTTTTCTCCCCTTCGCTGACGCACAAGCTCTATAATAAGCTCTGTTACTTGGAGCCTGTAAGCCTCTATAGTAAGCTGAAACTGCTACTATATTTACTCACTTTCCACATTTAGACAAAGGCTATTTTTAACCGGAGTTCTATTTGCGGGGGCTGCCAACGTCACTTAATGTTCACATGCATCTTGGGCATCATATGCTTGTTATTTTTATTTACTGTGCCTGTGCCAGGTCTGCTTTTTTATGGGAAGAAAGAATGAGAATGCTTCTTCAGGCCAGTTCTTGAAAGCTCTTTTGTACAACAGCAGATACATAGATAAGCAAAGAAAAAGCAACTCAGCGGTAGATTTGGCAAACCTGCTTTTTAATGGCTGGCGCTTTATAGCTCGCGGTCTAGTGGCAAAGCTGTGCTCTTAGTCTCACAGCATTTGTTAAAGCTGAAGATGTTTCAGAGGTACATTAATTATTCTGGTGTCTCCCGGACGAGCCATGAGTTCTTGTTGTGTGATGAGGGGTGCAGGGATCAGGAAATTATTATGATTCCAGTACTGCTACCAGGTAGTTAAAATAATCGATGTGTAAATAATCAGTGCTTTTCTGATCCTTCTTGTTAATAGGTGCATGCTTTGGAACTTGAATGCAACAGATGTTATTTTCAGATAATTAGTTTGGTTTTTCAGCGTAAGAGTCCCCTGAAAATCCTGGAGATTACTGTGCTGCAGCCATAAATCAAGCCTACGAGTTGTGGCCCCTAAATAGCATTTTCTGTATGGGTTTCCCTGCATTGCTCTAGTGACCTCAACTTGACCGAAGGGAATTGCCCTTTACAGAGGTTAGAAACACTTCATTCAGCGTGCTGACTCAGGATGCCTGATTCATTCGAATCATATGCCCAGGATTTTGAGATACCCACATGCTTTTGTAGGGAATAGGCTATTCTCTGCACATATAGCAACATCTTTATTTGTACAAAAGAACGAATTCCTAGAAAGGAATGAAGTTAAGGAGCAATCATTTCACGCTTTGCTGTCAGCATGCTTAAGTGGAAAGTTTTAGCAGGAAGCTAAGTTAGGGAAGAAAACTGAAATGGAACCTCCTAGAAGTGGATTTTGTTTAAGTTTGAAATGTTTTGGAAAGCTTACAGAATTTTTTTTTTAATCTCTCTCTGTACTTCCTACTCTTAACGCTAATTCCCTTTTCAGACTGATTTCAACATGAGAGAGACTGACTAAGCTTCACACCAGCCAAAATTTCTATATGCTGATCACAACAGAATTAAATCTCTTACATTTTCCTGTTACTAATTTTTCCAGTGCTGTTTCTTTCCCTGCTACAGCAAATGCCTTAATTTTCTTAAAAAAACCCCCCACTTCTGGTTGTCTGTAAATTGACGTCTGGGTTTTAAAATCAAAACTGCTGTTTTCACATATATGCTTCCAACGTTGGGCAGCAAAATCTCCACTAAGTCATGGACAGGTGTTGAGAGAGTCAGTGAGAACTACACATGCTTAATTCTCTATAGGTTAATCCATTTATTTAGGTGACCAAACACGAATGGATTTACATATGTGTCTTTAGATGCTTTTATTGAAAAACATGTCATCTTGATGATATTATTCTATGTAGGATTCTCTCCATGTAAAATCATGTTTCTACCACTAGCTGATGTATATTTATATTAGTTTAGAAACTACAAACTGAAACCAAAAGCTAGGGAAAAGGAAGTGTGTCTGAAAAAAGCCCTGTAACTCCGTACCTTTGATTATAATCTCTCTTGTAAAAAACTTATCTTTTCAATCCCCCTGGGTTCCTGCTAGGCCTTAGATTTACCATTAGAGAACAAAATGCATTCAGGACCTAAGAGTGAGCCCAGGCCAGCCCAGTGTGTAGTGTCTGTGTGCCTCTCTCTCTCTGAGCATGGTTCACGCTGGAGAGGCATAGCAGCAAGGGTAATTACTGATCTTATTTATCGAGCTGAGGAATCACAACTTAATTTTTTTTAATATAAATTCTGGTCCTTTGATAGGAGCGTAACCGCAAGCACTCAGTCCCGTGTGTAACGTCTCTGATATCCACTGCCACATGATAGCTAAAATTGTACAAGAAAGAACATACATAAACATCCTTTTGGAGGCAGAACCCGTCTTCCCTTTGTCATGCCACGAGCATGTGATATGCACATGGCTCACAAATGACACACAGCCAATAGCTGTACATATCAGGAGCAGAGGTGAGCTCATCTATATTTTCAAGGTAAATCCGTCAGTTACCTTATACTGATAAAGAGCAAGTATATCAAAATCTTGGCTCTTTAACAGAGCCAAGCAACATTTTTGTTTGCTGTCACAAGTTACAAGTAGCAATAACTGTGCTTCAGCTGCACTGGCATAATTTCCGGCCATCTCCCACAAAGGTACTTTCTCCAATGTTTTTACTGCACTGTCCAGGCATATTTTTGTAGCATACGCAAAGATGTGATATGTTTATGAATATATGAATGGTTCTTTCCTGTCAGTTTTCCACAAGGGGAAGGGTGGGCGTGATGGAGTCTTTAGGATTCAGGAAGCTTTGGAAACATCCTCTCACTGCTCAGTCTGATACAATTTTCCATCTCTTTCCAGAAAACAGCAGCAAACTTTGTAATTTATAGTAGTACTAGACTTACTCTGTGACCACAAATGGGAGGCAAGCTACTGAAAGATAAAATAGACTCATAAGAGAACCTGTGCAGCCTTCTGCCAATGTGTCTGATTTTCTACAGTATCAAATATTTGCACTAGACTGGGGCAGGAGGAGACTTACCAAAAGAAAGAGAACCTTTTCCATCTGAAGAGCTACTGTGGAGGGGAGGAAAAGGGTTAAGTATTACAAAAGTTTAAGCTGACAGCCAGCCCCTGCGCTCTGCTGCTTCACAGAGGTTTCCCTTTGATGGAAAGTATTTCGGTGACACCAGACACTGGCAGCTGAGGTAACACGCCTCTGTTGCCGAAACCTTGTGCTTGCCAGTGGAAGTCAGTGAGTGAGACAGTTCTGGGAACAGTGGTGGTCAGCTCCTGTCCCTCCTCATGCCTTGCTTGTGCATGAGAGCGTGCTGCAGGAGTGGCAAAGGGGATTGCACTGGGAAATGCACTGAATCGGGACATATTGGCATTATTTCCCTGTTGCTACAATGAAGAGCCTTTCTGAGGATGATGAGCAGTCCCAGACATTGTTATGTTATTCATTATGGAGAGCAGCACCAGCATAATGCTTATGGATCACTACAATCAAATTTGAGCCTTCAGAGTAGATGTTGTTTGGCCTTTATCCTCTTCCCATCGATTCTTGAATGCACTAATCCATATATGACTATACTGTGGCTTTATGCACAAGTTGTCAGGAGGCGATACTCAAAACCTGTAGCACCAGTTCCATTTCATGTGACCGATCAAATCTGTCACCTTGTCAACAACATCCTTTGTTGCAAAAAGAACACTTCATGTTAACTCTTAATGGGAAATTATTTCTACAGTAGTTTGTACTCTTCAAAACATTTATTATGGCTGACGAGAGCCCACTGAAGCATGGAGCCACAAAACTGACCCATAGACCTGAAAGAAGAGAGATGCTAAATACCTTTTGTAGATTGTAAGCCTGTGCTGTTTGAGCAGTGTCAGGTACACTACTGGTAGTAAAGGACTACCAGGTAGTTAAGGGATCAGGAGCACAAATTATGTTCTCCTCCATCCCACTACTTGCAGGAATTGATGAGGGTATAAACAGGAAGAGCCAACAGACTAACTCCTGGCTCCAAGGCTGGTGTAACCGGCAGAATTTTGATTTCTTTCATCATGGGATGATCTATAGGACATCAGACCTGGTGGCGACTGGTGGGGCAAGCCTTACCCAAAGGGGAAGAAGAATACCATGACAAAAATTATCAGGGCTCTTTGGAAGGCCTTTAAACTAGGATTGAAGGGGAATGGGGATGAAAGTGGGATTACTAAAGAGGAGCCTGGGAGCAGATTACCAGTGGTGGTGGGTAAAAATGCTATCAAGGTCTTGTGGCCTGTTGCCTCAGAGGTGGAGGATCGTAACCCATGTGGTGCTGACATGAGAGATAGCGATAGGCTGGCAACCACAGAAAGGTCTGAGCATGATCAGGGAGGTGTTGGGCCTCGGCCCTCCATAAAAGTGGCAGGGAAACTAGCCCAGCTAAAGTGCATTTACACAAATACATCTAGTATGGGCAACAAACAGGAGGAGCTGGAAGCCATTGTGTGG
>BJBW01002107.1:146737-158817 GCA_004320125.1 Scolopax mira | reverse complement strand
CTCCCTCCATCCCATCTTTGTTCTCTGCATCCCTTTGGGAAGTTTTGTCCTTGAGGACATGCCATACAAGTCCTCTGTGCCATAAGCATCTCTATGGAAATTACCCAGCTGGCACAGACCCTTGTGAGCTTTCTTGCTCACATGTGAACACTTCTTTGCTTCCTTGACATGTTTATTTTAAAATCTATAAAACAAAGAGGGAGGGGATAATGCCAGTAGGGGAGGAATTTTCCCTAACTAGTCGAAAGTGCTTTGTATCTATTACTAGTAAACAGGCAGGAGGGAATCCTGTCCTTGGTGTCACCAGCAGGACATTGGCTCACCTCTAGTCATTCAATATGCACCATGACATTTGCTAAGTCAGACTTCTCTCATGTCTCTGAGCACTTTCCACGAGGCACTAAATTACTTACTTCTCTCTCCTGGGAACACCTCCCTGTCATCCATCCTCCATCCTGTGCTACAGTGATACTGCCACACAAGTCACTTAAGATTAATTACAATTGCTCCACGTTTACTGAACCTCAGAGAATTGGCTATTGCTCCTCCTATCTGTGCCATGCTGTGGGTGGGCATTTACACCTTGGGAGCCCAGCACAGCTATCCCATAATCTTTGAAGTTACCAGCAGTTCTTCATAAACTTCGAGATCTTTGTAACATACAGCTGAACTTTCCTTTGACTAAAATTTTCATTAAATTCCTTTTCCTGATCTCTGACCCAAACCATGGGAAAGGAATCAGTCTTGTTTTATTCAGTGCCAGAACTTGCTCAAGTAATATGAGCATAATGTTGTCCCTTGATGTAAACAGCTGAAAACTACCCTTGCATTCACTACTGCTTGTTTAATGCCTTTTTTTTAAATTTTTTTAACACCGAACAGTGCAACTGCTTAATTGTTGAGTTCACCATGCTACAGGAGCTTGCACTATGCCACCAAATTAGAAAGGCTGATAAATGTTTTTGCCTCAGGTAAATAATTTGCAACAAGAAATGTATTCCGGGAATGTAGTTTCTTTTCTGCTCCAGGAGTATCTCTGGGAACGTTGCTGTTTCCTGGAGATGGTTGTAATAAAAGCTAAAATTAACAAAATAGGCGTTACTATAGGCATTGCCAATAATCTTCCAGGAAATGAATTAAAAACTCAACCTATGCATATTTGCACATGTAAGATCATAGTTTGATTTCTTCCCATTGCTCAGGGTAGTTAACCTCCATCACCATGCAAATCAAACAGGAGCCTTGCAAGAATGCTAGTAAAGTGTCTTGAATCTGTTCAGACACTGCAGGCTTCTCTTTATCCTTAGAAAGGCTGTATTTTGTGAGGCTGGGATTATGTTAAATGGCAAAATTTCTGCTTCACAGGGGTTTGAGTGCCAAATAAAGGTAATGCACAAGTATGAGTGTTTGCTATTTCCCACTGTGGAAAGAAGTTGACTACATTTGCAGTGCTGGAGGTTCAGATGGGAATGGCAGAGAACGTATGGTTGATATTATATATTACCATTTGTGTCAAGGATTTGGAATGCCATTTCATGGGTGATGGGGTGGGCAGGAGGGTGAAGATAGAAGAGTGTTAATAAACAACCTTATTGCTTTCTACTACTCATAATTTGTTTGCTTTTTTTTCCAGAAGAAATCCTCTTCGTACCTTATGTCAATCATAGCTGAGAATATGAACTCTTTTTCATGTGAATAAATGAATGTGAATGTATGTGAATAAAGTAACGTGCCATTTCCTATCTGGAAATTATGCATACAGTTCATATGGTGAAAATCCGTCTCCTCCTTAAGCCCACACTGGTGTTTCAGATGCTGATGTTCTTGTAGAAATGAGGAAAAAAATTGCTAGATGAAGTTGGCTTAAAGGAAAACAGTCGAGATTTGCAAGACCATCATTTGGATTGAGTGAAGTCCTTTTCCCTTTTCCTCCTTAGTTGTATTCAAACAGCCTGTCAGTTTTTAGCCTTCTTTTGAAAGTAACAGTCAACAGTCAGAGCTCTGCCATGCCCAGGGACCAGCAGCTCCATGCCGTCTGTTGGCCAGGACGGAAACAAACCTGGGGCTGGTATAAGTGTGAAAATTCTCAGTAGGGAAGCAGCTGTGTTTTGATCCTCCCAGAGCATCTTGGAAACTAGCAAGGGGAATGATAATTATGAGGATGATATTATAATATTCACATTTAAATATATAGGTTTTAGAGTTGCTCCCTTTTCAATATGCATTTGCTTGGGCACAAAGGGTTGGTTGTGTATGAGCTGTTTTGCCCTGTGCCACAGCATATACGTGAATGTCACAGTACGTGAACATAACTGTGACAAAATAAATGTCCAGAATAGGGTTTGGGGAAAAGTTTGTTTCCTCATTCCTTGGTAAGTGCTACAGTCATATCAAAATTCAGCCAGTACCTACCATTTCTGATGCTGTGGAACACCTTGGAGCCTGCTTATTACATGGAGGATTGTCCTGAGCATAGTTGCAAACTCCAACGTACTTACAAATGATAGAAACCTGTCCTATCCCCACAGACAAAAAGTCACATTGGGATAATCGCATTATAGCTAGTAAGAGGAAGGGAAATCACACTGATTGCCAACAGGACAGAGAGGACGTTTTGTAGGTATCTTATACTACTGAATCAGACTTTAGATACATCTGCTTTATTTTATAAAGTTTCAGGGCCTAGCCAACCTATTTAGAAGGACAGTGAGGTTCATGGTCTCAACAAGCCTGTTGAAACACACGAACGAAAAGAATGCATACGAGCTGCAATTCATATGTCCATAAAAACCACATCTCTCATGGACAATATTTTCACAGGCCACGAGTAAAGGTGTGGTAGGGTCTACCCAGGAGTGGGTAGGGAAGAAGGGTGAACAAGAAGTTTGTTCAGCTGCAGTATCTCCTAAGAAAGCATTTTGTACCATATCACTCACTGGATCTATGGCTACTTGCAGAAGTAGATCTGCCACGGTATTTCTCTGTTTGACTTTCCTTTCTTTTTCCCTCCTGATTTTACAGTATGTTGGGTTTTGGTTTTGGTGTTTTTGGATTTTTACACCTGTTGTTTGTATGCAGAGTAATAACAATACTCCTAGATGTGTCTGACTTTAAAAGTTTGTGTTGCCATTAAGCTATTTTCCTTTCTTTTTGTGAGAGACGGACAATTAAAAACATTCCCACTATTTGTAAATTCTCCTTGTGAGGAACACAGCAGATTGCCTGGATCTTCTGCTTGTTGTTCTGGCTTCAGTTTCAGAACTGAATGCACTCCTTCTGCTCCGTCTGTTTGAGTTTTGACAATGCAAAGGATGAAGCTGGAGGAAGTCCCATATATAAGCGAGGTCTATGCTTCTGCTTTATCTCATTTTTAATTGAATTTCAATCGGATTCTGCTCGCTTTTATGTAATTCAGTGCAGGAAGATACAGAGTTTTTGTAGTACACTTTTTTGTGTGACTACAAGTTCTCTCTAGTCATGAAATGATAACATATAATGGGCATTATATTTAAGCACAGCTGATGTTTTCAACTAGTACCCTTTTCCTGCAAAATAAGTTATTTTGCACACATTCATTTGCTAAAACATGTATAGGAGTAGCTGAAAACTTCACTATTGAATGCATTAGCATACATCTTTCCTCTTAATTAACTGCATGTTAATTATTCATCAAGCAGAAAATAAACTAGTGCATTTTCTTCAGATGATTATGCAGTGTGCTTTTGTAATACGACCTTCTTTTATTGGACAAAGGAAAAAATCCTCACTTGGTTGATGTATGTAGGTGTTTCCATTCTCTGCAATACCTCATTTAAAAGCCTTTTCTTTCAATTGGATTTTCTTTACAGACTTGTCACTTGACAATGTATTCTCAGCCTGACTTTGTCTTGTAGGTTAAAATTCAGCATACTTGAAGTCCATTTTATTTTGCAAAAGTACCACAGCAATAAAGCTAGCATTGTAGCAAGTTCTTTTATTGTCAAAAATTGTTCCTGTAAGCAAGCCTATCCACATAGACATGCTATCTTGCCCGTCTGGTATCTTTATGACATTTTATACAGATGAATTTACAAAATCTGGGACTGTGTTATGAGTCTTCTAGTTATTAATTAAATATTAATAGCATTCTTTTGTAGCTTTGTTTGTGTAAACTATTTTTTGTAAGATATTCTGCAATGTATTACAGATGAAGCGAGGAACACAAATGATTAGCCTGAAGTATGAGTTTTAGTTTGCTTGTATAGCCCGGTTACACATTTCTGTCTGTATTATGAAACCAACAAACTTTTATTAGCAAACAACTTTAATTGCTAAGAGCTGGTTCAAAGAACATATGTCATTATACACTCTTTTTATAAACAAAACAGACAAATGTAGAAAACTTTATAAGCTCATCTTGCAGCTTCTTTTTGCAGGATTGAATATTATAAAAGAAATAAAAAATTAAATTAGAGCACAGCATTTTGAGATCATTAGAAATGAAGTTGTTGTACTGTATTAACAGAAAAATTCTGCCGCTTTGGGGTGTTGTAACAGAGGGCATGCTACGCCTATTGCTGGGGCTGGGTGGACTAAATGGGTGGACCTGTGAGTGAGAAGAAAACTGTCTGCCTGGCAAATTCAGAATGTTTTCTCTTCTGGAAACACATAAGCCTAGAATTTGTGACATGCGGTGTAAATTGATATCATATAATTAGTCTGTACTGTTTATAAGAAGAACTGATAAAAATTTTGTTACTGAACTGTGTCAGCTTGTCATGGGACCAAAAATTATGATCTGGTCAAAAACTAGCAGTAAAAGGAGAAGAATTTCACTGTAGAAGCTTGGATCCAAGCAGAAGAAGGTGAAAGATCCATCTCCCCTGGTCTGAGCCATGGAAAATCAGGTATCTGATCTGGACCAGAATCTGAACTTGTCAACAGCGAGTGAGAGAAAGGTGACCCACCCAACCTTCAGAGAAGTGGTCCATGTGAGGTGGGTCACCCCACGGTGCTGCTGCTTGGTCCTGAGCAGCTACAGAGGAGGCCTAGGCTGGGTGGCTTTGGTGAAATGCCAGGCTTTCCCATGGGTAACCTGCAGGGAGGTTCACCTGTCCTTGGACCCAAGACTGCCATGCTGACTTTCTCTTCCAGAGCCACAGTAGTTTTATTAGGTTGTGAATCTTTAAATAACTTCAGGTCTTGGGCAGTCTCAGGAAGGATATAAGTCATCAGTGAGGTTTTTTTCGTACAGTTGTGAGCTGGTGTTTTATTCTGTTGTCATCTGTGTGATGTGGAAGTGGAAGAGTTTATTCGCAGAACAAGTCTATGCCAGTCATAGCCCTGAGCAGTTTTCTGCCTTGGAGCTCAGCTTATGTCCCTGCACCAGCTTCTACGCCGTTGCCTTATGCAACCAAAAGGGAGAGCGTGCCAAGGCCTTTGGCACAGTCCCACAGACAAAGTCCTCCTTTCCTGGGACGGGGAAAGATGGGCAGAGCTGGGCTACAATGGCCCATTGAGCCCCTCTGCTGCAGGAGGCTTCGCAGCGATGCCGTCTGCATGAGAAGAAGCGGTGAGAACGGCGTATCTCCTCGTGGCTCCCAGCCTGCTGTGCATTTTAGGGAGGACAGATGGAAGCCCCATTGGATTGAGCTGTGGAGGGAGTACAGATTAATTGCTATCTGACTGTCACACAACGGTACCAATTTCACTTGCCTGGGAAGCGGTGTGTGTTTCGAGGCAAAGGAAGAATAACATTTGCCTGATGCTATTACTTCTCTTGCTCTCCTGGAAATATAGAGGAAAATAGAGGCACGGTACTGCATGGAAATCTGTTTCCCTGACGAAGAGAAATAAAAGCACCTCATCCTGCAGGCACATAATTTTGTTAGTCTGCTTTGCCAATTACCTGTTTTTAAAGCACTTTAAATTAGATTCAAGTTAATTCCGTTTCACTTTCAGGTCATAATATTGCTTAGAAACATTATGGAAACGCAGACACAATAAACGTTCTCAGTGGTTATAAAAAAAGTAAATAAAAAAGAGGGTTGATGTTTCCATCTTTGCCGGTCACCGCTGGCCCCATGGCGTGGCTTCGGAGGAAACCCAGCCCATGGGCCCCGAGTACCTCTTAGCACCTCTGCCCCTCGTGCCCGCTCTGTGGCATCCGCCAGGTGGATGCAGCTGTCGGCACGTTACGGGACCCACTGAGATGGCAGCGAAGGAGACCTCCGAGTCACAGCTTGAAAGGGTGATGAGACTTTAGGAAACGTGAAGAGAAAGAGCGTGCGAGGCAAGAAGGGAGGTCTGCAGCTCTCGCTGCCGCCATGTTTGCTGGGCAGTGATAACAGCAGGTCTCAGCTGGGATGTGCCAGGGGAAGGTAGACGTTGTCCCTGCTGTCTCCAAGGGAGAGCTGCCGATACGGCGGTGACCGGCTTCGTCTGGCAGATGGGGTCCTGGAGTGAGAGTGAAGCTGGTCTGCCATGCAGAATAGATATGAGGCATAGTGCTAGCAGCAGAGCAGAGAGAGAAAAGACCCAGTTGTGTGAATTTCCTCATCTCTGAGACCTCTGGGGTCAGCATCTATTGAAAACCGTGTTGCTTATTTTTCTGTCTCCCAGGCTCCTTTACTGACTGTCTTAAAGACATTGCTTTGCAAGAGTAAAATAATATTTGCACTGTACAGGATAAAATTTGGAACTCTTAGTTCTTTAGACAACCCTAGTATTTTTTCAGAGCTTAGACAAAAGCTTGGGAGCATCTGTGTCTGTTTAAATTGATGGATGTCTGCAATTACTCCATTGAAACTTATCCCGATATAAATGCAGTTATACCAACATAGAACTGGTGTAAAACCAGAATCAGGTCCCAGATATTTGTCTGAATCTTGAAACTGTTACACATGGGTATGTGAGCCATGCCAGCTTATTTTTACTGTTATCTAATGCAATAAAGTATTTCTTTGAATTTTTCTCCTTGTAGAGGCATGTAATGTGCTTTAGTGAAGTTAATCATGTGCAGCCTCAGGTGACTACTGCTTGTATTTCTAGTTTATTTTCTAGCCTTCTTTTCATTCTCCCTTATTAATAGATGTGCTGAGGTTTCAGAGGTAGCTTAACTTTCTAGAAGCCATTTCTCTTCAACTAGCTGTGACACATGCCCGCCTGATGGATGAGCGGTACTCACTTTCTCTGTAGACCAGTATCTGATTTCATTGGGAGTCCTCACTGACTCTAATATTGCTGAGACAGCTGCTCATCTTTCTTTCTTTTTTTTTTTTTTTTCAGCGAGGAAGCACCATGTACTCACTCTAATTACAAATCCTGTGATCTGGCCATTCTTCAGCTTTTGCAGCTTGCCTGTAACTCTCCCTATTGAGGTTTTAAAGACGATCTGGATGTGGAACACCTGATCCCCCCCAAATATTCCATTTAATTTATTGTTCAGTTTTGCACTGATCTCACTTTGGTGTCTTTACTGGGGGCAGAGGGGTAAGAAAGGAAAAGTTTATTTGTTTATTTATATTTTGTTTCTAAGGAAAGGGAACTGAGAAAGCCAAACTGCAACACCCTGGCCACCATTTTGTGTGTGAGGATGTAATACTCAATGTATGCTCTGTGGCTAGTCCTAACAGCTTCACAGAGCCTCCTCATTTTTGATGGTGGGAGGAATTCAGTGGTTTTGATTCACTGGGTCTGAGTTCAGTAGCTGCTGGTGGCTGTGGAGCATTTACAGCAACTGTTGTAAATGGTGCCCAAAGGCACCACGTCAAGGGCAAACACACAAAAACAATTAGTGACTTTTCTAAGCAGTTACTGTTTGATGACTACCTTAATTAAAATTCTTAACTTCAATAAATCAGTGGCAAATACCACTGGAAAGTCCATCCCAGCTAGATTTACATTATTAAAATAGTTATAAAGATTGATGCAGGTCTACAGAGAACCTTCACTGAGCCAGGGAATGTGCTCAACCAGTGGTGTCCTGTGGTGTGGGGCTGGGTGTAGTAGCCTCCACAACTACACAGGGCACCTGCCTCCTTAGCTCAATCTTCGCCAGCTCCTAAACTGATGGTATAAAATAATTGAGCTTCAAGACGTATTGTCTTTGTCAGTTGCCATGTTCTAATCAAAATATTTCTTCAAGTGATGGCTCACAGTGCCTGTGCAAATTTCCAGCTGATTCTGGTTAGTGTACATAAACATCTGCACATGCATTCTCTTCAAATATAAGATCTGCCTTGTTGCATGGACATGGGTATTCCTATCTCTTTACTTGTTCTATCTTTGCCTCTCAATGACTGTGTCAGCAGGCCAGCCTGCAAAAAGAAGAGCATTCATCACTGGAAAAGGGTGACCAAATTTTTACTTAGCCTGTAAGCATGTGAAAGGTGTTGAGATGTTGTGCTGATCTGTCCTCTGGGTATTATTTTCATACGTGTTTATTTTTGCGGAGATAGTGCTGACTACCTACCTGAGGATGTGCAGAGAATCAGAATCCGCTTAAGTGGCTGAAAACATCCCTGTTTTTCTTTTTTAAATAGCATTGTTTAACATAGAGCCTATAGTGATATGTTTTTTAAAAATAACAGTCATGTGGCTGAACAATTTGAAAGATGCATTAAAAAAATAACAAAACAAAAAGAAAAATTAGGGTGTGTTCCCCCTTCATTTGGGATAGCCTCCAGGCCCTCTAAATCAGATTCTGGCCTTGGCTACTGCCATTTCACACCCTTTTCCCCTGTTGCTGTTCAGTCCTGGCAAAATGCTGTTCCTTTCTAAATGATAAAAGCTCCTAATATGTATCTATCTGGGAAAGTTACTGGTTGATCCAAAAGATTCCAAGTTTATGCTATTTGCCTAAGACTTGGAAACGGCCTTGTGCAGATGCTGTACGCTCTGGCCCCTATCAGTTAAGCATGCATGACACCCAGAGACATACAGCTGTAGTTACTCCCTTAAATAGTCTTATTGAATAAGATTGTGTAACATAAATTCATGCATAAAAGTCAAACGACTGAGTGAAATCCTCATCTCACTGAAGTCTACAGCAAAACTCCTACAGAATAGCAAAACTGCTTTATTTATTTTGGACCTGGATTTTTATTTTTCCACTTTTAAGTTACAGGGAAGCTTTTTACATTGACATCACTGTATCAAGAGCAAGTACTGTGTCAACAAAAATCATGTCTCTGAATGGTGGGTGACATGATTACTATTTCTACCTTCACCTTGTGTGAAGTTGTTTCGAGTTTGCAAAGCATTACACAATTCTCAGTTACACCATGAGGGAAATATCGATGTAGATATTTTAAATGTGCATATACTTTCACAGTGAGTGTAATAGTTGATACAGAAAACTGGAGAGATGCAGCACTAGAGAGATGCACACACCAGTGTCCTCTAAGACTAGACTAAATGAGGGCTGAGAACTAGTGTATATTAATTTTCCCCATTACTGTTTTTAATTTATTTGGATCTGGACTTAGAAGCGCTACAAAAGTCCACAAAGTTTTCATCTATACTTTGCTGCTCTCTGGTAGCTTAACAACCAACACAAAAGGGGAGTGTTTGAGAATACTCCCAGATGTTCAGCTTTCTAAAGCACTGCACATGTGCCGGCTGTATTTGGTATTTTTAGATTACTCTGAGATCCAAAACACTATCAAACCCCAACAGCTTTTTCTCTCTGAATCTTCAATCCATGCTGCGTGGCGCTTGTTTGTATTGTACAATGCCAAAGCAGGGGCTGAATAAGCAGTTACCCTGGCACTTTGATACATTTTCTGAAACTTAGAAAGAAAAAATCAGACCTAGGAATGCATTCTTTAGCTCCTCTGGCGACATCCTTAGCCAGTAATATTCACCCTGGTTTGTTATAGGGTTAAAAAGAAGGAAAAAACACGTCTTAACCACATTCTTCTTCCTTGCAAACCACACAAATTTTTCTACTCCTCCTGCCCTGATTCCCCAACACTCCCCCCCCCCCCACACCGCCCACTCTGTCTCCTGTCATGTAAGATATAAAAAAATTATAGTGTTTCTCCTGGGCACCACGAGGTTGAACTAGAAAGCCTGCCTACAGCACATTCAAAGATGACACCTGTTTCCTATTTAGAGCAGGTTCTGAATTTCAGCAGATATTGCTCTTCCTACAGTCTGACTAAAGCACTAATATAAATTGTTCAAGACTTTGCATCTCCTCTCCTATTACTCTTTCCCATGCCCTCATCCTGCCCCTTCCTCCCTCCCTCCCAGGACTTCTCCATCAGGCTTTGCTTTACATCTGACTGCAGCACAACATCTAACCACCATCTCCTTCCACCTCCACGGCTTGTCTCCAGTGTTAAGCACATGGCGATACTTGTTTCCTGGGCCTCTCGCTGTGAGCATTAAATGGCTGACTGGATCACCTCGTTCTATCGTTAGCGAGCCCGCAGGGCCTCTGAGAGAGCAGCCACGGCTTTGGGGAGCCTGCAGTAATGTGGTCGAAATGCAAACTGATGACCAGGAGGTATAGCAAGGAGAGGTACCTCCCCACAGCACAGGCCTCTCTCAGATGGCAGGGGGGGTGGTGCTTTCTCTGCTATTTCCAGCTTTGGTGTGAGGAGTCTCCTGAGTTATTTTTATGAGAGATATTTTTATTTTTTTTAAACCTCTGCATGTCCCTCCTGTACACCTTGTGCTGGCTGCCCAAGAGCTGTCGAGTGACAGACAGAAGAGGGTATGGTGGCCAGGGCGGTGGCGTGAGCCAGCGGGGCATGTGACCCACATGGAGTCTGTGTCACCACAAGTGAAGCATGCCTTGGCAGGTCTGCCTTGTCACTGACCCTGCGCCAGCTGAAGCCACTTCTTGGTAAAAGGTTCCTTTCTGGGAAAGGTTTCTTAAGACCCAGGCTATCTGAGCATTGCACTTTGATACCTTGTCAAATTGCTGCCGCCACTTTGGCAAGTGCAAGTCAGATATTCATGTGCTTTTCAACATCTCAGATAAATGCCAATGGGTGGTTTTTCTATCCACACACCAAGACTGGAAGTGCCTGTCTGGGCAATGTGGTAGATGTGGCATGTCTCATTGCATCAGAGTGCATGAGTTGGAATGGCTTTAATGGAAAATGTCTAGCACAATGAAGAACCTTAGTCCACAAAATAAGAGAACTATAGGGTCATAAAATCATAGAAAAATTTACATTAGAAGGAACCTTTGGAGGTGTCTAGTTCGATCTCCTACTCAAACCAGGGTTAGAGCTTCAGAATTAGAGCAGGTTGCTCAGGGCTTTCATCCAGTTAAGTTCTGAAAACCTCCAAAGGCTGAGATTACACAGCCTCTCTGGACACATTTTCTCAAAAACAATGCGCAATTTTTAAATACATCTCAGGTCTTCAGGTAACAATGCAATATAGAGAATCATGTGGTGCCTCGACTGCAAGTGTTCAGGCCAGAAGTTGCTCCTGTGACTACAGCAAACATACGTGGCTACATTCCAGAGGGTTTTCCTGGAGCTTTTACCATGAAGGTCAGAGGATTATAGAGCCACCAGTTATGAGTACAGTGTGAAAACATGCCCACGTAACAGAATCTGTCTTAGCTTTACCTCTTGGATGCCCATCAGCCTGCTGTGAGAGAGTCCAGCCATTAGATCTTTCACTTGAATTTTTATAGAGTATGGACAGAGTCCAGGCAAATGCCCCTGTTTGTTTTCCTCTACCTACTCTTTAATACCTGCTCTGCTTTTAAGCCCTCATGGTTTGACTCCTCAGCCAAGGTCTAGTGCTGACTCTTGCCTTTTCTTGTATTGGTATTGCTGCTGTGAAGGTTAACATTCAATTTCCACCCAGTTCTTCAAGAGTTAGGCACTCGTTAGTGAAAAATACACACATGTGGGTACATAAAGCCTTTGTGTAGATTTTATGAACATAACAAAGCCAACTACTTAACAGAAAATTACAGAAGAACTTATTAGTTCTTACTAATTTAACAGCCATGGTGAGTGCTGACTTTCCTTGGGAACTGCACAGGGAGCATCAGGAAGGCAGGACCTCCCATTGCCCCATGGGGCTCCCACACAGGCTTCTTCTGATCAGGAACTGCTGAACCAAGC
>BJBW01002107.1:77696-146618 GCA_004320125.1 Scolopax mira | reverse complement strand
AATGGGAGTGCCACTTTAATGCAGCAAATACCTGTTTGGCAGTGTTTGAGTGCAAACGGTTCCCACCTTGATTTGGAAGCGAGATGTTAGTGCACCTGTAGAGTTGTGAACGAGCGATCAGATGAAGAGTCATCTCAACCAAGGAGAACAGAGCAGTGCTGACCAATGCCACAGCCAGACCAGCAAAGGCAGAACTCACTGCCAAGTGTGGGATGTTACTCTGGTAAAGAGACTAGATGTACTGTGGCTGGTAAACTTGCCAGCTGTAGTGTGTGCTGAGTATCAGGAAGGGTGGTGACGTTCCTTAGCCTGTGGTCTATTTCCTCACATGCAGAGGTCCACCTTAAGGCACAGAAACCACTCTCTTGGCTTTGCGTTCTTCAAATGTAAGTTAAGATGAAGAGTCAATCATTTATATTCTTTGATCAGGAATTGGTATGTGGGGAAAGCTCCATGTTTCCATTGGGGATAGGATTAGTAACCACCTGGATCTTCTGCAGACATTTGGTCTGTGGTTCTTAAGACAAAATTACTAAGGGTCTTGTTTGGTGCAAAACATTTTAGTTCTCACTAATTGTTTTTTGTTTTGTTTTGTTTTTTTTTTTGTTTTGTTTTGTCTGGTTGTTGTTTTTTTTTTTAATCAGAAAGGCAGAAGAGATAAAGCCTTTCACCCCTCAATACTCACTCAATACATAAAATAGTAGCAACATGGAACATGTGTTCTGATTTCACAGGTGACCTGTGATATCTGCAAACACAATCAGAGACAGACTTCAGACTCTCCTTAAACTCAGCTCGGAGATAATCAGCAGAGATGATCATCATAATCAGACGATCCCTCTCATCCTAAGGTAAATATCTATGCTTGGTCAGATGAATCGTCCACTAAATTCCAGTTTCTGTATTGACTCTGTCTCTATGATGATGGAGACATCAGTGTCTCTTCCTGTGTCCACTTAGCAAGAGGACTTTGCAGACAATGTTATAAATCCTGCTTCTAGTGGCAGACTATTAAAAATGACCTTGCCTCAGTAAGAATTCTGTGAATTAGGGCATTGTCCACTGTGGCAACTGTGGAGTGCAGATCCATAAAGGAATCAAAGGAGAAGGGGTGTTTCCTCTGTAATTCTCCAGGTAAAAGTAACCACTGGAGGTAGAGAACGTTAAACCTCATGCTGGGATACTTTTGAATTCTTATCAAAACAATGATAATAAAAACCAAACAGTTGGAAATGAGAATTTGCAGAAATATTCTCTAGATGAGCTTCATATATGCAGAATTGCTTTTTTTGTTGGAAAATATAATAGAAGTAGTGTCTTAGGAAGCTTTTAGAAAATCACAAACAACTCTCAGTGTGGGTTTTTTTCTTGGTAGGTGATTAATTTAAATGTCAAAGAAGACCAATTGGAAAATTCTTTAAAAAAAGTTAAATCGAACATATTAAAGTGGAACTTGTTCCCTTTATATATTCATGTGTTTTATATTCTGGCATAATTATTTTAAAACATGACTAAAATACAATGAGTTTGATTAAGATGGTTTTAATAAGGAGCTCAGAAAATGTGTCTGTATATAATAATAACAATGAGACTCATATTTTACAGTTTAATTTGCTGGGTCAACATCTAATGCTTTTCCCATTAGCATTGGTGTGATTTGATGTGGAAAATAATCCCGTTTCCCAACAAACTTTAGGACATAACAAATATTTAATGACACCCTACGTAGAAACAATAAATAAATTTGAGTCGCTCTTGGACTCCTGTGGAAAGAGGTTGTGAAAATTTTATAAGTTGGGAATTAATAAATTATAACCTGGCTGTTAAAATGTGAATCACTAAAGACTCTTGACACCCTTTTCCTTTCTCTAATTAGAATTTAAAAATAAATAAATGAACAAATAAACTTGTCATGTTTAGAGGTTAACTTCTCTGCAGAAGTTGCGAAAGTAAGAAAAGTTAATCATACACAGTTTGCATATTTTCATTTACAAACTAGAATTTCTGGAAAGCACAGGAGTGAGATAAAGAACCAGCAGGATAATATATAACCTGTTTATAAAAACCTGTTGTAACATACAAAACAAATACCCATAAAAATTCCTGGAACCTCCAGATTCTTTACAGTGCTCTATATATTAAACGGTTGTAAGAATCGTCAATGTGGTTTGCATTTAGTAAAGCACAGTTACCTCAAAATACTTCTATATGTGTCTTTATTCATGAACATTTTGCATTCAAATTCAGAATGAACAGAAATAAACACCATAATGGTGATACAGGGACACTGATCAAAACATTGTACGTACTGAATATTCTTTGGAGCTTAGATATTTGTCTGGGAAAGATGGGAATTAAGTAAGCATCTGTACATAGACTGGCTCTGGCATCCCCCTGGTTCCTAACAGCCTTCCATCTCTGCTGAGCTCTCCCTAGGCATATGTGGAGGGGGCAGTTGGTCCTTCTAGCCCTGAGGATTCAGGGATGAACATAGGGAAAGGAGTGAAAACAGACCTTTATTTCTCAGAGCAGAATGAGCATTATGTTTTAATGCAGGATTAAAACATAACCATGCCTGCATTCATGTCTGGGATCCTCTGTCTGTCTTATGAGCAACCTGACGTTCTCTGTTGGCCTTGGAGAGCTTATAGGCAGAGCCACTGTGTTGAGAAGCCACTGAAAGGAACAGTGATGCTCATCAGAATCACAGCGCTCTCTACAGATGCCTCTGCCTGCTTATTAACCTCCCTGAGATTTCTTGGCATAGAGGACTTAACTTCCTGGTCTTCTCCCTTCATGGATCAACTCAGCAAGTTGATACAGGAATTCAGTGAGGGCAATTTAGGTTTCCCATCTTCTAAGCACAGATCTATCTTAAACACGGGGGTCTTTTGTTCAGGACAGAGTACATGCTCTTATTCACGAAAATGTTCCTGCTAAATGAAAGTCCATAATCTTGTCTGCTTGCTCCCACTTTCTTAGCGTTCACTGTATACAGTGAGATAAGAAGAAATGTGCTAGTAGACAATACTAAAGGATGATTGGGCAGGCCTTGTATTTTCCACTTAAGGTTATTTCTGTTATTTTTCATGATCTGGGTAATCTCATGGCCATTTTATTATCTCTTGTTTCTGTTCTCCTCTGTATTTATGACTCATGATGTCATCATATATAAAATTGGTAAAGATTAGATTGGCTGCCTCTGCTGAGCTGGAATTAAGTTTAGTCTTTTACTGATCCTATGTAGAGAAAACTATTGCATAATTTGATTGGGCTAATGACTCCTAGTATTGGCTTTTGCTGAAGTATCTTTTTTATTAATCTCAGCAAGCATGTCCTTCTCCAGATTTTGGCTATTCATCATACTTTAACTTCTGTTTCAGATTTCTACATTTACAAACAAAAGTTCTTTTCTTTTTGGTAATGTTCATTCTCTGGCACTGTTTGTTAGCAGGTAGAGCTAGACAAAGCCCAGTCAGGATAGTAGTGTCAAAATCAGAACACATAATTCTTTCTCCTAAAGAACTATTTTGGATTTTGCAGCCCCATTTTTCAAATGGGTCTGATAACAATCTTGGAAGCCACTTGAGAACCAGGACTTTCCTGAAAAACAGATGTTACTGCCTGCACTCTTTCTAGTAGATGCTGTGTGTAGGTGCTAAAGCTAGAGTTTTACTGCCCCTTTCATATAGTGATCATTTGTTTCTGAAATGATTCTTTGTCTAAAGAAGTGAGGCTAATTTATTCACTTCATTGCAGTTTTTTTTTTCCTTCTCAACAGGATGACACTGAGTGCTCATATGGGTGTATACCCAGGAGATGTCTCCAGGAGTTCCTTGCTTTCCAGGATGTCTGGCTGTTCCCAGGTCCTGACCCTGCCATGGGCTCAGGAACATCAGCTTTACCCCTAGCACGGCAAATCACATCCAGCACATCTTTCCTGGTCTGCTCTCTGTGTGGCAGTCCTTAGGTCAAGGACACCATCTGAGGCCATGGCAGAAAAAGGGACAACTGAACGCAAATAACCAAACCTTCCCAAAGCATAAGGTGTTTTGATCTCATGTTTGATTCAGATCCATTCTTGCTGGAGATATACAATCTATTTTAGAAATATATATTTTTAATGGAACTGAAAGAGGAGAAAGTATTTTCTTATTAATTTATTCTGCTCCTGTTACTGTCTTATTGTGGTTCTGGGGGGCTGCCTGTGATTTGACTTACAAACTGTGTCTGATTATTTTTCAGATCTGGACAAGAGAAGTACTCTGTTGTACATAATATCAGTGTGAAAACAATTTGAGAACCTGTCACAACTGAACCCATTACCCAAGCAGTGATTGTTTCTTTTAGTCATATGATCAGTACATTTTTGTAACATACTGGAGCATTTCCTACTCTTGCATGCATGAGTGCAAGCAAGTAAGCTGAATTAACCTTATTTTTTTTAGAAAAACAGATTAGAGTCTTCAAAGACTTCTTGGTTGACTCAGAATGTTTTCATAGGAGAAGGTAAATGAAAGTAGATACTTGTTTATTCTAACCACACTGTAAATAGTTTAGGAACTTTGAGTCCATATTTGTTTCTATTAGCAGAAAATGCAGAAATTCAGAAAAAGAAAATATAATTAAAACCTTAAAAATTCCAATACAAATTCATTTCACATTTGGGGAAAAAAGTAGGCTCATTCTTGATTAACCTGCACCGATTCACTTGCCTTCTTGTTAAAAATGAAAGCATCATGTTAACTTTCACATTTGACTATAAACCCTAACTCTTTATCATTTCTCCCTGGCAAAAATCTGCCTCTCAGCTGGCTACCCATTGTTTGGAATGTAAGGGAACTGGGCAAATTTGAATTTCCCAGGACATGTCTATTGGAAGACTGGTAGGAAGTCACGTTCCACTGGCTCAGTTCTTGCCATTTCATCTGCCAGTGAGATTTTGCACAGAGTGACCTCTGAAATTCCCAGCTGCTAGCCACTTTTTTGGGAATGGGCACCATGAGTCTGGAAAGCCATTTATGCTGGTGGCCATTTTGACTCCACAGCATCTCACAAGGCAGGCCTAAGACTAGTTGAGACATAGTCTACAGCTCATAGCTCACACATGTTTATGATGTTTGAGCTATGTTTGAGCCCCTTTACTGTGGTCTTAGCACCCACTTTTATAGATACACATCTCTTGAGGTCAGCAGGAAGCTTAATGCATGTAATAGCTCTTGGCAGCTTAATTTCTCAGTAACAGCCCAAGGGAAAGTGAAGATAAAGACCACTGGAATGGTTCTTAGCATCCAAAAATCCCCATACGCTTCTCTTCTGTCACCATATCCCCAGCTAGTGGGTTGATAAGCAGAGTTGATAGCGTAGAGAAGCTTTCATTTCTGATATCTGTGCCGTTGTCTGTAATGGGTAAGGAAATGTCCTCCCAAATTGTTAGCAACTCTTTTCCTAAAACTCAGTGACTGACAAAAATAAGAGAAAAAAAAGTTTGGTGTATCCTAGACTGATTTAGGAAGTAACAGAGCTGACTAGAAAAAAAAATTTAAAATATGATTTAAGCCTTATTAGTGCATTTTAATTCAAACATTAATTTGTTTCTCACTAGCACTTTGGTACCACCCTCTTTGCAAAGAGTAATTAAAAAAATTCATTAGCGGGGATGGTAATCTCTTCTGCCATTTCAGTCAATGTTGTAAGGTAGAAAGCCTGGAGCTTTGCACAGCTTGGCACTTGTTATAAAAGGAGGTATTTCTAATAAGATTTACATTTATTAAGACTTTACCATGGCTTGATCTTTCTGAAGTTGAAGGGGAGAATTCTTACTGACTTGACATAGGATTTGACCCAAACAGCAAGGATGTCTTGCAAGAAAAACCAGACCTTGCAGCATCCCTCATTTTACTGGGATAAGAAATAACATCAAAACAGCCTTTCTCACAACATTTTGTTCTTACTTGGATATAAAATGCACATTCTCTCTCACTCATTCACTCAAATACTTTGCATTGAAATTTTAAATAATCATAGAATCATAGAATGGTTTGGGTTGGAAGGGCCCTTAAAGATCATCAAGTTCCAACCCCCTCTGACACAGGCAGGGACACCTCCCACTAGGCCAGTTTAAGTTACCTTAAAATAAGTTATCTTCATATAAAGCACATACGATATAAAACACAAGTGAAGACACTTGACTTAAGACAAGTATAGGCTTCTCAGCAAATTACTGGTTTCTTTTAGCAGCTGGCCAAGGCACTGTAACTTTGGATCCCTAAAATAAAAGTTTTCCCTCTTAAGCATATCTTTATAGATTGAGCCAAAGTGAGTTACATTTGTGTCTCTGTCTTTTTGTGCATTCTTTGCACTCCTTTCCCTGACCAAATAAAATTATCAGAGAAATAACTGATTATATGTGGTGTCCTTTATGCCATGGCCCCTTACCTCAATATGAAGAATGAATATGTGGGCTTCATTGCTTTTAGCATACAGCTAAACCAGGATATCCCACCTAGTTAGAGAAGTGTAGCTACTAGCAGACACTGTGAAAAGGAGCAGCCACTAAGGTGTCCTCTGCCTTAGTAAGGCCCTTGATGTGGTCATCAGGAGTGTTCTTGCTATCTTCATTGATGTCTTTTCCTTTCATGGAGCTATGGTTTCCATGATACCGACTGACAACAAATCGAATGTCTGAATAATGATTTGGGTTGAAAATAAATTACTTGGCAATACTCTTTTGGAAGATTTGCATTTTTTAGCCAATATACTCTACACAAAGTTGCCCAGCATTCTTAAGATGAAAGGACTTTGCACGCTGAATTTACTCACTTATTTAAATATTTAGACAAGATAGTAAGTAAAGACAGCAGTAGACACTTCATACCAAGTCAGAGTATTTCTCCTGATGATATAAGTTGATTACAGCTGTGTGAAATGTCTTTCTCTTAGGGTATTGTCTTGTCAGAAGTAGAAGTACCTGTCATTTTCACTCCGCTTTATCTCTTTGAGGAAGATTATCAGGTAGTTTCAGGGAACCTTGTTGTTGCTATAATTTTGAAGTGAGCAAGAAAAATGACCCGGTTAATCTGTATCTTTTCTTATTTTCTTGGCTTCCGGTGTTTCCTCCTTTGTTCATTTTTTCCAAAATAATTTTAAACTTTTTCATCTCAGTTCATATGAGAATATTTCCGTAGTGATTTTGATCATGACTCTCTGGAGTGATTTTAGTTTAGGTTTGTTGGGCTTTTTTGAGTTGCTGATGCCAGAGATGCATGTAATACACAATGTATAGCGTATCACAGAGTTTTCCATGTGCAATAAAGGAGAAGAGCAATCAGTAGCTTCATTGCAGCTAAACACTGGATTTTATAGAAACACATATGCATAAATAATTGTTTTAAGTATCACAAATCTTTCAGTATGAAGGCCTATTTTTCACTCTTAGTAAAACAGCCAGACTGGTATCTGCTCATGAGCCAAGTCACACACTTTTTTTTCTATTGTGAACAAGAAAGAGCTTACAAACAAAGATTTAATTCTTTAGCTGAATAAATAGTTTCTTGGCAGCAATTATAAGGGGTGCAAAATGCCTATTATGCTTTGATTATAATTATAATTCTCACTGAATCATCAACTCCTATAGCAAGGACTGGTATTTTTTAATAATAGAGAGCTGAATTTTTTAGCCTTGAACAGTCATCCACCCTGGATTGCCAAAATGTATCAAGTATACAGTTAATGTAAATGAGTGTTTTTCTGCATTGCCACTATTATTGAATTGTTTGGGGAAAGGAAGTATGTCTGTAAATGAGAAATGCTTATAGCAAATACATAATTCAATACATTTCAGCGTTAGCTTTGTTTCCAAATTATCTAGGGATGACATCTTGGGATGTTTTTTGAAAAATTACCCGTTTTAGAAAATCTGGTGCTTGACATGAGAATGGATAACTTTGGTTATGCAAGTAACTCATTGATATCCAATTTATTAGTCTAATAAGTTGCATGCAATTCCTCCTATTTCCTAACTGGATACAAATATCTCTTGGAATCAGGGCTGTCTGTACTAGAAATTCACTTTTTTCCTGGTTCAAAATGTATGAGTTTCAGTAACTGTTGCCAGTGTCTGTCTTGAAAGAACATTCAAGGGAAATAACTATGACAGGAGCAATAAGCCAACAAAACTGTTCTGACCCAATACTTGGAAACAATGTTTTAACGTATTATCTCAGATCTTTTTGGGCCATACATCTACCTATTGTGCTCTCTCAGACCCAGTTGCCCTGTCAGCCAACTGAATGCAAATGCTATCAGTCTGGCAGATCCAGTCAGTTCCTGTGGGCACAGCATCTTTTAACGACCCAAACACTTGGGCAAACTCATGAAGAAATGGTCAAGACTGATACCTGGCCACCATCACGGCAAATACCAGTAGATGTCCTTTGGAGGCAACGTTTCAAGTTGAGCAAGCTGGCACTTTTCAGCACAGTTCTGTCAACTAGCCCCATAGCTGCTGCATCTGAGATGCTGCAGTGTTGTCCTGCCCTTACTGACAGCTTTTAGCAAATACTGCCTTCTGAAACAGCTTGAAAAGTACCCAGGAAAGCTGGAGACCCCAGGAAATGCATTAATTCTTTGTCTCTCTTTTAAAACAACATTGGATTGACATTAAAAACAACACTCTTCCTGGAGACACGGTGTTAGTCTGTGGCCTCGAGCCGTGACCATCATTGGCTATAGAGCAGAGAAGGAGCAGCACGTGTAGACCTGGAAGCTGTGTTATTAAAGGAATCTGATCAGCTGAGCCAATATGTCTCTTGGAGATTCAGAGCAGAACAGAGAAGAATGCTGCGTGCCAAACTTCTCACCTACCCCAATCTCACCAGACCTCTTTTAGGAAACAACAGCAACAGCAGTGCTACTACCCTCGTGTTTTTATACTTGGACACTGCACAAAGGAATGAAAATCCCTGCCCCAGTGCTTCTGGGAGCTAACTGGGGTTTTGCAATAAGTCCCAGGAGATGGAAGGACTCCTTGCATCTCCCCTCTCTCCATCCTCCCCTCTCATGCATACATACATATGTATGCACAATCAGGTCTTTATTTAATTGGACTTTACAGCACATTAGAACAGTGTGTGGTTTGTACAGAAAGTGATAATACGGATTTAATTAGTTTGATCTTGCTTTCTGTGCTAAAACTGAGTATGTTTAAATGATTATTGTGGCATTTCTTCTTTATTTGCTTTGTATGTATCATAAATAATAATACAGTAAGTTTTCAAATGTCTTTTCTGGTGGCTATTAGGCTATGAAGCAAAATGGGAGTGTTCAGTGGAAGTTCAGTGGAAGACTAACAATAACTTTATTGTTACAGTACATTTAATGCCAAACAAATCTGAAATCTAGATGACTTTACAAATTTTAATGCTTTCACCCATCCTGAAAATGCCAACACTTTTTTTATATGGCTGTTATTTAACAGTTTAGAAAAGTGCAAGACAACTATTTGGGGCAAAGATCCATTTAACCTTACCTAAACAGCCAAAAATTAAATGTGTAGTCTCGGCTAGTTGTGCCAACTCCTCTTAGTCAAAAGCTAATCTAACTCACCATCCAGCTCTCTGATCAGCTGGGCTCATGCAAAGGAAAGGGCAGGAATACACAATCAGGATCAGAGAAATGCGGGATGGCTCTTTTTCAGGACAATATAGTTTTGAATTAGGTTAAGCCAACCCTAAAAATTTCACCAGGTTGTTACATCTAGAAAAGCCCCTTGTTTCATTTTCAGATGTGTTTTTTATTTTTCCCCTTACATGTTCCTTGTATTTAATTCTGCAAACTTAGTCAAGAAAATATCAGGCAGGCCACCTGAGGAGCATGGCATTTATAAAAATAACATTTAATTCCCTATTTCTTTGCAGACAGGAAGAAACAAAGATGTATTATCTGTGCTGAGTTACTTAATGTAACAGAGAGGATTTTGGCCAGCTGAGAAGATTTCAGTATACCAATAAAATCTAACAAAAAGCTGACAAACTGACAAAAAGTAAAAGAAAAGATGAGATATTCTGAGAAGACTTGAAATTAGCAGAGCTGAAACTAAGTTAATCCCTTTGAACTGAAGAGCTTTCTGTCCTCAAAATTTACTCCAGCATATCTCTGGTTCCACATTGTGACAATGGGGAATCTCAGTGACCTGTGTTGCACCTAAAGGATAAGCAATTCTGAAAAAATATGTGTGGACTAGTTAATACCCAGCAGCATGTTTCGTTTTCTTTGCATGGACAAAGGAAAACCAGGGTTACTACAGAGAAGGAAGATCTAACTAAAGTTCAATTTGTCATTCTTCGGGAGGACATTGTACTGTTGTAATAGACTGATTATTGCAAATCAAAGGACCTGATTAAAAGTTCCCTAAAATTTTGGCAAAAACTTTGACACAAACTAAAAATCCTGCAACTTACAGCAAAGACTATTGAAAGGTAGTGGTTGCCAGTGAGAGGACGAGGGGTAATGGGCAAAAGTTGGAACACAGGAGGTTCCATTCAAATATGAGAAAAAACTGCTTCACAGTGAGGGTGATGGAGCTCTGGAAGAGGCTGCCCAGGGAGGCTGTGGAATCCCCTTCTCTGGAGGTTTTCAAGACCCGCCTGGATGCAGTCCTGAGTGACATGCTCTAGCTATGGGCAATCCTGCTTCAGCAGGGGAGTTGGACTAGATGATCTCCACAGCCCCTTCCAAATCTAAAAAAAAATTCAGTGAAAGATACCTGAGGAGAAATTACAGAAAGTGCAAGTTTAATGAAAAAACACAAAGGTAACCTAGCAATTTACTGTGATTTAAAGTAGCAAGGGAGTTAGAATTTTTTTTAAAAACAGATACCAAATCTGAAATAATTCTGTAGGAATGAGTTAAATGAAAGGTCAATGAAAATTGGAATAAGGAATAATAAAGAAGAACTGGAACTGAAGAACTAAAAGACATAGATATATATACAATTTATTTAGTTAAAACAAATACAAGGTATATGTCAGTGTTTACCAAAAAGCACTGTGTATAGAAATTATGGGAAAAAAACACTCTTATTTTCTTTGTCTTCATGAAAATTTTTGGAGGCATGTATCAGACATATTTCATTCAGTTATTTGAGGAGACATATTACTGGAGATCGGGCTAAATCTAAATTTTTTTAAAAAGAATATTTTGCAGGCCTTTTGAGGACCTGAAACCAGGTCATTTGAGTCTTAGTAAATCAGAGCAATAAGCATTAACATAGTACTTCACCAGAAATTCACTACCTCCTAGTTAATTAAACCAGGTTGACAAAGCCAGTATTCAGTTTACAGGACCCTCCATCAGGTGTTGATGTTCCTTCATCATCTCCATCAGGTGTTGAGTTCAGGATGTGACCTTGCATCCATGAGCAGGTGTGCCTGGAACTATGATGGGGAACAGTTTGCAGGGCGCTTTGGTGAGTAACTCTGCCCACAGGGCAACTCTTCTTCTGGAGTCACTAGTTTGTGGAAATGAACTGGAGAAAACTGGCTTTTGTAGCTGCTGTCAAAGGAGGGCTTTCCTTCAGCATCCTAGTGCCGCCTTATTTTTTTCATTTTTAGAGACTGTTCTTTTGTATTCATGGCAGGGGAACCCCTCTGGACAGTTGTCCAGCCCAGGGCTTGTTCTACAGGGTGGGACAAACAAGATAGGAAACTGTATATTTGGAACAATGTGCATAGACATGGACAGGACTTTGATCTGCCCCCATAGCCCTACAGAAGATAAGTTTCCCAAGGCGCAAAATTGTTGTGTCCTGTGACAGAGGAGAAAAAAACATCCATGTACTGGGATTGTAGGGTTTGTTTTATGAGGATTTCTTAATCTTTTTTGTCTTTTTGCATTAGGACTATTAAGCCCCTAAAAGACATTTTCAAGACATTATATGCAGATTAATGCAATGGCAGATTACAAATTTAGGTGCCTGATTAATACTGCCAGAGGCTCAGTCTTTAGAGGGCTGTTTAGTTAGTTCAGAACATGGGATTTTCATGGTGTATATGCATTTGATTAACTTGGTTACTCAATATTCAGGTTACTGTGGTGTCTACTGCAGTGTGGGAGAAACAATTCATATTGTATTGCAGATAACTGCATGGAAATAAATTTATTCTTGTATTTAAAATTTCATTATTGACTTTAAATCAGGCCTTAGTTTGAAGTTTCTGTTCATTTGCTTAGGCACTGAATTTAGATGTCACTGATGAAGCTTTCACTAACTTGCCTCTAATGCTGCTGGCAGCTCTCCCTTTATCTCTGTTTCTTTCTACCTCCTTGCCTGGACAACCATTCCTCCTTTGCTTCATGAGTCTACTCTGTACATTGTTCCTTTTTTTCTCTCGTACTTAGCTTTGAAGCTGCCTCCCTGGGGGTGTTCATCTGATGTTCTTAACAAATAAAGTCTAGCATTCTGTGAAACTCATATGCCTTTGGGTTTTTACCACAGACTTGAATCATGGGCAAAGTTTTTCTCAGATTCATTAACCTTCTTAAAGGGACTTGGTCCCCTTTCATACAAACCCAAACCACTGCTTACTTTCATTATCAAAGACCACAGGAACCCAATGGCTTCATGACATTTTCATAGAAAACAGTTTAGAGCAATAGTTTCTAAACTTAAGTAATCTACAAGCCTTGTAGGAAATTCTGGGGATGTGCATACATGCAAATCATACACAGAAAAATTTTCTGGCTACATATAATACTCCTGCATTTGTCTCGTTTTAGCCATAGCTCTTATATTATCTGTAGTATTGTACACGTTTTAACTTACCTTTAGCAATTTTCCTTAAAGCTGTCTCTCCTGCAGTACAAGTGTTGTCACATGGTTTCATTTTTATCTGCTGTGTGCACACATTTTGCCATTTTGGGTGGTTTTTTCACAATCAGCTACTCCAGTAAGTACAGTATCACTTATGACTGACTCATTAACCATGCAGTCATTTCTGTTTCAGTTGGTTTTGCTTTTAGTAAAAAAATCTTTTATAAAAATAGTAAAGCTGAACAAATAATTTCCATCAAACACTTTATCTCCTCCGGGGAAATCTATGACCAGATTGCACTTATTTGTCAATTATTAATTATTTATACTTTTCCAACACTAATTTGCTTCTTACTATATGGGTTAATTACAGATATCCTAAACAGAAATTAATTTCCTTCACTCTATAATTAGTCAGCAAGGTCAGTTCACTTTGTTTCAGAACCCTGGCCCATGTCACGTACAAGCATTCTTTCCTTAGAAAAATGAAAATCCTAGTGCCAGTAAAGTGGACAGCCCTTGAATGTTTACAGAAAAACACACATATGTGCCTTTTTCTTTTCAGGTAAATGGATTGTGTTTTGGTTACGTTTTCATTCACGTTTATTTTGTCAGGTTGTGAGGATGCTAACAGTGCAGCAGGGAAGGGAGGCCTTGTTTCATACATCAGTGTTCTAGGCTATTTTGAGTCTTCAACACTCACCTTCAGCTTCCATGGCTTTAAGGCCTGGAGGTGGCCAGGCAGTGGGCAGGTTCATGCAGGGATGGGTCTTTGTTGACAAGGGTCCTTATTTTATAGCTGTCATCTCAGAGGGTAGCACACGATCCTGCCACCAACCTCTTAAGTGGGTGGTCATAGCCATCATAACATAACAACGATGTCTCTAACACAGCTGTGCTTTCTGTTAGCACCCCTGTTGTCTGTGGTAGTGAATCTCAGCAGGTATTTCTATTGAGCTGTTGTATGGGCTTGGTTGGCTGAAGTTGGCAAAACTGTAAGAGAAATTAATGCTCTTATGTCTGCGATCTGCATCTAGAACTGGTTTCTCCTTCAGGTCCCATCCCAGCGTAGCAGACAGGAGGAAATCATATTGTCTGCTTGATAATTTATTCTAGGAAAATGTTTCAAGTGCAAACAATCAGCAAGAAATTTGTCTTCCTTATTCAGCAGTTACGTATTCTCTGTTCTCTGCAGAACATGGTAATACTGTGGGGTGATTTCCTCACTGTCAGCTTATAAAAATACCACACTAATTTGTTGTAGTTGGAGTGGCTCTGCCGGGAACCCTTCCAAAGCAGTCAAATACCTACATGAACTGACTTGGCTGCCTGGCTTACTACATGCACTCTAAAAATGGCAGGGTGAGACGTATTAGAACATACCAGCCTAGTCACCATCTCCCTGCTCTTGTACTCTTCATAGTAAAATCAATGCACATTGTGCTCTCAGGCTGTGGCTATTTTTAGGTGTTATTTTTCCACTCGGTCTGCAGCTGTTTTCAGTCACAAGCTTCTTTAACTAAAACAAATACACAGTCCTTGGCAAAGAAGAGGTTGTAAAGAGGACAGAAGTGTGCACATGAATCTTGTGCCTGCCTCACGCCGTTTTACGTAGTGAGGGTCAGAGGGGAGCAAAGAGCTTCCCTGATGTCCCGGGAAGCCAGGGTCAGCATTCACCATCATGATTAGCCCTACCTTCAGCCCTCTTCCAGAATGACCAATGAAGGACAGGCTTCTCAGGGCAGAAGAATATGAAAGGAAGAGAGCTGGAAGGAAACCAGACTCAGCATTATCTGCAACACCTCCCCAAGAGATACACACAGTCACAGTCATCGCTGAGCATTTTGCCTTTAGTATGAACAAGCTCCTTGAGCAGAATATGTAATCCCATCAGACCTGATGGGTTGTTGTCATTTCTTCCTTCCCTCTCCACCTTGGGGAATGGAGAGAATGGAAAGAATGGGAAGAGTTATCACATGGGATGCCTCGGAAACAGTTGGTCACTGAGCCCTGACTTTTGGAGCATTTCCTAAACACTGCAAAGCACGAGGGCTGAGTTTCCCTTCACTTACAGGAAGGGAACTCTGGTTTATTCTTTCTTCCCTGCTGCTCCCACTTGGCCCCAGGGCAACAGTAAAAGTCCATAAGGCCAGAGCTGCAGCTCCCTGTCTTCAGGGTGGGAATAGCTTGATTGAACTTCCTGTCAATTTAAGAGCAGGAGAGAGCAGATTAATCCAGCTATGTCTTGTTTGGTAAACAAGATATGTTTGAAATCAAATGGGCATTAGAGTAGCCAGCCAACTGCTTTTAGTGCTGTTTGTCATGCTCAAGTAGGGGAGAAAAGTGAAATGGAGTAATCATATTGTGCGAAGCCACTCCCATCCATCCATCACACTGGACATCTTCACTGTCTGCTGTGTAAACAGATAGGGTACTGAGAAGACATAGGTCTTGAGATGTTTCTTAAACTTCAGTGCTGCTTACAAGCCATGAACACTGAGAGGCTGCACTCTCTCTCACAAGTTTCTCACATCAAAATACCAAAGTTTTTTTGGCAAATACAAGGAGATGGGCAGGCAATATCTTCATTTCTCCATCATCCCATTCAATTCATGTGAGAATATGGTGCTGCATAGCATGTGCTATGCACGATAGCAAATGTTGGAGGGACTGGGAGCTCAGATTATAAAATGATCTCCTTAATCCAGCAGAAGGCATTGGTCTGCCATGAAATAAGGATCAGGGTGTCTTGCAAATATCACACTATTAAAAAGCTTTACTCTGTGATACAGTCCCTTCGCTGTGAGGCTGATGCAAGTAAAACAAGTATAATTTTAGTTTTCCCTGTTTTCACTAAGCAGTGTATTTACTAGTGTCACTACATAAAAGCTAGCTAGCTATGTTGGTAATTAAGAAAAGCTGTATCATGAGAATCATTTATGCTTGTCTTTTGACTCACATTGTTGAAAAATCAACTTTTGGTAGAGTTTACTGTTTTGTTGTTTAATATGGAAACTTTCTCACACTGTCCATTAGGAGAAGTGCTGCCATACTCCGCGTGAACTGCTGAAACCACAGGTATGAAGAGCCTTGTTATGCTGTACTATCAAGTTTTTCACTAGGTTTTGTATGAAAAGCAAACAAAGACACTTCTTCATGAAATCAGAAATGCCCAGATTATATTTCACATGTGTGAGTTTCCTTGTTTTTATTAAAATTAAGTTTGCTCATTTGCCATTTTCAAGCTAGTTTGAAATGAGGATCACCTTGTATCCTAGGAAACACAGTGAGAATTTTATATGTGATCACATTTTTATCCATGTTATGAAAAAAGCAGATGGTAATTAGGTGCATTATTCATAGGAAAGCTTGTTGAGCGCAGTGTCTGTATGGTTCCAGCTTCGATTAGAACTTGTTTGGAAGAACTACTTCATACCTTTCAATTGCCCCTCATTAAGTGTAATCATTACTCTTCTGTGGCCCCAGCGTGCTTTAATTTGTGCCAAACAGCGTACACATTATTTAGAAAAAAAAAACACAGCACATTGCTGGGGTTCCTTTCATTCTACTTGACATCAGTGTGACCCTTCTGTCCATCTGAATTCATTATTATTTATTGTGGCTCTGAGTGTGCCTTGTGAGAGTCCACTTGGCAGTGGGAGAGGTGCAGAGCTGTCCTGGTCCAGGGACAGCAACTGAGCATTGGAAGAGACCAATTCACCCACTTGGGTAGTGCAAAGGATGCTGACGGCAGGCTTGGAGGCTGCCACCAGTTTGCATAAGAAGAATAGGTGTCAGGATTCCTGTATCTCCAAGCCTTCCACCACAGACAGTGAAGGAGCAGAAAAGGCACAGCCAGGCTGCAACAAACAACATGACTGCACCAGGATTAATGTTAGCTCAATGTTACCTACATATTTGCCTATTTAGGTGAGTCCTAAGTCATGCCCAGCAGGGTGACTAGAAGTTGCCATTAGACACTTGGCTAACCAGGACTTTTCTTTTCCCCTCCAGGGATCTTTACCTCTTGCTGTAGGAGTCCAAGTCAGGACAGCGTTTTAGGACCTAGAGAATCTAGGGCAGGAAAATCCTTTTGCAGAGTCAAAAGTAGTGGCATACTCCATTTCTGAGTCTGCAAAACTGGGCACTCCTGTAAGAACTAGGACAAAATCTGTGTTATCCAAAGTTAGCGAAAAGATAAATAGTCATATCTGTGGCTTGTGCTAAGCAAAAGCCTCAGTTTCTCTTCAAACAACACACTTGCTTCTAGCTTTGCAGCAGGATGCATGCTAGCCCACATCCGAACAATTACATTGCTGGTAAACAAGACTTGCTGTCTGCCTTCTGTCTTAGAAACTCATACTCCCAAGAAACATAGCTGGAAAGCTAGAAGTAGCTGCTTTCCCTTCCACCTTTAATAGTTTCTTGATTTGTTCAAAATTAAGCTTTCTGTTTGGATAGGACACATAGTTTACGAGGAAGTGTAGTGACAGAACAAGGGGCAATGGTTTTAAATTGGAAGAGGGAGATTTAGATTAGACACCAGAAAGAAACTCTTTACAGTGAGAATGGTGAGACACTGGAACAGGTTGCCCAGGGAAGTTGTGGCTGCCCCATCCCTGGAAGTGTTCAAGGCCAGGCTGGATGGGGCTTTGAGCAACCTGCTCTAGTGGGAGGTGTCCCCCCATGGCAGGGGGGCTGGAACTTGGTGATCTTTAAGGTCCTTTCCAACTCAGACAATTCTATGATTCTATATCCAGGTGGTGGTAGCTTCCCTTAACATCTGCAGGAAGGTCAGTGGCCTTCCTTGAAGTGCCAGATCTCTGCAGCATTCAGCACATTGAGGTACTGCTGTCTCCAAAATCTCTCAGGCCTTTGAAGCAAATCAAGTTGACATGATCCCAGGAGATCACACTAAGGATATCCAGATCTCTGTTGGTAGTTCACTAAAAGCTCACTGTAGTTTCCTCCTTCTCTTGTGGCTTTTCAAATGCCACAAACTAGAGCCATGGACTTTTTGTCTCAGCACTGAGAGTTTGCTGTGTCCTGAAGATATTAGTAATCCCATATGAATGAGCTGATGCACCTCATCTCTGTTGATGCAGCTAATACAACATACCCCATCACATCTCCGGAGATGCAGACACTTCCTTGTCTCTTTCCAAAATATGAACCCAATATTCAGTTCTTTTTTCTCAAAAGTCTTTAGCAAGATATCCCCCTCAAAAACAAAAAAATAAATTCAGGTGTTTATACTTGTGTAGCTTTGCCACTCAGAAGGCAGAAGTGTATACAAGAAAATGCAGTAGGACAATCATTAGAGCTGAGTTATACCGGGGTGACTGGATGGGACCCCCACTCAAAGCCTGATTGCCATTGCAAAACATCCACCCTGAAGACCACAGAGCAACCACATGGCTACATATATTCTTACAGAAGTACAAGGTTTATCTGCAGCACAGGATTTCCAGTGAGCCGTATAGGCCTGACTAAGGAACTACCCAAAAATGAATGACTGGGAAGTAGGACCCACTGCACACAAGTGTCCTTGTTTCTCACTGGAAAAAAAAGTCTTGTCAGCCCAGTCTTGCACTTGGGCTTCCTCCAGAGACTTCTCTGTGAAAGAAACCCAAGAAGTCCTCACAGATGGCACTCAGGCTTGGAGATCTCCATATGGAAAATATTTTTGGAAAGACAAATAACTGTAACTGGGTCAGACAAGGATTATTTTTTCATACTGCCCCTGAAAATAAAGAGGGGTAAGGCTATTGTTTGTCTGCTTATGCTACACAGAGTCTTCTGCATCCTTCCACAGCACGCTAAAGTGGGCAAGTAAGGATACTCAAGTGCATATTAACACTTGTATCATGCAAGAAAGTGTGTGTGCGCATATGTTTAAGGGAGAGGCTCTTTAAACTTATCAGTACTGTAGATGTCCATTTTATTTATTTTGCAGTTAGGATATTAGCAGCTTCTACTACATTGTCTGCATTTGCTTCTGAAGAAATTAATTTCATTTTTTCCTTACTGACAAACTAATGCTTTTAATGTTTTTGTCCTTTGCAGTAGACAAAACACTTGTAGACAGTGTTAACTGTATCCTGCAGAAATAGATTGCTTTGAAATAACCATCAATATACAGATGCAAGGGTCCAAATAAACCTGATAAAATATATACTTGATTAAACAATGCATCAACACATTTCAGACGTTGCTCAACTCAGTTGAACTCTGTTGTTCAATGCATCAACTCAGCTCAGGGATAACTTTAAGGTTAGGGACAAGATTTTTTTTGGCTTGCCTTCTGGTGCCTCTGGTAATGAGATATCTGTATTGCAGTGACCTATCAGACAGCTAAAGGCACACATCTCTTAGCACGATGTTTCTGTCAGTGCTGTTAGTCTTATTTCACATAAAACCCCAGATAAACCACAGGAAGGCTGAATTCATTGTGTTCTTCCTCCTATGGCCTCCCACCTACACAGTAGCCCTGAGTTTCAGGCTCAATAGAAGCACAAGACAAATAAATGGGTTAAATGGGTTCTCCTCTCCTTGCTTCCTTCCTTGCTTGCTTGCTTCCTTTCTACTGACACTTCAAAGCAGGACACTGCCTGCCCCAGACCAGCCTTCATTACTACAGAGGTCACTGATAATGTCTGGGCAGCCAAGCCTGATTTAGGTGTGTGTTTTCTCAAATATCTAGTGATGCTAAGCCAAGCTCTTCCCCAGTTGCCAACAAAATAGAAAATATAAATGGTCCTTACTTGTGGATGTACCTGTCCTCTTTCACAGGTGGTGGCCTGCTGTCATTACAGAGAGCCTTGATAAGAGAAGTCTGTAATTCGTGTGAAGGAGAGAACAGTGTCCTGTGAACAGGTCTCTTGTCCTGAGGGTGCAGTCTGGTGTAGCTGCTGGCCAAAGGCCATGCTTGATGACACAGCTCTGCTTCTCAATCACATGCTCTCATTTAGGAAAAGTCAATTTCTGAGCCCATCTTCCTATGAAGAAACAAAAAACCCCAGTCTACAACTGATTTTAGTCACAGTGATGCTGCCTAAATTAGACAAGAATCTCAAACACTGGGCCTGGTGAGTGCATAGTCCATTTGTCCCCGTGTCATTATTCATATCTAAATTCCTAACCTCAATTGTCTGTCTCAGTACGGGACTATTTAGCATCCTATTAATGGCTTTTTCCTAGAAAAAACCCAAATGTTCGCCAGCCCAACCATCCACCAACCCACCTATCAAATCTTCTGGACCTCCTAATTGCTTTTCCAGAACAGGCACGTGTTTCTGCTATAAGCTTTATCAGCTGAGTTGAAAATATGAAGTGAAGCAAAACAGATGGAATTTCATAATCAATTAAATAGTAGAGAGGGAACTGTAATAAGTAGGCTCCTCATTTTCAAACTGAAGTCAGTCATCTTGTTAAGCCTCCCTGAAGCTGTGGCAGAGTCCCCTCCATTCGATTCTGTAGCCCCAAAGCTTGAGGGGACCCTGCATGTTGGGAACATGCCAAGATCTTGCTGCAAGACTGAGTGAGATTCTGCTTCAAAGAACTGTAATCAGTGGCTGCACCTTCCCTTGGTGTAAATGCTTGATGTGTCTTGTCTGCAGTGAGTCTGTCATTCTTTTGGTATTACCGAACCACCACGGTCTGATTTTCTCTGTGTGCCTTGAAGTATGCTCTCTCACTTCACAGCTCAATGAAAAAATGGAGTAACTGTTAGAGAAGATCTTTAAGCATCTAGAAGATGTTGGGTTTGTGGCCAATAAGTAGCACAGGCTTGTAAAAGATAAATCCATGCCAAACATGGGCAAGGAAATTCTATGGCAGAAGGGAACAATTCATGGGAAGGGGGACTCCCTTGGTCCAGACTTTCACTCCTTTCACAGCTGAGCTTGTAGAAAGCAAGTTTATAGTACTCTGGAGTGAGAGGAGGACCTGGCCTAAATGAATTACAAGACAGTAAGATCAGTATACATGAAGTGACAATTAAGCTTAAAATATCAAGGCCCTGAGGATTTTTCTTGCAGCATCTGATACCTGGGTCTCACAAAATCTTACCCATTGAATTAATTCAAATGGGCTTGTGCAAATTTATCATGTGGACAGAAATGTGCTGAGGAAGCAGGGAATCGTCCTGTACTGCACAGGCCATTGCTGTACATGTACATCAAATATTAAATTGATGTGATGCATCAATTGCTGCACAGACCATCACTTTGGACATCATTGTCATTGAATTGGAGGAGAGTCTAAGAGATACCTGGATCCTGTAGAGTGAACTCCCAGCACTAAGGAGACACACAGGTGCCACCAGCAAGGGCTACTCAAGTTATAGCCCACAACTGCAGCACCACCAGGTACTGAATGGGTGGGAAAAAACTATGATCCCACCACAAGACTGAAGAATGTTGCATTGGCAGCTGTCTCTCTGAGGACATAAAAAGTAACTATCTACTGTGGGTAAGTGGAAAAATTGAAAGATGAGCTAGGAGGGTGTTTCTAGGTGGATATGTTCCTTCCTGAGGAGCTGATCTTTGGCTCTTCTCACACACCCCACCTGAAGCACAGGGGAAAGCAAAGAAGAGGGACAATGAAAGATGGTGAGGTTAGGGAGAGATGGACCAGCAGTGTTCCTTTTTGAGCTGCACAAGCTTCCCGTGCCTGCATGTGTGCATTGGTAAGAGAGAGGTAAAGAGAAAACAAGTCACTGCTTTTTGTGAAAGGTTATGGGAGTAAAAAAAGAAACACAGAGGTAACGTAAGAAAGATGTTCTTAGTACTGGTACGGCAGTCAATTGAATGTGTGTCAATTCCCTTTCTTCCTCTCTTTACTCAATATATATATTTAGATGTGAGCAGAGACATTGTTAATCTCAGATCCCAAATGCCACTTTGATAACTGCCAAGATTTTTTGGGGGGGACTGCTGTAGCAGCAATAATATGACGTTATGTTTTCTGTCCTGATGGACGATTGTATGTGAAGTGCTCCTGTCTCCAATACGTACAATATTTCAAACTTTCCTGCCAAAAATAAAAATGGAAAAAATCAAGAAAGCCTTGAGGCAACAATAACTTATTTGACATCGAGTTACATGGGTTTTACATGTTTATTTCCTCAAATATTCAATTAAAAGCTTACTTACTGTGGCAGATGTCATATCACATGGTGCATATGCTCCCTCTCCAATACAGAGCAGCTTTTTAGAAATGACTGCCAAAATGTTGTAAGAACTTTTATAATGGTTTCAGGATGAAGCATAAAATGTAATAAGTCACACATTTTTGGTAAGTATTTTATTGATCATTTGGTACTAGCTTTCTATTTGGGGGTGGTTTTCTTTTTATTTTTTTTGGGGGGGGGAAGAAGGAATATTTTCCATTAAAAGAGGGAGAGAAAGAAATTGTTGGGGTTTTTGAAACTGGGCATGGAAGCTTTGCTGTGAAAAGACGGCTGGAGCGACCTGAGTGAGACAGGTTTTCTTTGGTCTGCTCTTGTTCCCATGTGTGAAAAGCAGAAGGATGTTTAACTATTACGAAGAAATACTTCAGTAAATGCTGTTCCACTGGAAGCATTTTACTTCTCTGAAAAAGATTTCTGAAAATTCTATTGTTGGCCATTTGGTTAGCTATTATGTGGGTAAAACCAGGCTGTTTTCCAAAATCCTTGTCTGATTTCCATTCATAAATTAGTGCATGTGTTAACCAAACCTAGATTAAATATTAAATTGATGTAATGCATCTACGTCTATCCAAATCGGGTATAGCCACCTGTTATACCTCACATTACCATAATTACATAAGCCAGTCATTAAAGACTTTCAAGAAAATGTTTTCTGGTTGACGGAGTTGTTCCATCCTGGAAATGCTGCATGTTTTGCCATAGTATTTAAAATCAAGCCCAGGTTCAAGGACGCTGGACTACCTACATAAGGGTGTAATCAACTATAATGATCTTCATGCCTTTCTTTTGTTTGGCACTAGTTAAACAGCTCTGAGAAAACTCCAAAGCATCAGGAGAAAAGAGCTGTGAAAAAGAAGGCTGAAGGGAGCAACACTTGTATTTGCTTGTGCCCACTGAAGCCTTGTATAATCCCAAGGAGTAGGTTCCCTGGAAAGATATTACTGTCTTGTTCAGCAAAGGAGCATCAGACCTAGGAAAGAGGATGAGTTTTTACAACATGACCATAACACATGCCAGCTGACATGTTACACACAGGACACGAGTGAGGCAGTAATATGGATCTGTCTTCGCTAGCGTCAGTGTCTGCTCCAATCTCTATAAACAACACATGTCAGCGCTGGATCAATATACTTGAAATGACAGAGTTGTATGGATTTTGAGGAGCTTTTAGGACAAAAAAAAAAATAAAATTACAAAGTGTCTTCATTGCCGAGTAGATTCTGACTGAACCTTGAACATGGCACTTGGCTCTCTGCGGTTGCCCACAGAGTCTTTAACCCTAACTTCATTCACAGTGCTTTCAGCCCAGGACAGCTAGTGTTTAAATTTAAGCTTTTATTCCACTTCAGCATGGGCTTATGATCCAGTTTCTTTGCCACAAGAAGATAGGCTAATCAAAGCCCATGCCTGTGAGGCTCCTAAAACATTTCTCTTTCCTCTTCTGGAAATGATTCAGAGCTGAAACTCTGCGTTTGACTTCTTTCTCTGGAACTTCTATAGTATTCAAGCAGAGAAGCTATGCACACACACACACACACACACACAAAAGACTAGGCAAACTCACTTGTTTCAGATGAACAAGATAAAATCTATGTTAGATATATCTGTATATATACGCCACTGGCCACACAGACCAACGTACACAGGAAACACCCACACAAATAAGAACATCATAGCAGCCTGTTTCCCTGATCCCGTTTCCCTCTCTGGGTGACCAAGACGAAAGCCCATATATAGATAGATATATACAATGTTAATCCCTCCGTAGATACGCGGTCTATCCAGTAGCTTTCACTTAGATCCTCAGCTCCTGGCACAGGCACATACAGCAGTCCTATGCCTGCAGCCCCACTCCAACCACGGCTACTCAAACCCCCTCTACACGTCCCCCAGCAGGTGGCCTTGGAGACCCTGGCTTATCCAACAGCTGGCCCCCAAGTGGCCCTCCCTCCCTGGTACCTCATGCACATGTAAGCACATGTCTCTCTGGTAGCAGACTTGTGGTCTCTCTAGTGCCTGACCCTCAGGCTCCTTGGTCTCTCCGATAGCTGGCTCCCAGTCCTTCTTGTCTCTCCAGTATCCATCCCACAGCCTCCAGCCTCTCTGATACCCGACTCCCATGGTTGGAAAAGTGTACCGACCAGCAGCCCCTACAGACAGCCAGTCCCTTCTAGCTCATCAGGCAGAGGAACACCATCCACAAGCACACAAGTACTTGCAGTTTGGTTAAAACCAAAGATTAAGCACTTTATCTGGTCAAATGCCAGCTTTTTCACTGACCATCCTCTGGAGAGGACGTTCCTGGGATTCCACGACTTTGTATGCATTTTTCACCGCGTGCCACAGGCAGGCGTTTCAATGAAAATTACCTTCTAAAGTAAGAATATGTTTTGTAAAACACACAAGGTAGATTCGTTCCTTCATAGAGGAACTGGCTATACTAGGATCTCAAAAAAGGTAAATAATGCAAAACGGTGTGCTGTCATGTAATTTCAAATTGCAGTGCAAATTTCAAGAATGAACAGAAATTCTCATCTATTTAGATATTGTAGTTTACAACTTGATTCATTCAGATCAGCTGGTAAAATTCCATTAGGGACTACCATTAGATGAACCAGGACCCTTGCAAGTGCAGGAGTGCTCACTTTGTAGAACCCAGCCTATAAGAACATGTTACTTATCCCATGTCTGACACAGCAATGAAACAAACTGAACAAAGTATTTGAAGTTGAATGCTACTTTGAGCATAAGGAAACTGAAATTAAAGAATAACCAGCACATTTTACATATATGCCATTCCCAGTATTACTGATCGTTTTTTAATGCATTCCAAGCTTGCAACTACTATTCCTTGGAGACAATTGGTCCTTTGTCATTTTGATAGAGTGACACACAAAAGAGACATGGGAAGCTTGTTCCATCCGCCCACGTTTCCCCATTATTGTTGGGCTACTCCCTTTAGCAAGTTTTGAAATATACATTTTCTGGTTGTTTCATACAAATCCAGCATCTCTAGTTCCATTATTAATTTTTACACCACTATTCAAGGTGCTTCAGGGTTCAGAATTTCTTATGTGACACTGTGCGAATTTTTTTTTTTTATGATTTTTATTTTCCCACTTCTACCACTACTGTAGTTGTACAGGGTGTACTACTTTAAGCCACTGATATTAAACCCATACTCCAGAAGACTGACTGGTGGTCAAAAGTTGTTTCATATTGACCAGTGCCTTTAATTAAAAAGCAGATGAGATCAATGCCAGCAACCTCACAAGAAACTCTGAGTGCTGACAGCAGTCACATTAGCACAGTAACTTTGGGAATTGCTCTTCTGAACTATCCGTGTCCCTGGAATGCTGGGCTGGATTTCAAAATGTGCATTTCTGCCAGATCTTGTGAGGGATAAGAAGGTTCCCAGAATATGTCCCATAAAAGTAAAGGCTTTAACAGGGTGCTCCTCCACAGAAGCAGTTACCCAGAATTACTGTGAAATCCAACTTGCAGAGCAAAGCTGGTAAGGAAAGAAAATGCTGGAATTTATTTTCTTGCACAAGACTGAAAAACAGGGCCTCTTTGAAAGGCTTAATCTGACAGCAAAGTTTCCACAAAAATAACTCGTGGTTTAGCATCTCTATTGACAGCAAGAGGCATAGACCAAATATCAACACAGGCGTACTCTAAAATGGGTGCTTACAAGCTTAGTTCATTGAGGAACCAAGAGTATCATCTGTAACAGCAGCAATTTCTCCCTGTATCTTTCGGAAAAGCACCCTGCCTACATCTCCACTGCCTTTTATGAAGTAATGGCTGCTCTGGACTCTGTCCGACGGCACGTGCTGGTGAAGGAGAACGGGCACAAAGATCCCTCGTGATCTTGGAATCTTGAGTCTTAGGGGAACACTGTAGTTGGTACCTGTGCAGCTCTGTTCAGCCACGGAGTGAGAACTCCGTTCCAGTCTGACACAGGAAAATTCCTGCCCACTCGCAACTACCGGGTGATAATGAACCTGGAAAATAAATAAATAACTAAAATAGAGCTGAAACATTGGCTGGCTTCCTTCAGGCATCAGGAACCTGGGTGCTGAATCTTCTGTTATCACAAGCATTTGTGGAAGCCAAAAGATAGTTTCCATCTTCTGTCCATACCCATATGGAAAAATGGGAGCTAGACATAAAGTCAGCATCAGAAATTGCTCAAAATTACTCTGAGGTTGCTGAGAATTAGTCGTTTGAGGAACTGAATACGCAAGCCTTTGAACCAAAGAAGCAAGTAACGTGTAGGCAATTTTTCTTTGTACAAATCCCAATCCAGTATCCAAAAAGAAATTTGGATCCACATTAAGAAACCTAAACTTAGGCCAGGTGTCCAAGATACCACCGCAGTCACTGGAAACTTAAGGGCTATTCAAACACACCTAAAACTCAGTTGCTACACTTGAAGAGCTGTAAAGCTACATCAAATTTTAAAGTCTAAATCTGCAAGCTGACCCCCATCCCCAAGTCTCTCTGTGGCAAACAATTGGAGCTGGGCAACAACAAATGATTGTAGCAATAACCAGACTTACTGCAGGCTCTACCTGGAACAAAGAACAAAGAAAGGCTGAACATGTGCTCATACACTAATGAAACAGGTGATTCCTGCCAAAAAAAAAAAAAGGAAAAAATGAACACATAATTCTTCCCTTGATTTGACAGGTCAGGTTTAAGATCTTGTTACAAATACTGTTTTCAACCTGGTTTATGGCATCATGTTCAGTGTGTGAATAACTAAGAAGGTGCTTGCTACCAGCCATCCAGAAGTAAGAGATTGAATTACATTAGAGCTTTTGGGGATTTGTTTTTAATCAATCACTGTCAAGGGACATCATTTTCTGCATGTCTCTCCTCTGGGGTATGTAGCAGTTCTCCCCTTCGAACTTACCTGTGACAGTCACTGCTCAATTTCAGTTTTTCTGTGTAATACTGGGACCTTCAGGTATGTCCATATGGCAAACAGGATTGATAAGAATGTTGATTTTTCCAGAAATTATACACAACTTGTTTGAGGGAGAAACTACACTATGGTCCTGTGGGCTGGAGGCAGAAATGTGGACACTGACCAGAAAATATCACTGCTGGGAAATATTGGGATAATAGTTTTAGTAATTTAAAAATTTTATTCTAATAAAAATGCCTAAATATGTAGTAACAGGTTATTGGAAAGAAAAAGTAACTTTCATATATTCTTGTCTGATGGTAAAACTGCACAGATCTAATTTGTTTTACATGTGAAGCAGTGATTTATTCCTGCTGTTTCAACCGATTTTATTAATAAAGTTTTTTTTGAGGTGAATGCATCTGATACCAAAGACAAAGTCTTTAGGAATGGGGATAGTTAAATTAATTGTTTGGGGCTTTTAATTCAACTCTACCCTCTCAATTATGATTGAGAAATGTAGTCATAATATATATATATATGACATTGACTTAATGATTGTAACCAAGCTAGGAGATGGCACCTCTGGGCCTGTGATATTGGTACACAACCAAAGGGAAAACACTTTTTTACTAAAGATGCTATCTTTCGGAAAACTTCGCTTGCTTATCTGGTCAATAATTAAAGAGGATTTGTTCTGACCTGCCAAAGAATATTAAAAGAGCTACCTGAAACAACCTTGCAAAGTACTTTAAACGCGTGCAGTAACAGAAATTATTTGGCCCACTCAGGTCTTGAAGTTCAATAGTCATTTACTGGAGTCCCTAATGAAACATGGGTACTTCCAGGGGTTGACTCTTCCCAAGCTCTTAGACAGTTAGCTGCAGATGGGATTAATTGTCTCCTGTTCCCCTGCACTAAATGAAGAGGAAGCCAAGATAACTAATACAGACTAAACCCCAGTTTTCAGATGGTTGCAGCTGAATGACTTCTTCCCTTACACTCTTCTGATTTGGAAACCAAACGTTCTCTCTAGGGGAAAACTTTTCCAGGTATATACTGCAGGTGTATGCTCCTGCCTATGAGACTGCGTGGTCCTATTCAACTGATGTTTGAGTAGCTTTGTCACAAGGTAGGTAAAAGTCTGTGCTTTCTTTTGATGCCTGAGACATCAGCTGGGAGTGAAACTGGTCTCCACTATATCCCTAGTACACAAGATGTAGTTGTCACACATGTGAGCCCCTTCTACACAGTGCAGGTCTCAGTAGATGGTGAGCATGCTCAAAGTAGAATTGGGCATGGACTCAACCAATGAGACAATGATGCACCAGACAAATAATTTTTTTTTTCTGGGTTTTGGGCCATGTGTGTCAGTTTGGAAAAATAAGTATTGGTCTTCATGTTAAACACCACCAAATATTTATGTTCATATGAATATGTTCATAATTAGTATTGTTTTGAGTCAAAGACATTTTTCTTTTGGAAATATTGTATTGTCTAAAACTTAGAGTTGACATTATTACCAGTCTGGTCCCCGGATAAAATTGGTTTTGCAAATGTAAAGGCAATGGATTTACACCAATAAGGAAAGAAAAACTCTTGGAAAACATAGCATGGGATCTTGGATCCATTGAAATAAATGGTAAAATTTTCACTGACTTCGACAGAGCTGTGATTGCACACACTGTTGATGATTTTGTGCATGCATCTGCTAAAGCAACTGTGAGCACCTCCAGCATGATTTCTGAACATGAGAGCAAGAGTGACACACTTCTACAGGTTAATTGGTCCATGCCTTCATTAAATCTTCCCTTTTATTCCCCTTTAAAGACATTTTCCTTTTAGAGGAATGCATCACATATGAAAATTGTTCTGCTGCTGTTCTTTGCAACACTGGATGTGAACTACATATACTGAGTAGATGATCCACTCTGTAGAAAGTACAAGACAACAGGGAGCATTTCTCTCTTGTTGTAAAGTAAATAGAGCTAAGAAGTACAGATGAAGGGCCAGAACAGGGAAGTATGCACATTGACTGAATAACTTGACCCTTGTGGTTTTCTAATCTACCTGTTCTGTAATTGTGATTTAAACTATCTTAAATTCATCTTGGATTCACATTTATTGTGTTTGGTTTCTGCCCATGTATTTGGAAAATTTTAAAAACTGCTGTTTTCAGATTCACTGAAATATGAAAAAAACACATCAGTTAATAAACAAACAATATATATGATAATAGAACACAGATACATTGGGAAAACATGAAGTGAATAGTCAAGTACATGGCACAGATCAGTGGTGTTAAATTAACACACGGTGAATATGCACAGTTATTCTGAGGAAATGAAAAATGATCAGCAGATCCACTCAAATTTGCAAAAAAACCTGATTCTGACCTGGTGCATCTCTAAGAAACACAGTTTTTTTCTTTTTTTTTTTTTTTCTCCCTAGGAGAAGATGCTCTAAACTTCCTAGAGGCAGACACTCTGGAAATGATTAACAGCAGCATCAGTTGATCTTTGTGCAATGTTTTAGAGATCAGTCTCCTCACTAAAAAGCGAGGTTAATAGATGCATCCAGATTACTCATTTTCAGCTGTTTCTAGTTTAACTAACATGTAAAATGCTATGTACAACAGCCATGGTTTGGAGGCATTGTTTCTACATTCCTTTTTTAATTTTAGCAGCTATATTTTTTCCTCTTAATCCCTATAATAATCCTGTTTTGAGGCATGCTTAATTATTTAACTTTGCCATTCTCTCAGGGAAATTATGGACTAACTTGCATGCATGTTATTAATACAAAGCACCATTTTGTTAGCTAATTTAGAATTCCACACCCACATCAAACAGGCAGATGTCTATAATCTATTATTTGTGATCCCGCTCAACTGCACCGAGCACTCCTGTCCCCCCCTCCCTCCCCTGCCAGGGCAGCATCCCACCCTCAGGTCCCCTCGGAAACCCAGCCCCACGTTCTCTGGTGCACCACCATTTGATGTGCTCCCAGTTTCACAGCCTTTCTCCCTTAAGGCGCCATGCTCAGTGGACACAGCTGGCTCCTCTTTTCTTTTTGGAAGTTTGGGGGTTTTTTGTTTGTTTTTTTTTTTTTTTTTTAAATTCCTTCACTACTGCTTGATTGCCATTGGATACACTCTGGCTCAGCGTATGCTTCTTAGCTTAATTGTGACCATTTCTCGCCTGGGTTTGGGCCCCACCAAACCAACTGCCAGAATTTCTCCCAGGAAAGGGGGAAAAGGCAAATTAAAGCTCTCCTCCCAGTTGGTTTTGCTTTTAATTTAGAAATGAAGAGCGTATATTTATTTCAAAAGGTTATGTGTCCCTTTTCTTCATTCTTGGCTCTCACATCCATTTTATATTGCAGCTACTTCATTTTAAGCCTCGTGCAGCACAACGTTGTTTCTACTGTAATGCTGTTTAATGTAGCAACACAAACCTGGCAAGTGACCTGAATTTCACAAATCAACTGCAACCACACAGGAGACGTGGGGACCTGCAACAAGAATGTTTTGTTTCCTTTCTTGATGTTCTAATTGCTGCCCGTGATCCAACTGCTCCCCCATCTGACCTTGCATGCAATTTTCATCGCTTATTCTTTGGAGGCTGTCTAGAGGTATGACATGCCTGCAATTCCTCTTGGTAGAATGCATATTCAGCACCTGATCAGCTGCGTGTCTCTGGGCATGAGACAGCCTAAACAGAGTCATAACAAATGAATTATGTGATGTACAGGGTGTCTTCAAGTGTGTCATAAGCATAGTGTATAAGCCAGATTCAAAAGGCAAAGCCCTATGCTGCTGAATATTTTGCATGGACCACCTGAGAGCCCAGATGTCTTAATAGAGCTTCCTTCTAAAAGCAAGCAAGGCTCTTTAGACAACCCAAGTGGCTGGAATATTGGTACAGGCTTGTAAAACCTGATGATACTTTGAATACATTTCCTATGATTGTCTTTTTTCCAGCACTTTTCGTCATACAACACCTTAAATCACTTGTACAGAGACACAGAAAGAGTGAGGATGAGGGGAGAGGTTGCGGATGAGAAACTGATAGCACCAGCTTCTTTTGCCAGTACTTTTACAATTCCATGTATGTTCATTGTATTCTGCATCCATCAGCCACTTTCTCTCAGGGCCAGAGCAGACTCTACCTGCAAAGCTTCTGTGCACTCTTGTTGAAACGTTAAATTTCTCCTTTAATTTCCTGTGTTTTTTGTTAGCTAGAGGACTAGATCATTCTGGACTGGAGCATTTGTTTTCATTAAAAGTTGAAGATCACCTCATAAGTATGGATTAACCTAGTGGTAAGACTGAAAACTTGGTGACAGCTTTATTTACTCTTGTTTTATGCACAGTATGTTCCTTATATCCCATATGCCTTCTCCCTCAGAAACAGCAACCTTACGTTCACAAAAAATCTAGTTTTACCAATATATTTTTAGTATACATCTATACATTACTAAAGGTAGGTGTGACCTGGAAACCCTCCTGCACAGTTAATTTTGGCAATGAACAAAGAAAGTTAACATGGCTTTTCTGGGGGTCTATTTCTACTTCGTGAAAGGGTTCTTTTTTTTTGTAACAGGGGAACACCAAGCCAGTGACTGGATCAAGAGAGCCAGAGCTGTCTGGGAGTGCTCTCTTCAAGATCACCAACAGAAGGGCGTGAGCCCACAAATGTACTTTCTCTAATTTGGCCCTAAGCCCAGTGAGACAAACTTCCAGGAAGGGTGATGCTCTCAGGTCCCTTGCAGCCAGACCTCTGGTCCTCAGGGGCAGCATCCTTTTCCTTTCTAGAGCCATCTGACAGACTCCCTGCTGGGAAGATCTCTTAGTTTGTTAAATTCCCCATCTGCTGCTGCTGGCATGGTGCACCTAGAAGCCATCTCTGGCTGGCACTTTGCTTGCCATGTCCAGTGGCAAGGGGCTGCCAAAGATTTATGGATCCTCCAGCAAAGGAATGGAGAGATCTAAATGTACTAGATGTTGGGCTACGCTTTTCAAAGTTAGATGCTTGTATTCACTTCCACCAACTGAAAATCTGTAGCAGTTAGTTCCTAAAATGTATTCACTTTCCCTGTCCTGCTATGTATCACAGACTCAGCTTCAGATATACCCCATCTCATGCAAACATGGGAACACATGCTGAAACAAACCAGTCAAAGACAACACTGACCTGAGTGAGTTTTCTATCAGTTCTATAGCTTGCCATATCTTAACCTTAAGTGAGAAAGCCACAGAGAACTAACTTGTCTATTTCCTGAAAGTCTTCTATTGCCCAACTGCCAATAGACAGAGCCAGTATAACCCTAAAATCACATCTCTGTGGGGCATGCTTTCAAGGCACACAAATGTCTACTGATAGAACCTTGAGCTGAAACATGCAAATGCACCTGCCATCAGTGGCAAATCCTATTACTATTAATGGTAATATTAAGGGAATGTAACTAATGGAATAACACATCTGGATTTGTAGCAGAAAAACATCGGGACTAAGGAAGTGAAATAATATTCTCAGGAATGAATTATTTACTACATGTGTACAACCAGCAGGAAGAGAACCACAGGCTGAGGAAAATATGTTCAAACTTACCAGTAAAAATAAATACATGAAAGTATGATGTGAACATCAGCTACATTTCCTAGGCAAAAACTCCACATGGGGGCCTAAAATCCTACTATATTTGCATTTTGACATATTATCACCAGAAAAGACTTAGCAATGCAGCCCCCGAGGCAAAGGAGTTCAATACTGCCAGGCCATCTGGGCTTTTTTCTTATGGGTGGAAAATTCCTCTGCTCCAAACTGTCCTACAGGAATGTATAGAGGGAAATAAAGAGGGTAAATGAGGGATGCCCCATCTTAGAAACAATGAAGCTATTGCAAGGAATCATCCAGACAGAAGTCTGTACTCTTAAAGAAAGCAGAGATGGTTTTGTGCTGCCTCCCTCAAGCTAAGTCATCCAATTCTTCCCCTTTCTTCCCAGTCTTGATGAGCTCACTATTATTTATCTGCTGTAACTCTTCACAAAGCTGTTCCCCTTCCTCTCTTTCTCATTATCCCTCTAAGCAGATCCCCTCTCTTTGATTTGCCATTACCCCTTATCCCAGGCACATCACTCCTCCTCACACACACACACACATAAGCATAAGTCCTGAAGAGAGGTTATGTAGATGCATGAGTTAGTCTTCTTGAAGGCTGCAAAGAGTGGAATATATGGGAAGGGTGCTAAAACTCTGTGGGTCTAGTTTGATGAAGCAATTGAGGGTTGCACAATGTTTGCCTTTACGGGGATAAAGGAAAGAGTTACTGTGCTGCTTACAGAAGGTTCAGAATTTGGAAGATAAAGGAAAGCTCTTTGAAATGCTGTCATGGGAGTGCCCACTTTGAAGTTGTGCTAGGAAACCTGTCCTGGAGTGTTTATGCTCTTGGGAGAATTCAGCCCAGATGTGACAGCAAAAACTGTGATGCTTGAGCTACCGTTACAAGACCTTGCCATGAGGGATCCCTACATGAGTGGGAATTAATGGAACCAAAGTACATTTCAATCAATGAACTTATGCTGATATGCTTTGAATCAAACAAAGAAACTTGGGTCTCTACTGATGCCTCCAAGGATGGCCCTGGGGCAATGCTGTTCCAGGAGAACAGAAGAGACACACTTGGCTTTCCATGGCATCTGTTACAAGACTGATGGCTAAGCCTGAACAAAAATGTAAAGTTTAGGGATGGCCCACAGATGTAAGCTTAAGGACTAAACAGAAACTGGTCTTCAGAAATACTTTTTGCTTATATACAATATAATGTGCATAAATATGTGTCTATATACAGACATATGTATTAAGGGATCTGAATCACATGTTTGTATAATCAAGCCTAATGGTGAAACTACAAAGTCAGTTATTTGATTTTCAGACAATGAAAATTAAATTCTCTCGGTAAATGCAAAAGTATGGGACAGACACAGAGGCACTCTCTTATTTTGACTTCATTACAGAGAAGTGCACGAGAATTTGTGTGTTCATGCAAGTGGCATCTGACCAAGGTTACAAGGGAGCTAAAAACCTTGTGCTCTCTTCTGGTTCACTGAAGGTCCTGAGAGCACAGCATAAGGCAAATTTCAGTCAGGGCTTTGAAGAGACAGTTATTAAGGTGGTTTCTATTTCCACAAATGAGGGCCACTCTGTAGTTAGAGGGAGCAGCTGCAAGCCAAGTGGTGGGTAGGCTGGAAACAGACATTTTCGGTCAGGCATTACCCATGGCAAATAAGAAGAAAAGTCACTTTACGGATTTGCTAGAATTTGGAGCTGGTAGTCAGCAAGTTCATGTCAGACTGTTAAACAGGATTTCCTGAATGGGGACTATGATTAGTTTCCTTGCACATTGTAAGCCTGCAATTCAAAAGCAGGTCTTTTGTCAAGAGGATTCTGCCAGCCGTGAAGCATGGTAGCCCACAGACAACCTCAGAAGTCTCAAACCATCTGGCTACTTTGATTTTAATGCTACATAAGAAAATGTCTCTATCATCTCAATAGCACCTTACATAACCATTTCTATCCTTACCTTATTTTTACCTCCAAGAGCCTACAGTAAAGACCATTTCAAATCCTAACCACCACGACCGCCTTCATTTTACACATCTAGTGGACATAAATTCTTGTCATCTTGTTTTATGCGAATGGCAGGATTTATTAGATCAGACAGGTCATTAAGTAATTTTTTTCTTTAATAATGTCTTTGATTCAGTGAACTCAAATTTATGCTCTGTTATAGTGTGCTAACAGCTATTTTTTGGCTAGGAAAGTCAGCAATAAATCTGAATTTAATAAACTGACAATAGATCTCAATGTGAAAGTGATTCAAGGCACTAATTTTCTCAGTTATTTAAAAGCAGTGAATCCTTGCATAACTGCAAGACTAATCCCAAACTAAAAGCATACTCTCTATAAAAATATCTTATTGATCACAACATGCAATTCTGCTTAATGTGGAGACTATTTTAAAAGCTGTCCAGCAATTGCCCTGGTTGCCAGTGGCAGCGTGCTCTTTTCACCTGCCAAAGAGCAAACAGAATTTGGGATTGTTCTTTTGTGAACACAGCTCTGTTCATGAGCAAGCACATACACACCTCTGTGTGCACTCCCCTCCTCTTGCCACCCCCATTCTCTTCACACACACACAAACACAAACACACACACAGAAAAAACAAGGCTTGAAGCCAGAGAAGCGTGGTGAAACATCTTGCCCAGCAAAGTTGTGGAATCTCTATCCTTCAAGATTTTGAAAACTCAGATGGACAAGGACCTGAGCAACCTCATCTTGCTCAGAAGTCTGTCTGGTTTTGAGCAGGGAGTTGAATTTGTGTCCACCAGAGGACACATCCAACCTAAAATTTTCTACAATTCCATGAGCTTGTCAGCTAACTGCGCTGTTCCTTGCTAAGAAATTTTTCAGGAGCTCCATGCACACACCCACAGCTTGTCTACAAAGGGAAAATCACTGGTAAAGCTACACAGATATAGTTTTACCCATACATATGCCTCACAGCAGATATTGTACGTACATATGCATATATATGTGTGTGCATGTGTATGTCTGTAGATGTGTCTGTGTGCCTGTGTTTTTGTGTAAATGTTTTTGCATGTACATATGTATGTATACAAACAAGCCCTTTGCCAGCGTCCTGCCCCACTGGAATACCAATGTCTCCACCCTGCAGAAGACAAATGAGTTCTTGTGCAATGGTTGTGGCTGGGAACTAAGACAGACTGGGCAGGTCTCTCAACATGCTCAAGCTAAATGCAGAAGCAGTGAAGACACAAGGCACAGCTTCACCACAGAAATATTCATGCTCAGGTCATACCATTCCAGATTCTGGTCATCTCAGTGCACTGGGCACTTAATAGTTCATCCCACCTTGTCTTGTGTTTAAAGAACTTGAATGAGGTATTTTATGATGGATATGCATGCCGCATACAGGAATCACTTGCGACTAGAGGTTTTAATGACCTTGTTCTAATTTCTGAAATTCCCTCTAGCTACATGCCTATCATGGGTACTCGGGGTCTGTGTCTCCCTGACCAGTCTTAAGTAGATCTTTTAGCCATAGATAAATTAAATAGTTCATGTGCATTAAAGGACTGTATGTAGCACCAAAACGTCTTGGTTCGTAGAATGCCTTTGTAAGCTTCTTTTATTAAAGCCTGCCACTTTGTTCACCATCTTCCACAGTGTTGCATCTGCCACTTATATAGCTTTGAAGAGAGAGGGCATGTGTTGAACTGCTCCAGAGCACTCTAAAACAAATGCACCAGAACAAAAAGCAAGACGCCACTCTTTTCCTATGTGTCTGGCCTAGATTAGACTCCTGTGTGATAAAGGCCAAGGAGGCAGAAGAACTGCAGTCATAAGGGAATTGTCTTAAATCTATGATGGAGCAGAAGCTGAGGTACTCATTGCTATGAATGGGACCTACTCTCAGCCCTTCTGGAGACAGTCATAAGGGTAAGAATGTCACTTTTCGATATCTGAGTCCTATACTTGAATTTTCTTTTCACACCTCTCCACTTTCAAGAAGAACCCTAGTGAATCACACTGTCTGGCTGTAAAAAGGGAAACTAAAAGAAATGTCAAATGTCACAGTGGCTTTTTCACGTTATCTTTTTGTTGTTCAGACAGGAAGTAGGAGTGCATCCTACTCACGGCGCAGATAGGGTAGACAGCTGCCTCCAGAGTCTCTTTATCAGGAGCAACTGCCCCTTTCAGAGAACCACAGGGTTGTTTTCTTTTCTTCTGACAACACAGTTTTGTTTTCTGGTCTCTATTTTACCAGCCTGGTTCTCTGAGAGGCAATGTTTCGGGGTGTCCCATCTGCTAAAATTTGGTCTTTTTTCAATCCATGTTTTGAACCATATCCACTCTCAAACCATAGGGGGTGATTGAGATGAAAAATATTTCATTTTAAGTTTGAAGGTCTGATTGTCATCTCAATGCAGTAGGTTAGGAACTGGTTGAGATCCATGCCATGCTGGGTAAAAGAGCTCAGACGGCATCAATACTTCAAGTGGAGGAGTAAAACAGCTTCTCTCAAGCTAGGCCCCTTCTTAGGTAAGGTCAGTTAAAAGATCTTGCAGTCCCATTTTCACACCACTTGGAGTGAGCGTTGCTGCAGACCTTCCATAAACATTTGTTGCCCCAACTAGAGGACAGGAAAGCATTTTACACATCTCAAAGGGAAGATGGACTGTCAGCTGCTTTCTGGCCAAATCCTTTCACTCTATTCACAAATGCGTTCTCACTTGGTAAGGTTCAAAAGCCGTGTGTGGTCCAAAAGCTAAAGTACCTTGCAAGGATAGCACATGTGTCATTGTCTATGTGCTACTAAGGGTTGCAAAGAGCTGCAGCAGCCTGTGTAGATAGCTGCAGGGATCACCTTCTCACATGTATGACTGGCAGGTTGAAAACTATTAAGTGTCCTCAGACAGGCAAAGTTATTTCTTCTCTTCAGGAAGACTGACAGTCCTCTTTCTAGAGACTACAGTTAATAACATGAAGAGAGCAGTCAGTGATTAGACCAATGGTGTCTCGAGCAGACTCCCTCCTTGGTTTTGGCCTTTCTTTAGAGTTGAGGTTGAATTTCTCAGGGCCATAAATAAGCTCCTACAGATCTGAAAGTGGTGTTTGCAGCCCGATTAGCTTGTAAAGGCTCTACAAGCAGTTGTTGATGATAGTAATCTGGGCTTGAAGTCTTGGCATGTAAGGGATGCTTGTGATTGTAGCTCATGTTGTCTCATATTGGCTGAAGGCGTGTAGAGAAGACAAGGGTCACTTAAGTGCTATCACAAACTAAGGCCTCTGACATAAGGCATCCCTCAGATATGTACCCTATTGCCCATGTGCTGAGCTTTGTTAGTGAGATCATGCCAAAACTCAGGCTAGAGAATTATCAGCTTTCTGAAAGAACAGCATTATAACACTGCAGACAAAGCGCTCTTATGTGCTTTGTGTTGTGCAAACTGAGACCAAGTGGTAAATGTGTAAGTTTAGGAGTGTTTTGGACTCAAGAAGCAATGGAATGTCCTTTATATCTTTCGTAATGAGGGTCTGTTTGGATTAAAATGATCTCCATGTAAGCAAAAAAATTACCAGCCTTCCCATTTCAAAGCTGGCAGGGCTTCTTACACAGGCCTCTATTCAAACAGTGTAGGGGAAGAGGAATAGGCAACTTTTTTGTTTAGCTCAAATGACGTGGTGTGTATTTCTAACATAAAAAGCAAGACAGAAAATGAGGTCTGTCTGAGGCAAAAGATTTAAAAGAAAAAGGAAAGTATGAATGTAGGAAGCTGTCTGAAGACAAAGGCAAGGAAAATGAACACTTTTAGTCATTGAAAGAACATGCATTTTTATGAGTGTTAACAGAAATTTGGTGTGATGATTCCTGTAATGACATCCTAGCCAGTACAGCTGGTCTGCAGGCAGGAAGGGAAGAAGCTGGATGAACAGTGGGATCTATGAAAAGTCTTCAGAGCATGTTTTAAGAACAATTTCAGGCATTTTGGGAAGATGTGAGATTGACAACCTAGTAGGGTTGAAAACCATGGTTGAAAACAACAAGAAAATTCCATCTGAAGAAATGCAAATCTATACATCATCTAAAAATAACTGCAGACATCTATCCGACCAAAAACAGAGCCCAGGAAAGCACTGAGAAGCAGTTTGTCTAAGCCAGGATCCATTTCTCCAAAAGCTGGCAAAGCACAGTGCTGGAGAGGAGATTGCAGAAAAGGTCACTATATAAAATTTTGCCATAAAGATGGATGTAAGGAAAACATATTTAAGATAAAATGATCAAATACAATGTACTACCTTCAGGCTTAATTCTCATGGACCCCTGCTATGAAATCTTAACTACCCTTTTCCCTCTATGCAACTTCCATCCTCCTCAGAGAAAATACCATCCTCTGGCTATGCAAGGAAGCACCAGAATAACCTCCACAGTGCTTCTCTTTCCCCCCAGATGCAACTCAGTTTTCTGGGTTTTTATATTACTCCCCAAAAGCTTTCACCACTTACTCACAGCACTTGCCTCCCTGCTCTGCTTAGGTTTTTTTTTTTTTTTTTGGTTTCTGTTCCACTCACACTTCTGTCTGTTGCTCTTCCCACCTCTCACCTTGCTCAGTAACACAAACCAAGACCCTGCCTTGGCCTTCCCCTGTCACACCTCTGATGACACTTGACCCAACCTAGTTGCCTGTCTGTCTCCATGCTCCTCTTTGCTACCCTCATGAGCTTCTCCTGCTATAGCCTTTCATGGCAACACTCCCCTCCTGTCCCTGGCAGTCTCTTGTATGACCATACCATATCTAAACCCACTGCAGACAGCCACACTATGTTCTCCATCGTCTCCCAGCACCAACAGAGACAGGCCTTTTTTTCTGCTGTCACTATCACTGAAGCCAACTTTTCACAAAGATACCTCTTCTTCTCTCACACTGCCTTCCCTTTGTCTTTCTTCTCTTCCTCCTCCTTTCTTCTCTTTTGAACAACTCCATACCCAAGCCCTTTCTCTGTCCCCACATTGCTCTCAGCCATGACTCTCTCTCAGCCTGTGTCTCCTGAGAAATTTTGGCAAGTTCCTCATTCTCTTTCCATCCTCACCCATCCTTGGGTATGGATGCTTACGATGTGCTAATGACAACCTGGTCCTATAGGTACAGGTTTCTTCACAGTTGTGTCTTCATGTTGTCTGTGGCCATGCCTCAACTTTCCCTCCCACCTAAAACGCTGCTCACCACACCATGCTCTCTGTCTTTGTTCCCTCGGTTGTTAAATGCCCCCTCCTATCGTGGCGAAGTGTCTCTCAGCATTACCCATTGCTCCTGGATACAGATACAACCCCTCACCTGGCATCCATGCACCTTTCAGGCCATCAGCAGATTTGTCCTCTCCCCCTCCTAATAGCTTTCCTGATGCTCTCTTGATGCTGTGATTCTTTCCCCCCTTTTTCCCACTGCAAGTTTTATACTGGCACTGGCTCAACTGCAACAACTGTTCCTCCAAGAGCAGGCTGACAACTGCCACTATGAGTTTGTTCTCTCCTTTTTCCATTCACCCGTTTCATGCAGCACTTAGCACAGTGGGCTTCTGGCCCATGAGCGAGGTATCTTAGGCACTGCACTGAATGCAAATATAATCACATGGCTGTGGAAGTTGTTCCTGCCATTCATATGAATAGTTAACTGCTTTTTGTTAATTAACTTTTTGCCGCCATGAAGTTTTGTCGCAAGCTTTATGCTGCTTAAGACCGACCCTCTCCTGCAGGAATGGTTGAATAATAGCACCAGCTGGATGCGTCATAATTACCACAGCCTCGGCACGGTGGAAATATAAGACTTCTGGTGGGTGGAAGCCATTCCCTCTTTCTTTTCCTGTGTGCCTGAGCTTATCACAGGATGTCATTCAAGGTTAAAAAGCTTAGCATCCCTGCTGATCATGCCTTTCCCCCTGGAAAAAACATGTGATGGATATGATCAAAAAGGGTTGTATTTCAACTGCACAGTCTGTTCAGGCTTGTCCTTCTTTACCTTACCCATGGTGTCCCAAAAACAACATGTGACCCTGTGCACATGAGGGATTAATAACTGGGATTCCATTTTAATGACACCGAGAGCATCAGATCATTGTTGTGGGCCACTTGTTCAGAAAGCTGGAAGCAAATGAGCAGAAACACAGCAATACTGCTTGCCTCGCACCAGACAGTGGGAGGCTGACTTTGGTTTTGCCACTTTAATGTTTAAATCATTAGGGAACATTGGCTCTAGTCACATTTAAGAACTCCCTTGCCCTGCAGCTGCTTATGACCCTTCTGCTTGTCTGTCAGTGATATCTTCATGCTATGTTATGAAAAAAGGTGAATATATATTTCTTGTTTGTAGATGTTAACACATGGAATTTCCATCTCTGTGTCCTCCTGTTTATAAAAAGATGCCCTAGGGTGTTTCTGTTTGAATTCTATATTTTCTAACACAAACATAGCTGACCTTATATTTATACTTCCTTAACATCTATATTTGCTGTAAAATTCAGTGAAGGTCAGGTAGGGAGAGAAAATGGTTTAGACTTCTAACCCAAATTGGTAATAACATTAATGTTTTGAGCAAAGATGATGTACTGCAATGCCAGTTGACCATCCTATACTGAGTACATGCTTGGAAAGACTGTCTTGTCCTCCTTGAGGATATGGTTATGCTTCAGTTTACCTAGATTTGGGACTGAGGCCTTACACACTTCATAGCCAGCTCCACTCTAATTGTATTGGCAAAGTTCCTAGAATTTACAACAATCTGGTGGAGGTAAAAGCCAATTCTGCCACTGCTTCTTTTCTACTTTAACAAGGATACGTTTAATCAAATAAATATCAAGATTAACAATGAGGACAGTGCAATGGTATCTCCATTACTTCTTCAAGTATGATGTTTCCTTTATTTAGCAATCTTGGTTTTCAGTACATCAAAGATTTTTTTACATCAGTAGCTTTTGTCTGAGTTGTGGCGTTTGTAGGAAGAACTCTCCCCCAGGCAAAATCAACAGGATACTTTAGAAAAAGGACACTGCTGTTTAAAATGATGAGGAAAAGCTTATAGCAAAAGCTGGTCTAACAATGTGTACTTATTCCTAGGTTTACATATCAGATCTCTGTGCTGCCCCATTTCTTACTTGACAATGATTTGCATATTATTGTCTCTACTAATAGAATATATCCATGTTCTTCTGCTTACATATCCCCTATTTATTTCTTCTTTCTTATGCTATTACCAGAGTGCTTCACAAATACAATCAAACACAGATTTTTGCTAGAAAGCTACAATATTGTTTTGGTATAAGGTTAAAAAAACCCAGAATTGTGGACTTATTTCTGACCTTCTGCATGCAGGGCATAGTCTCACATTTGCTGACTGTTAAAAATGCAGATAATTTTAATGTAAATTCCTTGGAAAAAGCAACTAAGTGAGCTGCAGTATTCCTTTGCCTGGACTGACCTTATGACTAAAACACTGCCAAAATTTTACACGTTTTCCTGTGGTCTGTTCTCCAGACAATGAGATCCAAGCTGCCAGATTTTTTCATTAATTAGTTCTTCAGTGTATGGTAGAAAAGCAAGAAGAATATAAGCTCAAATGTGTTTGTTTACTTAACATCTGCTTCCCCTTAACCTCCATGTTCCACATTTCTTTAGCAAATAACTTTTCCTCAACATTATCTCAAAACTACAGTACCTCCAGCATTTTTCTTTTCGTTCCTTGTATGCTTTTGCCCCTTTGCCTTCTCCCTTGTTACTGTTTTCCTGGTGTGTTGATATCAGGACACCCTAATCCAGTGACTGGCATACACCCTCCTTTTCCACGGGACTGCCCTTCTGTAGGGTAAATGGATGGGTGAGTGAAAAAAGCTGATTTTTCGCCAATACAAAAAGGGTAGGGTCGGCTCTGGAAAGATGGAAGAGCTTCTGTCAATACATTAAAGAAAAGGAAGGGAGCCATTCTTAGGATGCTGTAAAGAAAAGAAAAGCCCGGGGAATCTCTTCTTCTCCGCCTCACCCTCCTGGGTAACTCTGTAGGAGTCACTGCTGTTGGTGGTGTTCATGGGGAAGAAGGAAGGAGAAGTGAAAGCATCCAAAATATGTCAAAAAAAAAAGGGGTGAAAAAAAACAGAGAAAAAGAAAAGAAAAAAAAAAAGAGGGGGAGAGAACTGTCTGAGACATGAAGAAGGTAGGCACATGGAGAAAGGAGGAAAGTAGCACAAAGTATACCCTCCCTATGGAGAATGAATGTGTGTGGGGGGGGTGAGGGTCGGGGGGAGAGCAGTGAGGAGACTCACTGACACTCTTGTGAAACCCTTCCTGACCCCGGCGGGGCCAGCTGACACGTCCAAATAGCACAGCGAGATGCCTGCATCCTCTGCTGACACCTAGCCCCATCCCCGAAGAGAAGCTCCCAGGGCTCCACCACCCTACAAAGCCCAGTGGTTGTGGCCATCCTGACTGTTAACGACCAGCCACTTCATCCCAGCAAATGCCCCTCAACCAACTCTGAGGTTGGGTCACATCTTGTCGGTGGGAGGTAAGAAAGACCCGATCGGGGTAAAGGTAGATGGAGGTGAGAGATGCGGCACTGGGTTTGGCTGGGTTAGTTTGGGATCTGCGCTGGAAACACAGGGGTGGTTTGGGTTTATCCCTGAGCAGTGCTTGCACAGAGTCAAGGCCTTTTCTGCTCCTCGAATGGGTTGGGGCTGCGTATAAAGTTGGGGGACAGGCAGCCTGGACAGAATCACTAATTGCCTAGGTTGGAAGGGACCTTTAAGATTATCTAGTCCAACCATAAAACAAAACAAGAAAAAAAAGCAACCAACAAAACACCCCACCAAACAAAACACACACTCCAACACTAATCCATATCCCCGAGCACCATGTCAACTCGTCTCTTGAATACTTCCAGGGATGGTGCCTCAACCACCTCCCTGGGCAGCCCATTCCAATGACTAACAAACCTTTCAGTGAAGAAATTTTTCTTAACATCTAACCTGAACCTCTCCTGGTGCAACTTGAGGCCATTTCCTCTCGTCCTGTCACCTGTAACTTGTGAGAAGAGACCTACCCCCGCCTCTCTACAACCTTATTTCAGCAGTTGAAGAGGGAGATAAGGTCTCCCCTCAGCCTCCTCTTCTCTAGACTGGACAACTCTAGCTCCCTCAGCCTCTCCTCATAAGACACATTCTCCAGACCCTGACCCCAACTGACCAGAGGGATATTACATGCCATATGACACCATGCTCTGCATATAAAGCTGGGGAGAAGAAGAAGGAAGGGGGGGCATGTTCAGAATTATGGCATTTGTCTTCACAAGTAACTGTTGCGTGAGATGGAGCCCCTGTTTTCCTGGAGATGGCTGAACACCTGCTGATGGGAAGCGGTGAATAAATTTCTTGGTTTGCTTTGCTTGTGTGTTGCTTCACCTATTAAACTGTTTTTAGCTCAACCCACAAGTTTTCTCACTTTTACTCTTTTGATTCTCTCCCCCATTCCACCGGGCAGGGAGTGAGGAAATGGCTGCGTGGTGATTAGTTGCCAGCTGGGGTTAAACCAGGACAGATGCCAACACAGGAAGATTTGCATAACCTGATTTATGATGTATACTTATGATAAGGTTTGGTAGGCAACGCACCATTAAGACAGACAGACCTCATGCATAAGTCAAGAGAGGTGAAAATTTGAGCTGCCTGAGTTTTTCTGGCCCCAGGCTCTGCATAGACATTGACCAGCAAAACTGATACTGCTGTCCTGCTGTGCTCGTAACTGCATGTTGCCAGCTCCCTCATTCACCTTCTCTGCTGTCCAGTTGTTTTCCTTCTTACTAGACACCACTCTTCTTCCAGGCTTTGCAGGCCTTCCTTTTTCCTTACACTACTTTTCCTTCTTAGGTGTATGACTCTTGTCTCCCCCTTCCTACTCTAACATAGGAAGTTTATTGTAAAAGACTGAAGGAGGACACAGCAATCCTCATGAATCAAATGGAGAATAAGGAGAGGGGCTAAGAAGATGGCCATCTTGGGAATAACAGGTTGAAAGGAAGAATTTTACTAGTAGTTCATGAAAATTGTTTCCTTCAAGCTGTCCCATGTCATGGAAGCCACAGAATGAGCAATCCTGCTCATGTAACTCCTTTTTCTGGGCAAAACATTATGTACTTGGTTAACAGCCCATAAAGTAAACATAAACCCCTAAGCCCAAGAATGTCATTTCAGCTAGGAGCATCTGTATCAACATCACAGTGACTTTGCTTGGCTCCTGTTGCTGTGTCCTTGAGGTAAATACATATATGATTTTTTATTCATCTCCATGAGTTTGGACAAGCTCTGTACCCAACTCTCAGAAGTCACTGTAGCTCCAAGTCTACAGCAGGGAGGGTATGTGAGATCAAACAAGGTAAACTCTGAGCTTGTAACAATTAATTTTTTAGCTTTATTCAAAAGTAGAATAAGCAACATTAATCCAGGAAAGGTAGTTATCATGCAGTAATGCCTACAGGGCCCACAACTGTTGAATAATTTAGTGTAAACTTTGCATTGAGTGCCATGAACTATACTCTAAAAAAATGACTACACGGTCAAATCAGTTAGCTCAGCTTGAAATATCTGGGTCCTGATCCAGGATTATGCCTGTATTTAAATCATATTACCTTCAGTCTACATTTCCATCTCCAGCGAGAAGTGTCCATCTGCCCCAATCCAGTACAGCCTTAGCTGTGCATTCCAGTGCAGGACTCAGGTTTCCCCTCTGATGGGCATGTGTCTCCTCCACACACGCCAGTCCTGTCCAAATAATACTGGAACCCTGACTGACCTTTCAATATTAATGACAACAAAGCACTAGGAGAGAGGTTTTCAAAGCTGCTGAAAGACATAGATAGGTATCGTGGGATTTTTGAATGTGACTAAATAGGCCAATTGGCTGACTCCCACTGCTTTCATGAAATCAGTAAGAGTTTGGTGCCTAACTCAGGCATGTTTGGAAACTTCGCCACAAGCATCTTTGAATAATTACAAATTTTGGGACATTTGGCCTTACTTACAGTTGAGGTCTGCCCAGGCACACAGTAACACCAAAAAAAAAAAATCCTCCTGAATCTGGTGACAGCCTAGTACCTAGTACATGAGAGTGCTCAGAATAGCTGGGTTTCTCTAGACAAGACATACTGACTCAGCTTTGGCTTTTGTTTCATATGTTTTGTGTGCCAGAATCAGACCCAGCAGAAACAGGGCTAGTGTTATTTTACTGAAGCCTGAGGCCTGGAGAGCACTGCAATTGGAACAGCTGCTTCACGTGCTTGGTTTCTGAAAGAAAAAGGGGGAAAGAAAGGCTCTGCATCTCCACAGCTTCTTCCCTCCTCTCCCCCAGTAACCTGGATCGTTTCTGGCAAGGACTGCAACCTGAAGCTATGCTCTGGGGGCCTCTCACTTGGGAGTGAGAATCAAATTGTGGGCTGTGATCCGCTCACCGCCATTTTGCCTGTCACTCCACATACAACGCAGGAGACTACACTTCATGAACAATGTCTTGACCAAAGATTTCTACCTCTGCCACAGCAGATATGCAAAGACGTGCAAGAAGTGCAACTTTTGTTAAAGTCAGTTCTGGTTCGAGAAGTAACTGTTCACAGATGCATCGTATGGCTGTCTTCATTGGGAAGCTTTCATTTACTTTAGTTTTACATGAAAATAAACAAAAGCCTTTTAGTGATTCTGAATTTCAGTTTGCTGTAGAAATCACAGTTCACCACTGAACTCATTGCTAGCATGTGAAAAATATTTTGGGAAGTCACATCACACAGGTCTTCCCCAGAAGTCAACACACTGAAAAAAAAAGTATATTATGTATATTGCTTATCACTTCTGCACAGATCCAGGTTCATTGAATTTGAACTTTGATTCATTTTAGCCATGTGCCTAAAATGATCTGTATGAATCTGTCCAAAATTGTCTGCCTTTCTACTTCATGCTCATGCTTGCATTCAGAACTAGATGCAAAGAGGCACCAGAAGTGATATTCATCTTCTGGTTACTCAGAACCAAGCCCCCACCTCCATCAGTATTTGCAGTCAGGCTGGAATAGGAGCCTGAATGCACCCCGGCTGTGAGCTTGATATGAAGCTCCACATTTACAAGCCTGTCACCCAACTAAATCAAATAGTATGTGGTCCATAACGCTGTCAGGAAGGTAGGGTATGCCGTTCTGCATCTGATTAAGAGTGATATATTCAGTCAGCCCACATAATAATGTTGGTTTAGGCCTCAAATGAGAAACTATTGGCAAATATAATAATCTTCTTTTTCACATGATGAAGAGGACGTGCAAATATACCCAGAGTATAAAACCCTAGCCATCCTGACGATACAGGGATATCGGGATCAGGGCTCTTTATGGCCTGCGTGCTCTGCCTTTTGCCTCCTATTTGTTGTTTACGCTTAGGAATATAGCTGTGGGGGCCGGGATATTTAGGAACTGTCACCACACAGATGACATATGGGTGCTGCCTGGCTCATGGCATCTTTATGATGGTGTGACTTCTAATCCAGACATATGCAGATTAGCAGCAGGCTCAGTCATGCTGAAAGCATCCAGGGCTTCCTTTTAAGCACCGATCCCTTTCTGACTGGCAGCGATGTGACTGTCAGCTACTGTTTCCTGATGTCTCTCTCACATGACTCCCGAGTGCCGTGATACACCGTGCTCGGACAGCTATCCCATTTCCAATCAGCGTACGGCGGCAGCAGACAGTAACGGGGGTTTCTGTTCCTGGCCGGGTGCCACAGTGTACTTGGAGACATTTGCTGCCTGCATATGAGTTTTGGAATCCCCTTTTACAATCAGGAGGTCTATGGAAAAAGAAATCCCTACCACAGCATGAACATAATACTGGCTCTGTGTGATGCCAAGAGAATTAATCTCCTTCAGCCTTGAGGCTGTGTGCCTACAGACTCCAAATGTCCCGGTACACTCAGCACATTTCTCTCGACCTTATGCATGATTTCTTGATAATTAAAATGTCACATGATAGCACACTGCACTGTCTTTGAGTTATGAAACTGGGGCTTCACATCAGTAGAAAAATCCGAGTATTTTTTTTAAATCATTCACAGGAGAATGAGAAACCTTATTGTGAACTGCAAACCTGATGGTACAGTAGCTTCCAAACTCAGGGATGAGTTGCCTTTATCTTGATTAAATGGTGCTCCAGTTTAAATGAAAACATCTCAGTTTAACTTTCATCAAAAGACCATGGATCTCTATCTATAAGTCTCACTGGCAACAGAACCCTCAGCCCCACTTAATTCAAGCCAGGATTCCACTTAAAGTGTTTACAAAGGAGCAACAGGTGACTAAATGCTACGCTGAGAGGCACATCAGAAATGCTTTTGGCAGACAAAATTTTTGTTATTGTCTTTTGTACCAAGTGCTGAACAGGTTTTGAACTTAAAGAGGTGTTAATGAAAACGAAGATAAAGAAACCGTCATTGTTAGCGTCCATCACGACTGCTTGGTTTTCTATTTTGGACTCCCTTGTTCTTGCTGTCTGGGGAGAGGGCAGCCGTCCCACAGCGGGGGGCTTTCAAGCTCCTGCAAAGTTATATCTCCCCACTTGTAAACTATTGCTGGAAATTTCCTTTTTTTTTTTTTTTTTTGGCATTACAAGGTAAGTGATGCATGTTTGGGCCTCTACAAAATGTTAGTTAATACATACAACATACTTGTCAAGGTAGGGAGCTTGTTCAGTCCTGCTGCTGTCACCATCCCCTTTCTCAAACACTGCTTGGGCTGCCATAGGAGATGCTACAGCACAAGGAGGCAATGAGTAATGAGCAGCATGCAGCCATCAGGGATGACCAGTTAGCCCACCAGAAGTCATAATGGGCAGTGAAGGTGACTGCTTTTGCTGTTCAAGGGAAAGATGAGCTGCTCAAGGGGAAAGTGAGGTTCTAGTTCCAGTGCAGAGTCCCCATGTAGCAGCAGTGCCTGCTCCAGGTGTTCCCAAAACTACACTCTTATCCAATGAACAATGCATCAGCCTGTCCACCTGACAGTCCTGTGGCCAGCACAACTTTCATACCTGAAAGAGTACAGGACTACCTCCAAAGGTCCTTGGATGAGAGGGAGGGAGGGAGGGAGGAAGGAAGGAAGGAAGAAAGGAAGGAGAGGAAACAGAGGTGCTTCTCAAATCACCGATACAGTTTTCTTTCCTTTACTATCTCCAACTGATTTTTTGTTTTGTTTAACCCTTCTTTATATCATTCACAGTATGTGAATAGGTCAGTGTCTCTGTGCCCTGGTTGTCCATCAAGCATAATTTAGACATTGAGATTGCTGCAGAGAGGAGAATGTGAGCTGATGCCATGCATGTATGTTAAAAAGGACCACTAGAACTGAGGTCATGTTTTGTTGCCTCCGCTTTGAGTATGGCAAATGGCTGTGGCTGTTTTGCAAAGAGGCCCAGCAAATTTATGAGACTTAAGGAATGTAGTAGGGATGAGATCAATATGATCATACAGAGACTTGTGAAAAATCAGTATAATTTATTTTTTGATACAGAAAGATCTCCTTTCTGTTGAACTTCCAAAATACCTGGTCTATAAAACATGCAAATTCAATCACATGGTTTATAAACACTGCAAGAAAATCACCGGTTACTGCACGTTTCTATAAATGTGGTTCCTGTACGGCTTACGGAGAGGAAGCTTCAGGTTTCTCACTTTCCTTCATACTACTGAGTGGGGACCACGCGCCTGGATCAGCTGAGCGTGGGTCACAAGAGCAGCAACAGTGAGGTTCACCACAGGTCCTCCTGCCTGCTGCTCTGGTCTGCCAGCCGCCAGTAGTGCGGGCACAGGACCACAGAGCCCCTTCAGCCTGGAGGGACCTCCAGTGTTCACCTAGTCCAGGCTCCTCCTCCAGTAGGGCAACTTTAGAGTTAGATCACGGCTAATTAATAACAAAATGAAACACTGCAGAAACACTGGGGATATGCATCTGTGTTGAATGTGCAGCATCAAACAGAGAATTCAGATGAATTTCATAAGTTAGTTCATAAGTTCATAAGTTCATATTCTCAGTTAACCACTACCTTAAGTTTAAAGGCATATTTTAATGTGACACTGATTCACGATCAGCTTTTTCAGATAAGTACAGCATACCCAGAAGCCAGCAATTGTAAGCTGCTCAAACTCAGCAACAAACTGACCAAAGGAAACTAACTGCTTTAATCCAAACACAAGCAGCCAAGCAGCAGACAAAAATCCTGATACAGTTGTCAAACATAGCATAATCTTGGCTTTTACTTTATTTCAGATATTTTTTATTTTTTTTTTAGGAAGTGTAATTTAACCTTGTCAAGTCGGAGTCTCTGGGTTTTTTTTTGGGGGGGACAGGGTCTCTCCAGATCAAAGCAGAGGCATATGAGGAGAGAACTGAGAGCAAGCATGTGTTCTTGCAGGCGGTGTTGGGCAGCTGAGGGTGACCGAATCTGCTCCTCATTTACTTCTGTGCAGCTGGGGATCTCTAACAGTACGCTACTTGCTCCACTCGTATTTCCTTTTTAAGGCGAGAGCCTTTCATCAGAAAGCTGGAACAAATTGCACCTTTGGTTAAACCATCATGCTTGCTAACCGTTGCTTCCTCTTTCCCAGTATCTGACATCAGAGCCATGCCGTTTGAGGAAGTCCAGTTACAGCAATTGTTTCTAACCGCTGCTCCCTTCTATTTTAGTCCGACTGAGAATGATCCCATCCCTTTATGCTCCGCTTCTGGCTAACTACACTGGTATCTGTAACCTGTACATCCAGAAGCATTGTCTGACAAGACCAGGGGACAAGAAGACACTTCTGCGCAGAACAAAAGAGCAGAAAAGGAAAGTGTGCCTCTTTTTTTTTTTTAAAAAAAAAAAAAAAAATTTATTTCATATTGATTTGAAATTCTTAAGGCACAACAGCACTTTGATTGATGTGAAATCACAATGAAGTCGCAGCCGGCTTGGCGGTGTGATGAATGCTCCTTTGACCTTTAGAGTCGGTAGGCCTCATTCCCCCACCGCTGTGCACCTAGGGTTGTAATTTATACCTGTGGCAAAGTGGTTACCAAACCAGCATGGTAGCAGTTTATAGCGCCTTGCGCGAATCACAACACAAGGAACGAGGCAGGGAGAAAATCAGGCCCAGTGACTTCTCCCACAAGGCATCAAAGAGAGGATCTTTTATAATTTACTACAATGCCGCCTAAGCACCAACCTAGAGCGAGGCCCTGCCGGGCACCCTACAAGCACAGAATAGCGAATGGCCGCTTGCCACAGCCCGAGGGTTTGTCCACGGGGGGAAGGCTACTGCTCATTAAATGAAGGTGTGCGGGGGGAAAGTGGCTCTCTGTGCTCCGGGAGGAGCCGCTGCAGTTTGGGAGCTCCAATTGCAGGCGCTGTGTAAACCTGGGGGGCTTCACACCAGTGGAATTGAAGGGCTGGAGCCCCAATTTGTAGCCCTCCTGAACCCACCCTGCCAAATGAGTGGGTTAGCCCCATGCAGAGAAACCTTTTTAAGCCTTTGCAAGATGCAAAAGCCTGGGAAACAAACGAAAGAATTATGCAGAAGAGGTTTCCAGAGCTATGGATGTAACCTTGAAAGAACAGTGTTGGGCACATCTACAGGGCCTTGCTGGATCTGAAGATGCCCTAAAGAGGAAGAACCTACCCGGGTCCACACTGAAGGCCCTCGGGCATCTCAAATCCCTCCTGAGTTGGAGACCAGCTCTGTGCTCCCCAGCCTGATGTCCATCTCCAAAGCCCACCAGGAGGAAAGGGGTCCACCATCAAACCCCTTTAGTTATCGTATCCTCAAGACCATAACCACCCTATAACCTCATCATGAAGCCCTACAAAGGGGTCCAGCTTTACTGAGCACTAAGATCAACCAAAACCAGATCTAACTGATCATACACAGGCATGCCAGGGCTGGGGTAGGGGAGTAGAGCTCAATCCATCATCCCTCTGCCAATGACTGAGGGACAAAATGCCCCTTTTCTGAAAAGAGCACTCAGGCTTAAAGAGAAATAAGAAAAATCTTACACAGCAGGTGTTTTGAACACATGAGCTCCTGGGCCCTCACTGGAAGATGACTTTTCAGATGGTTCAAGGCAGATTTGCAAAGGTGTCTCATGAAATGTGCCTCCACTAAATACAGTGATCACACAGTCCCAGCGTCTAGGAACAAAACCAGGTCCCGGCGAAAGTTCCCAACTTCTTCAAGAGGTCCAGGGCACCTCCCAGGACTATTTCTCTTTAGGGGCATGTGTTTGAAGCACTGATACACAGAAGTTTCTGACACCCAGAAAGCAGCCCAAGCAAATGCCCTAGGACAGGCAATTTGGGCTGGGAGTCACAGCCTGTGACCATAGGAGATGGCTTGTCTTGCCCTATGAAATGCATACACAACTGTGCAGCTCCTTTTCTGTCTTTTAAAAGCATTGCAACTCCTCCATATATACCTAACATAATAATTTTGAAAGTACCCAAGAGGAACTGGGATTTGGCTTATTTGCAGCGTTGTGATAGGCCAGTTTGTAGGAAACCTGTGTATAATATTGTCCCAGACTCCAGGCCTAGGCAGACTGTGTGTGAGTCCAGGAGTGTGTGCCCCTCATGCAAAAGGCAGGGTATGTTAAAATGCCCAAAGCACCTTCGTTTTGCACGTACACACTTGCAGCTGCACAGAAAATACAGAAGACAGTGGATACACTGTGGGAGCCCGCAACAAAAAATCATCCGGCTCAGACATACCTGATAAAATTGTTTTCATGGAGTAGACAAAATGCCATTCTCTGCCTAAGACTGTATCTAATGCCACCCCACTCCATTCCTCCAGGATTAACTCCACCAACAATTTCACAGAGGTGCCCAAGACACACAGCTACATCTCTGTCACTCAAGTCTTGCTTCTTCTGTGGCCAGAAAACATCCTCTGGGTCCCAGTGACTCCCTGCACTGCAGTTCTTGGCTGAAGGCAGAAGAAGGGTAAAGAAATGGAGGGAACAGCTAACTTCTGCTTCCACAGGCTCTCCCTACTTTTGAGATAACTTCTTGCTTTTAAAAGCACCCGAGAGACATGTGCTGTTTATTTAGCAAAACTCTGGGATTAGTTAACTTAAACTAAATAGTGGTTTTGAACCATTTATTTGTTCATAGCCCCTACGGCATACCCAGATATGATGAAGCCTACGAGGTGTCTTGAGCATAACTCAGCACAGAGTTTGCCCTGTGTGGTCCTTATGGTGCATGAGTCAGCTGGCTAACCACTAGAAAGCAAAACCATAGTCCTCATAAGCTTTCAATTAGAAACAGTAAATTAACAAAGCCACAATCACTTCTTAAAAGCTTCTTTTTCAAAGCAAGACTTTTCTGCTGTCCTTTCTGATTTCTTTTAGAATCTTGAGGTGAGGATGAGCTCCATCTCCTTTGGAGAGATCGGAGGGGAGAGCAGGGCCAATGCAACCTACACAACAGCAATGCAGAACATCAGGAAGATTTTGGCTGGAAAGACCTCTCTGGAGGTCTCCACTTCCACCATCTGCTCAAGGCAGGGCTAGCTTCAAGGCAGAACAAGTTGTCTTGTAAGCTGTCAATGTCTCTATGGGCAGAGACTCTGCAACATTTCAGAGAGATCTGCTCCAGTGTTGGACTAAGTCTCCCGGTGAAGAATTTCCTTCCTACAGCCAGAACTTCCCTGGCTGCATCCTGTGACCATTGCCTCTTGTCCTTTCCCTGAGCAACTTTGAGAGGAGTCCGGCTCTACCTTCTCCGTAAGCCCCTTTTAGACAGTGGAGGACAGCAATTAGATATCCCCTTATCCTTTTCTTCTCTAGGCCAAATACCCCCATACACTCCAGCCCACAGCAGAGAAGCATTTTACTCAAAATTAATCATATTATTCCATCCTGTGGATGTCAAAACCAATGACCTCAGGATGTCACCCTGTGTATTTTAATGATAAAATGTTGACATTTTAAAATAATTTGAAGATTTTTCCCTCATTCTATATAGGTTACATGGTCATATAAAACCACAATAAAATAAAAATTACATGGAGTTATGTTTTATTACAAGTTGCATAAAATACAGCAACAAATCACATCCTAGCAGGTGACCATCCCTCTCTGCTAGGTATTAAGCCTGCTGCTTGGCCAGCTGAGCTACACTAAGCATCAGATAAAACCTGAAGATTGATTAGACCCAACTGGCACCTGCAGAATTAACACCTGCAATTTTGGTAGGCTAGCTAAACTAATTGAACTGAGCAGCACAAAGCTATCAGATTTCACTCCTTCTCTTTTCACACATAACTCCTGACGTCCTTTGCAAGCGCTTGTGAGAAACTGCATATTTGATTTAGTTTGAAATTTGATCATTTTTGCAGGTGACCACAGCTTTGTAATGCAAACATAGAGATAGCTCTTTATTCTCCCTGCAAAACAGAGCGGGTTTGGTTTTTTTGTTCTGCTTTAGGGAACTGCCATTGGATATTCAGTGACAAGCAGTTTGAATAGATAGATTTAATTTTGCTACAGCCCTGGTTACAATAACATTCCCAATCCCTACATCTCTTGTAATTACCACCCAGCATCTCACCCACAACCACATAACAGCCCCTCTTTCTGTATATTTAATCACCCTCTCCTAACCTCCAACTCAACTAACGGAGCTGCTGGTTGATTAGCAAACAAATAATCACCTGAGTGCCAGACACAGACAGCTGCACCCTGTGTGTGTGTGTGACTCACGACCCCTCTGCAGAAGGCAGCAAATGCCAGATGCTTCTCTTGGAGGAAGCACTGGACACAGAGAGTGGTGTCTACCTGTGAGGGTGCAGACAAATAGGAGCCAGGAAAGCTCGGAAAATGTTAGGCAAAGGAGGTATTTTTTTAGCCGCTCGTCTCTCATGGCCGACTTCGCGTTTCCTCGGCGTCATGAGTACCATACTGTCTGCTAAAGGCAAGAGTTTGGTGCAATCCCAGGTAGTCAAAAAATTAGCTGGTTGCTCAGACTGTGCAGCAAGAGCGGGCTTTGTGAGTGGTCCTGACTAATGTGGTGTGTATGTCTCATGCGTTATAGAATTTCTAAACATTACAAGATGGCAAGCAGTTACTACAAACATGTTTGACAACATCTCCTGACTAAACCCAAATTCCACATTTGATTCACAAAGTGACTGTGCAGTTCAACAAAAGGTGGGCTTGTAATAATTCACACAAATATATTAATATTTTGATACTGCACACATCACCTTGAAAAGATGTTAGAGACTCAATGCCAGCTTCAGCGTGTATACACCAAAATACTTCTGAAGTACATTTGAGAATTCTCATTTTATTATATGATTTTATTTTAAAATATGCATTCAGGTGTGTGGTGATTATTCAGGAAAGATAAAAAGCTTGGTCAAATTCACTGGCTTCTCTAAAGCTGGATCTCACTTCATCATTTGATTTTCTTGACAAAAATGACATTAATACTTTAGTGCAAACTGGGATTATATCAGAGTCTTATTAAACTGGGCACTGCAAAAATAAAACAAAAGAGAGACTGAACTTTAGAAAGTAAAGATTTGTTGGGCTTCCTTTTACTTGGAAAGAGATGATAATTAGGTTAGAGGTAACCCATCTTTTTCAACTAACCTTGAGCAAAATTCAAAATTGTGCCCAGTGTAGATGCACATTATCACCAACAAGAAGTAAATACGTCAATATGGTTTTAAAGACAGACACTAGCACAGACACAGTCAAACTCAGGTAAAGAGGTATTAAACTTTTCCCTGACATGGGTGTAACTACGAATGTTGGATTGGATGTTGCAAGCAGAGAAAACAAGCAAATAGATGGGAGCAGCAATATGAGAGCAGAAAGATTTTCCTCCATCTTATAGGGAATGTTTGCCTGATTACAATGAGGGGAGGGGGAAGGGAAAGGGATGGGAAAGGTCCTCTGTCTTCATTACACTTTTCTCTTCTGTCCTCATAAAGCTTTAGATTTCCATCTGTTTAGATTGTACTTTTCCTTCAGAGCAACACAGCATCTTCTGTGTTTGCCAAAGAAGACAGTAACTCCCTTAAAGATCTCCTTGTAGCTGAAACTGCCCACCAAACTAGAGAACTCCCTAAGTCTACATGAAGAAATACAAGAATCCTCACCCAAATATTTCCCTGGTAGGATAACACCACTGTGTGACCAACAATCTCTGCCTGTGCAAACAAAACTTGACAGCAAACACAGGTGAACCTTCTGAAAGATCTAATCTTAGGAAATGTACTAATTTGCTTGATCCACATGCTAGTGCTTTGTGGGCTATAGCTATTCTGTTGGATCAAAATTTCATTGCTTCTAACGTCTCTCCATCCATATCTTGGTATTTAATATTAATTTACTTACGTGAAAGCAGCCATAATCACATTAGCCATGGGTGAGCTATTACCAGAACTAGAGGGTATTAATTGCTAGGAAGAAACGGAATTAAAAAAACACTTGTCTCTGTGTGTGTTATAATATGTAAGGGAAAGAAGAGAGCGTGAACATCATCCTGCCCTCCTGCTCTGCAGTGTACTGTTGCAGCACTAACTCCATGAGACATTGTGTGTGTATGTGCATGTGTGTTGATAAATCACAAGCAACAGTAGCTTTCTCAGGGAAGGGAAGGGAAGGGAAGGGAAGGGAGGGTCCCCCGCCCCCTGATATTGGCTGCATACCAGTGCCCACTGGCACCTGTGGAGAGTGAACTTCTCTTATCTACAATCTGTTAGATCTTACCAAATGAACCCAACCCTTTCCGTCATAAAATAGCACTGCACAAAAGGAGAATTTCCAGGAGACCAATATAGATGAAGTGGGAAATGCCAAACCATGTTATTTCATCATTTGCACTTAAAGGAGTGGTATGAAAAGCAGTTTGAACAATCCCCTTCTTCTGAGCAAAACAGACTGAACTCAGTGCCTGAAGGTCTTAAAGCACTGGCACTCACCTACCAGGTCACAATTTATATCATCTGCATCTACATGACGATTGTGCGTTTCCTTCCAAACTGTTGATAAAAGTACTGAGCAACACTACACCAAGAATAGCTCCTTATGCAACTTCAGTTCAAAACCTACAGCACTCCTCTGCCAGCTCTTCTAAACCTGCAATTTCCAATCTGTGGTGTGCAAAGCCTGCTGACAGCCTGCATGCAACCTCAGAGGAGCAGCCAAACACAATTAAAACTTTGTCCTGCAGCTTTCTTCTGCAGGCAACGAGAAACTGCTTGACCAGGTAAGAACTTACTGTCATACTTGGGCTCAGTCTCACACAGTGAACAGCTACTACTGTGTAGCTGCTGTCTAACAGCCTCATCTCCTTCCACTAGTTAGACTACTACAGGACATGCTCACAGAAACTAAGGGCCAGCTCTTTTTCCTCTGAATACACCACCACAGTTGCTTTCAGTTTCACTGGCAGCAATATTTGTTCCGTAGTGGAATCACAGAAATCACTACAGGATCATACTGTTCAGGGATAGTCATGGAAAGTGGAGAAGCAGTATCAAGGTACAACCAAAATGTGCAGCTGAAAAAGCTGAACGTGGTAGTAAAATCTCAAATAATTAATAGAAATTAATTCACAAAAGCAATAATCCAGCTAATAGACAATCAAAAGGAGGTGGAGTAGGAGAAATAAGTAAAAATAAAAAGATCAGAGAGGAGAGAATCAGATAGTACCTGACAGAAGGCATGTAAGACAAGAAAATACAGGGAAAATAATTTAGCAATGACACCAATGAATGAAAACCACAGAGTATAAAAAAAAAAAATCAAGATAATAATATTCACAATACTAGAAAAAGTCCAAGTCAGTCCCAGAAAACTGTATACAACTCTTGGAAGTTGAATTCAAAGAAAGAGTGTTATTTATTAACAAAGGCACACTGGGGAAAGAGGAACAGGTGGAAAGATAGACAACAAGCAAAACCCAACTTTTCCAATCTTTTGTGTTTGTTTCGCCATTGCATCATCTTTCCCTTCTCATGCATGTGCACAGACACACACAGTCTCCATTTCTTTCCTTGCTCCAGCCTATTGTATCCTGTCACTCATTAGCTGTCTGGGGTCTCCTATAGTCTTTGTCTCGCTTGTGTGCACATAACCAGCCCAGTGAAGCTGTTACGATTTCTAGTTGTGTGGCTTTGGAAAAATGTGCTGACAAAGACCTAGCTGAAGGTAAAGTCCAGCAAATTGTAGAAGACATTTGAGAAGCCAGTGTACCTCAAGAAGTTACTGTGAAATTAAGAAATCTTTGGATCTCTTCAAGGGGATGCCTTACATTGCAGCTTGTTTTCTTCAGAGGCTGATGGGCAATTATGTGCTGAATAGTTCTGCTATTCTTAAAAAATGATAATCAGTCAAATACAAACTTTTGGGGAAAATGAGGCAGTATCAAGAAGGACAGCCACAAATTTTGTTAAAAACTACGAAGAAAGGAGTGCCAGGATAGCTAGTAACTTGCTTGTGAGAGAAATTCACATGGCATGTGAGAGAACCAGACACACGTCCCAGCTCTGCCTGATTCACAACAAGAACCCGAAGGAAGCCAAGTCAGTCTTTCTGTGGTTCAGTGACTATTAATACAAGACAGAACCGACGCAACTGGAAAGCCTGAGAAAGTCCCCCACACGCTCCCTTGCAACGGGCGCCGTCTGGAGACTAGAAAGGCCACAGCCAAGTTTCAGCAGGCACTTAAAACTGCATGGAGCTGTCTCAGATTTGTGTTGAAATGTGGGGAGAATATTTATAAAATCTCAGTGAGTTCGATGGGCTACTCTGCACCTACCTACATCCATGCTCCTCCTCTTTCACAGCCCTCTAAAGTGCACAGTCCTGGTGTCTCCACTACACCCTGCTCTCCTCTGACAGCTCAGAGGAGCAACAAGTTGGCTGAAGTAAGTTCTTTTTGCTTAAAAAAAACAGGGACTCTCAAGGAAGACTGCCATTTCCATGAGTTACTCTTCAGTTTCTGTCACCTCCCCTGAGCCTCTGCAGGTGTTGTAGGCATCAACTGCCTTTTTTGTGCTGCAGGGAGACAAGCATACTAGAGAGTCACTACTGGCTTCTTGCATTGTTTTAGCCTGCATCTGACTTGGCTTTCTTATCTTTCGTTTTTGTGGAAGGATAGGAACTGTGTACTTCCTAATACAGAGGAAACTGAAGCACAGTAAATGAGAAGACCACAAATTAAACTTTTATAAAAGTTACATTCATTGAAGTTGTATGATCTAGTACAAAGGTTGTTAAAACAGCAACAAACCCCAATCAAATCCAATAGACACCCAAGAACAAAAATCAAGAGAAAGTTTCAGGAGTCATGACTCAGGTACCAAGTGATTTTTCAAGTGCACAAAAAAGAAAAGTTCAGCAGAAGTGACTTCAAACTCCCTGAAGAAGTTTGAGAGGAACCTGAAGACAGACAAAATGCATAGACCAGTACTGGGAAACAATGAACTCTTTGCTTGGTTGCTATCAGGAACAGGAAGAGCAGTGTTAGAGGAAACATTTCTTGGAGACAGAAAAATATGACCATTCCTTTGTCAGGGCACATGTAGAAGAAAAATGTAACATCATTAAAAAAATTTCTAGAGATTTTTGCTCTTTCCCTGACCCAGAAGCCTGTCTCATCTTGATAATACTTGGGTTTGCATCTGTGAATCACATAAGTATCTCCTATTATTCTCAGATTATGTTTATCATAGAATCATAGAAATGTTGCTTGAAAGGGACCTGTAGAGATCATTTAGTGCATCCTCTTGATTCATACCGTGGTTAGCACCCACACTAGCTCCCATCAGCTGTGGTTTGTCTGGTCAACTCTTGAAAATTTCCCAGGGTGGAGATTGTACAGTCTCTTACAGTAACATGTTCCAGGGCTACACTCTTCCTCTCATGGGTTTTCCCAACTGTCCGACATGAACCTCCCAACTGCAGTTCTTGGCTGTTGCTCCTACAGTACAGTTTGTCTCTGTTGTCTTTGTTATTCCCCTTCCAGTTCCTGTAGGCTGCTACTAAGATTTAACAGACTAATCCTTCAGCCTCTGCTTGTGCTCTTGGTCCTTCGCTATGCTGGCAGTCCTCTGCTGGACCCCCTTCAGCTTATTTCCTGCCTCCTTTGAACTGGGGGGAGGAAAGAAGGTCAGTACAGGATGCATAATTCCAGGTATGGCCTCAGCAGTACCAAGTGAAGGTGGATGGGAACAACAACTTTGCTTGATCTACTGGGTATGCTCCCTCTAGCCCAATGCGTGGTTTACCTTAACAATGACTTTTGACTCAACCATATGTGGTTCAAACAGTCCACCATAACCTGGAGGTCCTTTCCAGCCAGGCTTCTGCTTAGCCATTACCACTTTGTACCAGTGCTGGAGCTATTCTGCCCTCAGTGCATAACTGGACATTTCTTCTTATTAGTCTCATGAAATTTCTGTTGTCCCAATATTCAACTTTCTGAAGATTCCTCTGGACTAAAGCACTGCCATTCTGTGTGTCAATCACTCCTCCCCACTTAACACAGTCTGCAAATTTGCTAACGGTGCCATCTGCCTCCTCATACAGGCCACTGCCTTCTTGTCTTTGCTATGTTTGAAAATGATTTTCAAGAAGATGTTCTTTTTCAGTGCCTGAGGTGACAATAAATGGCATATTGTTCCCTGGATCCTTTTTTTTTTGCCTTTATGAAAGACAGGCCTTTTAGCCTTTAGCCTTTTTCAGTCTTCATGGACCTCGCAGATCACTCTGATATTTCACAGATGATAGACAGCAGGTATCTCCTTCAGTACCATCAGATGAATCTCATCAAGCCTAATAGATCTGAATGCAATGAGTGGAACTCATTGCTCCTTCCCTGTAGGCTATCCTCCATAACGAACCGTGCTGGTATGTATAAAGCTGGGAGTAGGCTTTGTCTGTAAACGCTGATGCAAAAAAGACATTGGGGACCCTGTTCTGTAATGTTTGCCACTATGTTGTTCTCCCCCATTCTTTGGCGGGCCTATATGCTCTATGAACTTCTTTTGTAATTAGTGTAATTAGAATCCCTTGTTGTTACCCTTAATGCCCTCTCCTCATCTTGTTTCCAGTTGGGCTTACTCTTTTTTTTTTTTCAAAAAGTGCTCAAATAATATATTTATACTCTTCCTTTGCTGTACATTCATCTTTTAAATTCTTGCATGCTATTTTGTTGCATTACTGGTTCACTTGCTTAGTCAGGAGAGCTTTCTACTGAAAGCCCATCCTGCACAATGAAGCGGTTTGTTCTTAACCTCTCAGTAAATTTCTTTTATTTTTGTTTGCTTTTGCCTGTTTGTTTTGGTTTGGTTTGGTTTTTTGTTTTGTTTTGTGGAGTTTTGTTTTGGTTTTTTTTTAAGTCAGCCAGTCCTCCGGTGCCCCTTTCTCCTTTGGCAGATTCCCTAGGAATTTTGTGTACAAATTCCCTAAGCCAAACACTGCTCTGTAAAGTCCAGGGTCCTAGTTCTGCTGCTTTGCTCCCAGGCCTTTCTCTGCGCCTTGAATTCAATCATCTTATAGTGACTGCAGCCCAAGTTGCCATTTCTGCCATATTTCTGCCAGTTCTTCCCACTTTGTGAGCAGCAGGCCTCTGTGAATACAGCATCTCTACCATTTGCGTTATAAACTGCCAGGACCATAGCGTAGGGACTTTTTGGGATGCTTACATGGTGGAAGTCTAGTAATCCTATCTGGATAGCTGAAATCTTCTACGAAGACAAAGGTTTGCAATCAAAAGACTTCCATGATTTTCTGCAGAAAGCCTCACCCTCTACATCTTGTTCAGGGGGTCTTGGTCAGGCCCCGCCACAGTATCTTCAGTGCCACTCTCCCCTTAGACCTTAACTCTTGACGGACACATCATTGGATTTCTACTAGAGCTCTGCAAAGTCAAGGAGCACCTCTACGGAGAGCAGAGTCACCCTGCTGATCTTCCCTAAACAGTCTGTGCTCATTCATAGAATCATAGAATCATTCAGGTTGGAAAAGACCCTTGGGATCATCGAGTCCAACCATCAACTCTACTCTACAAAGTTCTCCCCTACACCATATTTAAATGACTCTTAAACATGTCCAGTGTCATGAGAGCATTCCAGTCAGGATCTAACACATAGCTTATATATGTTTCAGAAGACATCCCACCAGAATGGGATGGGTGGTTTGAAGGAGGAAGGAGCCAAACTCTTTTCAGTGGCTGCCAGTGAGAGGACAAGGGGCAAAAGTTGGAACATAGGAGGTTCCACTCAAATATGAGAAAAACTGCTTCACAGTGAGGGTGATGGAGCCCTGGAAGAGGCTGCCCAGGGAGGTGGTGGAGTCCCCTTCTTTGGAGGTTTTCAAGACACGGCTGGATGCAGTCCTGAGCGACATGCTCTAACTCTGGGCAATCCTGCTTCGGCGAGGGAGTTGGACTAGATGATCTCTATGGTCCCTTTCAACTCCAAAAAAATTCAGTGAAATTCAGAAATCTTCATATCATGCATTTTGCGTAAGACATTGTCACAGAAAATATTACTGCTCTGTTTCACTTTTTTCTTCCATCTTTTCTATATCACCTCATCCTATCATCCTATTAACTAGTATTTCAGCTCTTTGGGGCGAAGCTTTCCTTCTGCATTTGTATTTCATACACCTGAGTTCCTATCCTTGCTGGCGTTAGTGTAACAATAATCTTTTAAAAAGTGTAACATAATATAACTGGGGTGAGTGTTGGGGTTAGGGGGCAGGAAAAGAGGAGTAATAGGTTCCCAGTACTCATAATTTGCAATTCATCAAACTCAAAAAAGATGAACACACCTTAAAACACTCAAAACAATTTGGCATCATTTACAAATGTAAGCAAAACTCCGTGATCTAGTTATGGTCACTTATCATTATTAGAAACAGGAAAAACAGTTAATTTTGAATCCATTCAAATGAAAGGGAGATAAATCTGTAGGTGATCAAGAAGAGTGAATAGACTGTAATTATACTACTTTTACTCGAAAAATCATTGCAAAATTATGCGCAATAATTATGCCACTGTTGTAACAAAGCCAAAAACGAATAAAGAATTATCCTTTACTAACACTGATTACATTCTACAATCCTTTCTATGAGACCTAAGAGAAGAAAAGCAGATAAAGATACAAAAGTTTCTGTGTTAATCTTCCAACAGAATAGCCTAGTAGTTATTGATGAATAGCAATTAATGCCCCCTAGAGAATATTTAAAGGAATTAACAATGCTGTAGTCTCCAGAAGATGAAAGCAGGTGCTGCATACTGACTTCTCCCTATGCTGTGCCACTTGAACAGTGTGGTTTTCAAGATCTAGGAGGCCACAGACCGTAACTATGCCCTCCAGAAGGGGTTCTTCTTGAACCCATCCTCCTACTCTCACCTTCACCTTCTACTCCAAGTCCCTGCCAACATTGCCTAAGTTAGGGACAGAAGAGGGCATTTGCCAGCTTTGGAGGAAACTCTTACTAAGCCAGTAATGACTTGCCATGACCAGAAACAGCCTGTCACAACAAAGTGCCTGAATTACACGATGGTATATGTGACTCCTGATTGAACACATGTTCTCCAGCCGCTCTACTCTCATATTCTGGTACCTGCTTTTTCCAGCAGCCACGTCTACTTGTCCAGCTGGCTTCTGGACTAGCTGAACCACTACATCCTAGGTATGGATGGTGGTTTTTTTTTATGAAGGGCATTTCTCACACCCAATAAGCAGTAAAACAATACTGAGATTTTAATTCATTTCTTACAAGCTTCCACTATAAGTATGCACAGTTTGTGTCAAGTTGCAACTAGTGTCCTGACTGTAAAATGTGTACTAATCACAGTTTCTCAAGGAGCAACATTAAAGCAAATCTGGTGATTGAATCCACTGACACACCCATGGTTGACTCTAATCTGTCTGTCTGTCTCTTAAACTCTCTTTTCTCCCTAAGTTGCCTAAAAGAAACACGTTTTCATCTCATTTTTTCTCCCTAGTCTGCATCATGAGAAATAATAATCGAGAACACAATTCTGGTAGTAGGTGGCTTTTGTGCGGAGCTTTTCTTCCTAGATGAACACTCCTTCCTGCCCAGCACTTTACAGATGGGGAACCAGAGGCCCCAAAATGTGATTTATTGAGCTGGCAGGTGACAGAGCCAAATGCCATACAGATCCTGTAGTCACCATCCACCATTCTAGCTAGAAGAAAGTTTGCTCTCTAGTCTGATCTCAACGATCACTATCAATGTGAGTCATGTTTCCCACGCTGTCATTGGTTCCTCACCTGTGTGATGCTGCTAAACAGCGGTCTGAAAGGGGATTTTAGACATCAGCTCCTGCCCCAATTACTCACGCAGAGCTGGCACCGTTACGCAGAGACAGATACAGTAATTAGACCTATGACACACCCCAGGGTTTAAATACTGCTCCAGCCTCCTTCCATGCAAGATTTCATGAAACAAGCTTGGATTTTCTGAAGGTGCAGCACAACTGCAGCACATTTTGGTTTGAGGCATTTTCAGGCCTCGAGAGTGTTTTTTATTTAGTTAGTTGTGGGTTTTTTTAAGTCCTTAAAGAGTAGAACTTCTTCTTGGCAAGTACACGTAAAAGCAGGAAAGCAACAGACAGTGCCAGCCTGACTCTCAGAGAGAGACAAGATCTTTAAAATAGTATTTCCGCCCCTTTTGAGGCTACAGCCTGTGGTTTTATCTGATGTACCTGTGTGGCAAACTATTCAAATGAGCCCACAGAGAGTCTCGTATGTTAAAAGATATGCGAAGGAAAGAGGAATTTCCAGTGGAAAATGTGATTGAATGGAGAGATGTTCACTTGGACAATTTCTTACCAAAGCGCAGCAAATGACTAGAGGTATCTGCCAGCCTATTTTTCCATGCCACAAGGCACTCTCTCTTTACTGCTTACATCAATTAGAACTCATAATGTAATTACTGGGCACACCAAAGCATCATGCCTCCCTTCAGAACGGCTCACAAGCCTGCCCACTCACATTCAGCTCTGCAAGTAACTATGAATCCCCCCAGCACTTAGTGATGTGTTTCACACCTCAGCTCTGGGCTCTGTGTGATGTTTTTAGGCTCTTCTAGCCCTGACAGTTACAGACACCATCCCTCAGGAACCCCCAAGCTTAGTCAAACATTCTCTTTTTTCATATTTCTTAAGAGCCACAATGCTCATAATTTAGTATATAGTTAAGAAATTAAACCAACCATTAACTCAATATTTCAAAATTGCGGTAATAGTACAAGATAGTGTAAGTACATATGTGTTTACAGACTTTGAAATCAATTGTTCTCAAAAGTTGCATACAGGGTTTTCAATGTCACAGGGAACTTGTATGTGCATGTATATTTATCAGAATCACAAGGATTTCTGTATGCATCAAGCTCTTCTCCAGCTATAGGTACTAATTATACTGATCACCGAATTTATCAACATGCCTGGAGGGATTTTTTTTTTGAAAACCAGAATGATCTCCAAAGCTGATGCTTTAGGGAAATATTTGGGGAAAAAGGGTCAATTTGAAAAGGGCAAGGGGAATGGAAATGTTATGGTTTGGGGTTTCGGGGTTTTTTTTCAGACAAGTGTCATACCATACTTCTTCATCACAAATAACTCTTTTTGTTTCAGCGACAATAACTACAAATGCATTTGTTCTGTCATGACAGTAGTCTGTTTAGAAACAAAAAATTCTCTACCAGAAATAGTCCATGCTGTACCTAAAATCTCCAAAGCAGGCCCAGACCCCGAAAAGAGCTGTCTGTTAGTAAACCAAATACTCTTGCTGATCTGAGCCTGCTGTTCTGCACCACAGTCCTGTCTGGTCTCACCCCAGTTGTACATTCCAGTCTGCTCCCTGGTATTTGCTCTTATGTTCCTCTGCTTTACTGCAAAGGGTTCCAAAAGGGTTCACTTCTGTTACATGGTCAGTTTTCTGATGTACTTACTGTGCCAGAGACACCACAAGAGAAGTGACAGGAATCACAGGATCATAGAATCATAGAACAGTTTGGGTTAGAAGGGACCTTTAAAGGTCAGCTAGTCCACACCCCTCCCCTGAAATGAGCAGGGACATCTTCAACTAGAACAGGTTGCTCAGAGCCTCATCCAATCTGCCCTTGAATGTGTAACTGGGGAGGGATGTGCAGCAGTGGTCCCCACTTAAGTGTTGTTTATCTGCAACCTGAGATTTCACAGCTTTCAAAATTATCCCGGATAAGTGAAGGGACAGAGTGAGAAGTCAGGGCTCAATGAACTTCACGTATCTTCTTCTTGTTGTTGTGGTCTTAGGCACCTCTGCCTATTTGCCTTCTGCCTTCCTGCACAGCAGGGCCAATCATAAGCACAGAGGATGCAGCTGCCCTGGGCAGCAGGTTGGTAAATGACCACATCCCTGACAGCTGCCCTGAATAAGCCAGAGCTGCAGAGAGGCAGCTCAATGCAGCTGCTGACACCAGCAAGGGGATGCTGACACTTCACTCTCACTCACCCCATTTAACAGTAGCAACAAGTTGCATTCCCCAGGTTCTCCCCTCTCTCTCTGAGCTAGCGTCTTTCCCTCCTTTCTCCTCACTCACAATGTGGATCCCACCCCAGCATCTCACTTTGAGTTTGGTTTACAGTGCTAAGAACCCCTGAGCCACCTTTGCCATATGGCCATGGGTAGCCCAACTGCACAGCTGTGATCACAACAGCTGCTTGCACTTGCGGTTCTTACGACGCACAAATCTGCAAAGGCCAGGAGGTACAGGCATCTCAAATGTTCAGCTAGTACAATCCACAATTGCTTCAATGCCTTTGGAAATATGGTAGTCATCAGCAGTCAGGTCCCTAGAACTATGGCTCTCTGCTGCGCATGGCCGTGGACATATTCATTGTTGTGGTTCGGCAGCCACAAGGTTATCACGGGTGGTCATCATCCCAAACAGCAAAATGAGAATGTCAAAGAGCAATGAAGGATTATGCTGGTATCTGGCCAAATGAACTCAAAGTTCTACACAACCTTCTACATAATCTACACAACCTTCCATAGCAAGCAAAGGAAACTATCACAAGGCTACTGTTTTCTTTAGGATGGCTTCTGAAAAGCTCCAAGCAGCTGAATACGACCAGCACAACTCTCTGTGCTATTCTAGATCTCGGTAGTGAGACCTCCACAAAGAGCTACTTGTGGAGCTCATCAAAATAGTGTGACAGGGGAGTTTTGTGGTTGCTTGTTTTTGTGGGGTTTTTTTAAAGGTCAAAGCAGCTGAGAACTGCAAAAATGAATTTGTAACAAAATGAAGTTTTGCAAAAATGAAGGCAAACATAGTCCTTTGCCCAGCTTAGTATATAACTGTAGTTTCCTCCCATGTCCTAGCACAGACACATCTGAACTGGAAACAGGGTTGATCTTAATAAATGGTGTTAAACTGCATATTTTTCATTGAACTGGAGGGGATGGAATCAGGGAGGAGAAAGCTAAAACACCTGTTGCAAGCTTCTTCAAAAGAAACTGTATAATACTAATTGCAGGCTGTGATAAAAAGCTTTATAATGTCTCAAAGGCATTGGGTCAATGTGTTAGCAATTTGGTTCATACATTAAGTGGAAAATAAAGAGAAAAGAACTTCAAGGTATGCTTGTTCCCTGCAAACTAAAAACTTTAGCTGTATAGTTTGATGAGGGGCTTTATGATGGAAATTCCTCTATAGTTATAGAAAGAATAAAAAACCCCAAAACATTGCAGACCTAATATTGAAATAGCAACAGTGAATTAACAAAAGAAAGAGATCCTCCCCAGGAATGGAGGAATTATTGCTATGTAATCAAAGGACTATTTTTTCTTCCCTGCCTTCTCAAGACAAAACTTCAGTGCAAGTCTCTTCAAAAAGAACGTCTTTGCTTTTCAGGTGATGTCTGCTTCAGTCACTGAGCAAAGAAGTGTGAGGAAGGACAGTGCCTGGGGAGAAACAAAGCCAAGAGCATTTATTGGAAGGTATTAACTATATCAGAAAGAGTACTTCAGACTCTGGTTTAATTGATATCAGGAATGTAGCAGAAGAAAAGAAACGCCGCCAGTGTACCCTGGAGAGCAGTGCTGATATACGTGCTACAATGACCACTGACAATCCATAGGGAGCTGGCAGGTCACACTGTGCTGGCTCTTCTCCTTGTTTCCAGCTGCTAAATTACATTAAAGTCAGCTTAAAATTCATTAAATGCCTCCCTATTATTACTTTTCCACATAAGCAGTTGTTATAGCTGCTGCAGAGACATTGTGTGATGGTGACAGTGAAGGGAGAGGCCCGAGTAAATATGAATGGGAAAGGAGAGGTGATTTTGACCAGGAAAACACTTGGGACCCTTTGCTTCAGAATTTAACTGCTCTTCAAAAGATGAAAGCAGCTACACAGTAGGTTGTGAATTCAGATGCTTAAATGCTCCAGAGATACCTTAATGCTGATGTGGAGGTCATGTTTTGTTTTGCAGTTTTGTATAAATTCTGAACCAGCAGAGTCATCACTCTGTGAGACTGTCATTGCAATGATGCTGACCCGGTGTCACTGATAATTACAGGTAATTTCAAGTGCTGTCATTAATTTGCCTTTTTCAATCACTTGGCAAAGCCTTACAGGCTTTGTCTTGTATATAATAGTGTTGAAGGTAGTAAGATTTCTTCCATCAGGGATTTAAGGAATTGGATTTAACTCAGATTTTTCTGTAAAGGCTTTGCACTATTTCTTGCAGGCTTTGGAAAATAGCAGTTTTCACCAATTTCAGTGGGAAGTTTTGCCAGATCAGGACACAGAGAACTGAAATTCAGGTGTTACCAGAAATATACTGTTACTCAGTTCAGAAGGGAAGCTCCTTTCTAGCTGGAAGTGGAGGGGATAGCAGGGGTCCTTACCTCCACTTCTATATAAACCTTTTTACTTATATGTTCATTTTTTATGAAAGATTAAAAACATGAAGATCCTTTGCTTAAATTCTGGCTTTCATTGCACGTCCCATGCAACAAAGAAGAATCAAGTGGCATGAAGCAAATGTGACTGCCAACAGGACAGAAATGACAGGCCAAGCCCAGTATTAAATGGTGTTTTGAAGTCAACTGTGCTGTCCATTCATTATCTGCATCATGTGATGTACGAGAGAAAAACTTATCAAAGGACCTTCAACACCTTTTAGCCTGACTGAAAGAACAAACCCATCAGCTTTTCTGGTAGACCAAAGTAAGCATCTACTAGAGAAAGAACCTCTTTTTAAATCTAAAAAGGAAGATATAAACCCTTTTTGGTGACTCATATGACTTAGAGCTATAGAGACTTTTTAAAATAGT